>OY757024.1:107750088-108113520 GCA_963580285.1 Lucinisca nassula | reverse complement strand
CGGTAGCTAAGTCGGATGCGCGTATGACTGGTGATCAGGAGGACGCGAGTTCGATACCTACCGGGGTCGGCAACTTTCTTTCGTGGAGATTGATGATGAAATCTTTTCTTCGGTCATTCTCTCCCTTCTGCTGATTCAAGAAGGGCAGTTGTCACTTTCTGGCGAAAAATGTGTGCACTGTAATGGTTAACCGCTTACTTATAAGCCTGCCCAGGTTAAGTGTGGATAGGTAAACTGACCGGCTCGAAAATGAAATAAAATAGTGTTGACTGGGCCGTTAAACTCCAATACAAACAAACAATTTATTCATTAGATAATTATCAGTGTTCAGGTTCGCTGAACTAGAATTATCCTTGTAAGTAATCAATTAATATAATGTATGCATGCAATTCAAAAACTGCATGAAAACGGTGCAGATCCGGTTCAGAGGGCAGAAGCAATCTGATCAGGATCTACACTGTTTGCAAAGATAAGGATTATCGTGTTCAGCGGGGATTAATGAATTTCAGGTTAGTACACTGTACAGCAAAAAGTTTTACAAGAACAATTAATTATTGACTAAATTAGTAAAGTGTGAAGCTCAATGAACAACCAGGCGTTACTAATCCCTTTACCCCAATAAAGTGATCCTTGTTGATAAACAGATCATTGTTATCAACTGTCACACATTTGATTGTCATTCTAGCTATTATTAAAGACAGTAACGAGTATATTGTATACTTTATTTATTTATTTATTTATTTATTTATTTATTTTCTGACTATCAGCCACTCAAATTACTTGATACATGTGTACTATATGTATATATTAGTGGCAAACAGTGTTCATCTGGATGTGCACTGTGTGCAAAGTCTTCACTGTTCGTATTTATGTAGGAATTACTCAGTATGTTTCCATTGTTATCAATTTTCACACATTTAGAAATTCCTATTTGATTGTCATTTCAGCTCATATTTAAAGACGGATAGTAACAAGTATACTGTATAATTTATTTATTTATTTATTTAATAGTCACATTTCTGACTATCAGACCCTCAAATTACTTGATACATGTGTATCGTATTCATTTAAAATTCGCAAACTGAGTGACAGTGTAGATCCAGATCAGATGGATCTGGATGTGCACTGAGTGCAAAAATCTTCATGGCCCTTTATATTCTTGTAGAAAAGGCTCCTTGGCTATCAGTATCAAATATTCACAATTAGAACAACCCGCTAAACCCCACTTTTCGTGATGCTGACTCAAGGTCAACCGGGACGGTTGAAGGCGGCGGGGGAATAGCTGTCCTTAAGAGTGTAGTCCAAGTTAACCTGAAAATGTCGTGTATGCGTTGTCATATTTGTTATAAACGTCTCATCGGTTATTTGTTATTTTTATACGAAATAAAAATAGCAAAAAAATAATTTGATCTTGTTTCCTAACAACTTAATAGAAGATTCCGTAAAACCAAAATTATATAACACACAACCTGTATCTTGGAGCAGAAATAAGAATTACGAAAACATGCCTATACAAATGCATTGTAAACTTTACCGCCGAAAAAACGAACATTATAAGAGGAAGAATTGTGGTATTTTTATTTTTTCTGCTCAAATAAGAAAAATAAGGTTTACCCCTGTAAACCCTAATTTTACTATATAAAGTGGGATTCAAGGGGGTCAAAATTATAAAGGCGTGTCTTCGTGATGTAAATAATGTATGCCCATATGAGTCCCAGTTTTCCCCATATAAACTGGGGTTTAGCGGGGTCTTCATTGCACGGGTTTGTTAACACGATGTTTTTTTTTTTGTTAGATTTGACGTTTAACGCTCCAATCAACACTATATCGGTCATTTTGGAGATGTTGCCTCCAATTTTGTTGAAATTTTACCCGGCATTGAGATGAAATGACATCTCAAGCACTGCAAGCCAATGAAACCAATATGGTTTATAAGTATGAACGGTCCGACTCGCACCGCTTTTCCTGGCCAGGCTTAGAACCTCTGAGCGGTTTACCAGCACTCATGCCAAAGGCTGTCGGTTTCTGGAAGTTCCGATGGGCGGGGCCGATTTTTAACACAAAATAAATTCTCATACCCTAACAGATATCAAAAGTGGGGCCGAGGTGTCTTTGGGGCCGAGATGTCTAGGGGCCGAGGTGACAGTGGGGCCGAGGTGTCTAGGGCCGAGGTGACTAGGGCCGAGGTGTCTAGGGCCGACTTGGTTTTGGGCCGACCTGTCTAGGGGCCGAGGTGGTAGTGGGGCCGAAGTGTCTGGAAATCCTATACAAGTACATTGCCACCTTTATCGCCGAAAAAAAGAAAATTTTATGATGAAAAATTGTGATATTTTCCTTATTTCTGCTCAAAATATAAATTGTTGGCACTCGTTAGAACCGCCTCATCGCGGCGGTTCTAACGAGTACCCACAATCTATATTTTAGAGCAGAGATAAGAAATATAAGGAATACCACTGGAAACCCCAGTTTTACTATATAAAAGTGGGGTTCAAGGGAGTCAAAATTATATAGGCGTGTTTTCGTGATGAGCGCTAGGTCAGGAAGAGTCGCAGGACTAATGTAAGGTTTTCTTTGATAAAAACTGTATACTGTGTGTACTCATTAGAATCGCCTCATTGAGGCGATTTTAATGAGTACACAACTTGAAGGTATGCCTTTTTAAGAAAAAGCAAGTCCAATGTCCCTAATGTACCCCTAAGTACAAATGTATTTGTAATCCATTAAGATACGAAAACACGCCTATATAAATACATTGTAAACTTTACGCCCGAAAAATCTATATTTATATTTTAGACCAGAAATAAGAAACATACTGTTGACCCTGCAAACCCCAGTTTTACTGTATAAAAATGGGATTCGAGAAGGGTGGGGGTCAAAGTAATATACGCGTGATTTCGTGATGCGTGTCCAAAAATGGAGTCAATCTTTTCTTTATGACTACCATATTCCCTTGAACATATTTGCAAGTTAAAAAATAGATTGAAGGTCTTACGAGTACTCACAGTTTATGTTTATGAGCCAAAAAAGGGGGGGGGGGGTATAATGAATACCCCTGCAAACACCAGTTTCCTTGTATAAAGTGAGATTAAGAGGGGTGTTCATTGCACAGACATGTTGCTCGTTTATAGGAGGGTTGTCAACGGACCCAACACCACGAAAACACGCCTATATAAATTTGACACCCTTGAACCCCACTTTTACTTTGTAAAACAGGGGTTTACAGGGGTAAACCTTGTTTTTCTTATTGCTGCTCTAAAACATTGATTGTGGGTACTCGTTAGAACCGACTCAATGACCCACAGTCGATATTTTGAGCAGAAATAAAAAAAAAATATGACAGTTTTTCATCTTAAAAGTTTCGTTTTTTTTCGGAGGTAAAATTTACAATGTATTAGTATAGGCGTGTGTACAAATGGGGTTTACTGGGTTAACTTTATTTTCTTGAAGTTTTTAACAAACATGGACTGTTGGTATATACTCGTTCTAGCGTGCACACACAATCTCTGTTTACTGCAGAAATAAGAAAAAGAGAAACAAATCATTACGATAGCGCAGAATTGTCATGATTACGAAAACACGCCTATACCAATACATTGTAACCTTTATCGGCGAAAAAATGAAAATTTTATCATGAAGAAATGTGATATTTTTCTTATTTCTGTTCAAAATATAGATTGTGGGTACTCGTTAGAACCGCCTCATCGAGGCGGTTCTAACGAGTACACCCAATGTATATTTTAGAGCAGAAATATGTATACCCCTGTGAACCCAGTTTTACTGCATAAAAGTGGGGTTCAAGTGGATTAAAATTATATAGGCGTGTTTTCGTGATGGTGACAAAGGGCATTCATTCATATCTCAAAAACGCATCCCTTGAACCCCACATTTATATAGTTAAACTTGGTTTTACAGGGATAAATCTTATTTTTTTATTTCTGCTCTAAAATTATGATATAGATTGTGGGCACTCGTTAGAACCACCTCGATGAGTGTACCTACAATCTATATTTGAGCAGAAATAAGAAAACATCACAATTTTTCATGTTAAAATATTCATATTTCAGTGGAAAAATTTACAATATATTTTGTTTTATTTTTCGTAATGAATAATTTTCTCCTCTTTTCTTATTTACAGTTCAAACATTAAATTCAGAAGACGGTTAAGAAACAACAGCAAAAACAACACAAAACGAAAACACGCCTATATACTTTAGACACCATCGAAACCCACTTTTATACAGAAAAACTGGGGTTTAAAGGGGTAAACCTTATTTTTCTTATTTCTGTTCTAAAATATAGCTTGTGGGTACACGCTAGAACCGCCTCGATGAAGCGGTTCTAACGAGTGCCCACAATCAATATTTTGAGCAGAAATAAGAAAAATATCACAATTTTTCGTCTTAAAATGTTCTTTTTTTTCGGCGGTAAAGTTTACAATGTTTTTGTAAAGGCGTGTTTTCGTAATGGAGCGAAAAAAAGTAGAAAACAAAACAAAACAAAACAAAAAAAAAATAATAAATAAATAAATAAATAAATAAAGAAGAGACGAAGAAGAAATCAATTAATACATTAGGAAAATATGTCCGAGTGAAATAATGGCGTCCAACATGGTGTCAGAAGTGACAAATTTTAGATAAAAATGATAACTTCTTTCTTATTTCTGCTTTCAACATAGATTGTGAGTGCTCGTTAGAACCGCCTCAATGAGGCGGTTCTTACGAGCACCCACAATCTATGTTTTTGAGCAAAAATAAGGCAGATAATATATACCAAAGTAAACCCAACTTCTCTCTATATAAAGTGGGGTTTAGGGTATCTTCGTTTCACGGACTTATTATCGTGATGATATATATGGTGGGAAATAGAAACTATAGACTTTTAAATCCTGGCATTACACATGGATAATTCAGTAAGAAATTACTGAATATGGATTTGCTCATCATAGACATAAATCCTGTACGAATTTGAAGACATTCTGTTTGTAAGCGTGATTGTTTTTACGTGTTCTTAACATATCAAAAGCAAGACATGAAAACTTATCGAGAAAAAAAATATTTTATTGAAAACTCAAAAACTGCATTTTTAGCGAAAACTTCAAAATTATGTTTCAAGCCAAAAAACGACTCACTTTTGGTCCTTTGAGATCAGCGTGAATATTCTGAGAAATCGGAAATATATTATTGGTTTAGACTCATATTCTAGACAGGTTTTTAATTATTTGGACCCCATTTTGATTTATATCAGTCTTTGAATCGACTGCCTATTCGAAATTCGCAAAATTACAGTATGTTTCCTCTGGCTTTCTTTGCCGGATCAATACAGGGTCACTGATGAGGCTTTATTAGCCGAAACTACGTAGTATGACCCATCTCCTATCTTATGAATGTTTTCATTGCTCTTAAAGGAACTCATTTTTGATTTTTATTCACAAGTGCCTTCAATTGTTTTAGCATTTAGTCTTAAATATTCTTTCAAACAGTAACCGCAATCCGAATCGAGAAATATTTTTCGCTCACTTCCGATCCAATATTTAAAGGTCGATAACATTTGAATCACTGCGAAAATTTAGAGTTAGTAAACAGTGTTCCCAAGCTTAGATGGTAAAAACGAGAAATAATATTTTCGACACAAAATGTTTGACTCTATGGAAATGCAAACACCAAGATTTTTACAATTGCCTTGAATCTTTAGCCTTAACAGTTAAATCATAGTCATCATTTTACACTTTGTGCAATAAATCAGTAGCATGCAGAGATGCATTGATGAAAATTAATATATTTGGAATTCAATTTTATTTAAACGTTTTGCCAGAGACATTCTAAAAATAAGTGTATAGTTTCTATTTCTGGTCATGCATTATTAACCCTTTTTGTACCAAATGGAATCTTCCTCCTTATATATAGCAGGAGTCCATTTCAAAATTTAGGGGTGTCAGTTTGTGTTTTCCTCAAAATTTATTTGGAAAATGGCTAAACGTTTTGCAAACAGTGGAGGCCCTGATCAGACGCCGCGTTCTGCGGCGTCTGATCTGGGCCTGCACTGTTTGCCCTGGTACCCGTTTTGGGGTTTCCGGTACTAAATGGGTAAAAAACATAACGCGATGTGTCCTTTCCCAATAGTGGTCACTCTGAGATTACTGTACTTTTAAAGGAAACAACCTACAGCCCTTGAACTATGGGGGTCTCTCTTTGGGGAAATGGTCCCTCTTGGAGGAAATGATTTGCTCACTTAAGAGAAAAGGAGAGCAAGCAGTTTCTTTCCTTAACATTAATAAAAATACCTATTCAAAAACCATCACGTTAAGCAGTACGATAACACACCCGTGCGACATAGTGCATTTTTAACATCTCCAAAATGGCTCCTTTTTTCTGGTGAAAATCCGTTATATTTTTCTTATTTATACTGCAAACATAGGTTGTGGGTGCTCGTTAGAACGCTCTTTAGAACCGCCTCATTGAGGCGGTTCTAACGAGTACCCACAACCTATGTCTTGGAGTAAAAATAAGAAAAATAATGTTTACCCCCGTAAACCCCAGTTTTCTTTATACAAAGTAGGTTGTAAGGGGGGGGGGTTATTTCACGGACTTGTTCACATGATGGAGACCGTGTAATGAAAACCCTGGTATACCCCACTTTATATCAAGAAAACTTGGGTTTACAGAGGTAAACATTATTTTTTTCTTATTCCATCTCTGAGACATATGTTGTGGGTACTCGTTAGAACCGCCTCATTGAGGCGGTTCTAACGAGCATCTACAACCTAAGTCTTGGACATCTATAAGAAAATCATGACACATTTTCATCAGAAATATGACCGTTTTGGAGGCTGAAGGAATTTTCTATGTAACACGGACGTGTTATCGTAACGGTTTTAAATTTTACTGCAGAAAAAAGTAAAATAATTTTAAGATGAAAAAAAAAATGTGACATTTGTCTTATTTCTGCTCAAAAATATATCCTGGCGGTACTCGTTAGAGGCAATTCTAACGAGTTCCGCAATTCGATGATACCAGGAAAATTAAGATGGGAGTCTCTCGAGAAAAGGCTCAAACTTCTATACAAAGGTCTAAAGGATGCTGCTCGCATCCTAACAGGCGACCGTG
This sequence comes from Lucinisca nassula, assembly GCA_963580285.1. Taxonomy (NCBI): domain Eukaryota; kingdom Metazoa; phylum Mollusca; class Bivalvia; order Lucinida; family Lucinidae; genus Lucinisca; species Lucinisca nassula. Next base: position 108,106,417 of record OY757024.1, on the reverse strand, counting down.
TTCACCAAGCTAGGCAATGTAGAAATCATCATTCACTGGCGTTTCAGATCTTTGCTTGCTGCAAGAACTGAGATTCATAAAGGATCGTTCTTCCCTCGAACCATTAGAGATTGGAATACCTTTTCCCACTGCTGAAGTTGCAGAGGATAGTGTAGCTAAGTTTGACGTGTTACCAGTAACAATTCCGATTATGATGTTTTAGAGCAGAAATAAGGAAAATAGGATGTACCCCTGTAAACCCCAAGTTTACTATACAAATGTGGAGTTCAAGGGGGACAGAATTATATTTGCATGTTTTCGTAATTAGGAGGGGCGCCCATGTTGTAAACAAGAGAACAAGTGTGTGGAGCGCTTTTTTGTTTGTTTAGAAATTCTTGTCATTTATCCTTGGCACGCCACTGCTTCCAGATGAGAAAAAGATAATACACTGCTTTTCAACTGATATAAATTCTAACATATTGAGCCGTACAACTTCTGGTGTTCATTGTGTGCCGAAGTTAGTAAAACACTGACCAATTTTAGATGAGAACTGACGTCGATAGGCTTACGATGATGTCCAAGTGCGGCTGAAAAGAAGATTTAGAAACACATAAGTATTGCACGCCAATGTCGGATAGCATTACAAAAACACGACTATACAAATACATTGTAACCTTTTTCGCCGAAAAAAATGAACATTTTAAGATGAAAAAATTGTGATATTTTTCTTATGTTTGCTCAAAATATAGATTATGGGTACTCCTTAGAACCGCCTCGATGAGGCGGTTCTAATGAGTACCCACAATCTATATTTTAGAGCAGAAATAAGAAAAATAAGGTTAACCCCTGTAAACCCCAGTTTTAGTAAATAAAAGTGGGGTTCAAGGGCTTCAATATTACATATTAGGCGTGTATTATATGATGACTTAATTCTCTCACAGGTTAAAACTCGCAGTGTTTCGACCTTCAGTGGCCTTTATCAACCGTAATTATAATAGAATGGAAATGACAAAGACGCCATACGACGTCAGTGACGACGTCATGTAGAAATTCATAAGAACAAAGGATCGGTATAAGATTCAATAACAGACATAAGATTCACATCTCAAAAATGGCTACTTTTCTGAGGAAGATCATTGAGGCGATTCTAACGAGCACCCAAAACCTATATTTGGAGTATAAAAAGAAAAATATCACGGATTTTCATCAGAAAAGTAGCATTTTGGAGATGTTAAAAAATGCAGTATGTCGCACGGCTGTGTTATCGTAATGGATTGAGTTTTAACTCATTACTTTTTAAGACATTACGCAAACACGCCTATAAAATTCCAAGCCGCCTTTATCGCCGAAAAAATGAAAATTTTATGATGAAAAATTGTAAAATTTTTCTTATTTCTGCTCAAAATATAGATTGTGGCACTCGTTAGAACCGCCTCATCGAGGCGGTTCTAACGAGTACCCACAATCTATATTTTAGAGCAGAAATAAGAAAAATAAGGTATTCCCCCGGCACCCCAGTTTTTCTATATAAAAGTGGGGTTCAAGGGGGTCAAAATTATATAGGCGTGTTTTCGTGTTGAGTTTTAACCAGAAAGAACTATATCATCGTTCATCGGACGATTAGGTTGGTTTTCCATTTATCCTCCTTATTTCACGCCCCGTCCATCGGGGCTTGGAGAAATAGACGAGGCTGCATGATGCTTCCACGCAGACCTGAAACTAACCACACATGGTACTGGTAAACTGCTTAGAAAGCCTAAGCTTGCCCAGGAAAAGTAGTACGAGTCGGACCGCCCATGCACTTAAACCGCTTTGGGTTTCAATATGCGACAGGGCTTGAGATGTCATTTCATCTCAATATCAGGTAAAAGTCCCACAAAATTGGAAGCAACGTCTCCAAAATGACCTAAATAGTGTTGGCGGGGACGTGAAACCTCAATTCAAACAAACAAAGTCCTCCTTATTTCACCCAACGCAGTAGAGGCGGGCAACGGCATGACGACTAAGCATTAAGATAACACATCCGGGCGCCAAAGTGGATTTTATCACATCTCAAAAATGGCTACGTTTTGATGAAAATCCGTGATATTTTTCTTATTTATACTACAGACATAGGTTATGGGTGCTCGTTAGAACCGCTTCATTGAGGCGGTTCTAACGAGTACCCACAACCTATGTCTTGGAGTAAAAATAAGAAAAATAATGTTTACCCCCTTAAACCCCAGTTTTCTATATACAAAGTGGGGTGGAAGGGGGTGTTCATTTCACGGACTTGTTCACGAAAACACGCCTATATAATTTTGACCCCCCTTGAACCCCACTTTTATATAGTATAACTGGGGTTTCCGGGGGTACATCTTATTTGTCTTATTTCTGCTCTAAAATATAGATTGTGGGTACTCATTTTTCATCTTGAAACTTTCATTTTTTCGGCGATAAAGATGGCAATGTATTTGTATAGGCGTGTTTGCGTATTGAGATCCTGAGAAATCTTTGACGAAAAATTAAATATTTGCCTATATGTAGGGAACGAAGAATGAAAGAACAGAATGATGAACAAATACGTCTATACTGCTCATTGTCTATTACACTACACAAGTCATCGTGTTTCAGGGCTTTAGCTTCGCTGATTCATGAGAAATCTATGATGACAAATCTAACCATTACGATAACACATCCATGCAACATAGTGCATTTTTCACATCTCCAAAATGGCAATTTTTTCTGATTAAAATCTGTCATATTTTTGTTATTTTTACGTCAAACATAGGTTGTGGGTGCTCGTTAGAACCGCCTCAATGAGGCGGTTCTAACGAGTGCACACAACCTATGTCTTGGAGCAAAAATAAGAATAATAATGTATACCCCCGCAAACCCCAGTTTTCTCTGTATAAAGTGGGGTTTATGGGGGTGTTCATTTCACGGACTTGTTCACGTGATGCATTGACCTGTATGGACAGAAAGTATGAAAGAACAAATGACCAAATAAGACTAGAAGGCCCAAGGTCTCTTACAAAGTACAAGTTACCACAACTGCATTACATACAAAGTTTGATTCTTCTAGCTTTCATTGTTCCCGAGAAATCTTTGACGAAAGTTTTAACATTGACCTATATGGAGAGAATGAAGAATGAAAAGACCAAGTTTGATCCTTCTAGCTTTCATTTTCCCCGAGCAATCTTTGACGAAGTTTTTAACATTGACCTATATGGAGAGAAGAAAGAATGAAAGAACAAATGGACAAATGAACTGAGAAAGCCCATTGTCTGTAACACGATAAAAGTCATCATCATCATAACCCTTTTCTTGCTGAATATTCCGTTTAGCCACACCCATCTCTGACTTCCAACCAATCAGATTACTTGATGTAATTTATTCCTACAAATTCATAAATTGAATGTCAAACAGTGTATATCCTGATCAGATGGCTTCTTCAGAAGCCATCTGATCTGGATCTACACTGTTTTCAAAGAAAAGGGTTTTTGTGGACAGCAGAATAAGAGATAATTGTATAGGATGCCAAATTGGAAGCTTCTAGCTTTTACAGTTCCCGAGAAATCTTTGACGAAAATTGTTAACACTGGCTTATATATTGAGAGAAAGAAGAATGAAAGAACATATGAACAAATAATCTGATAACGTCCATCGCCTTTTACATTATACAAGTCATCATGATTGCATATTGTGAAAAGTTTGAGGTTTCTACCTTTTATGGTTCTTGAGAAATCTTTGACGAAAATATATAGTTACACACGGACGGAATGACGGACGCTCAGACGGACGTACTGGATGACGGAATGACGGAAAAAAAGATGAAAACCAGTATACCCCTAACTGGATTTTTGAACTTTTGATAACAAAAATTGAGGCGTGGCTTGTTTACGTGACATTGAGCAACGTAAAGTTGTTGACCTGAACGTAATATTTTGTTAATTTATGATGACGTCAGAACGTTGTTTGTTTTTGTTTGATTGCAGTCAACACTGTTTGAGATGTTGCTTCCAATTTGGTGAGACTTTTACCCAACACTGAGATAAAAAGACATCCCAAGCCCTGCCAACCAATGAAACCGATGGGCGAGGGCCGGTCAGAACGTTGTTTCGAAATTGACGTCATTGTTAGCGGCGTTTTAAATCAGCCACCGTGTTGGTTTTAAGGTCGCGTTTGAAGTGTTTATATGGAGTTTTGAGGGCGTTTTCGTCATGCTTTGGAGATGGAATTGTATGTTATGCAAGAACAGCAATTATCCATGGTTATTTCATTGCAAAAGCATTCATTAAGATATTTAAACACTAGTTTTAGCAGTCTTGTGTTTTAAACAGCTTCCTTGGAACCTGGAACCCGGCAAATGTTAATGCATGAAAAACCATGAACTGACCAGTGTGTTTTCCTGTGTAATGACAGCGGGGTACAAATAAACGGATTGACCAGCAATGTACCCAACTATGACCAGTGCGATCTCCCGGGTAATGACAGCGGATAACACATTAAAGGATGGATCAACAAGCCGCACAACAACTGATCAGTATGATCTCCTGGATAATGCCAGCCGGCTACACATAAGGACTGATCAACAAAACCACCAAATTATATTACCAACGTGACCTTCTTGATAATGTATGCGGGGTACACATAAAATGACTGACCAGCAATACACCCAACAACTGACCAGTGTGATATTCTGGGTAATGTCAGCGGACTACGCATAAAAGGACTGCCCGAGAATGTACCCAACAACTGAACAGTGCGATCACCTGGGTAATGTCATATATAAGGATTAATCAACAATCCACCAAACAACTGACCAGGGTGTTCTGCTGGGTAACAAAAATGGGGTACATTGGGTACACAAAAAGAACTGACCTACATTGCACCCAACAAATGACCAGTGTGGTCCGCTGAGTAATGAAAGCGGGTTAAACATAACAGGAACAATACACACGGAGACTAAAAAGTGTGAACTGCCGGGTAATGACTGCAGGACACAAAACAATTACTGACAAATAATGCACCCCACAACTGACCATGTGATTGATCTCCTAGGTAATGGCAGCGGTGTACACATAAAAGGACTGAATAACCATGCACCAAACGACTCGCCCCGTTTGACTCCCTGGGTAATTTGTGCGGGGTACACATAAAATAATTGCTTAACACTGCAGCCAAAAACTGACCAGTGTGCTACTCGGTGCAATGGCATCGGGTTACGCAAATGAGGATTGACCAACAATGTCGCCAACAACTGATCAGTTTGATATGCTGCGTAATGACAGCGGGGTATACATAATAGAAGACTGATCAACAAACCACCCAACAACTGACTAGTATGATCTCCTGAGTACAGACTGCGGGGTACACATAAAAAGACTGACCAAGAAACCACCAGACAAATGTCCAGTATGATCTCATTGGTAATGACAGCGGGGTACACATAAAATATTGACCAACAATTCACCTAACAACTGATTAGTATGATCGCCTGGGTAATGACAGCGGGGTACACATAAACATATTGACCTACAATCCATCTAACAACTGACTAGTATGATCTCCTGGGTAATGACAGCGGGTACACATAAACAGGATTGACCAACAAACCACCCAACAACTGACTAGTATGATCTCTTGAGTAATAACAGCGGGGTACTCATAAAACAGATTGACCAACAATCCCCAACGAATCACTAGTATGATGTCCTGGGTAATGACAGCGGGGTACACATAAAACATTTACCAACAACCCACCAAACACTTCACTAGTGTGATCTCCTGGGTAATGACATCGGGGTACACATAAACAAGATTGACCATCAAACCACCCAACAACAGACAAGTATGATCTTCTGGGTAATGACAGCGGGGTACACATAAAAAAGATTGACCAACATACCACCCAAAAACTCACTAGTATGATCTCCTGGGTAATAACAGCGGGGTGTACATAAAAAGATTGACCAACAAACCATCCAACAATTCACTAGTGTGATCTCCTGGGTAATGACAGCGGGATACACATAACAGGACGAACTAACAAACTACATATCAACTGACTGGTGTGATCACCTGAGTAATGACTTGGGTACACATAAAAGTATTGACAAACTACATAACAACTGGCTGGTGAGACCACCCTGAGTAATGACAGTCGATATATATAAAAATGATTGACCAACGAACCACCCAACAACTCACTGATGTGATCACCTGAGTAATGACAGCGAGGCACACATAAAAAAAATTGGCCAACAATCCACCCAACAACTGACTTGTATAATCTCATGGGTATTGACAGCGGGGTACACATAAAAGGACTGACAAACAAACTGCATAACAACTGACTGGTGTGATCACCTGAGTAATGACAGTGGGGTACATCATAAAAAAGATTGACCAACAAACCACGCAACAACTGACTTGTATGATCTCCCGGGTAATGACGGCGGGGTACACATAAAAGGATTGACAAACAAACTACATAACAACTGACTGGTGCGATCACCTGAGTAATGACAGTGGGGTACATCATAAAAAAGATTGACCAACAAACCACGCAACAACCGATATTCTTGGTAATGACAGCAGCGTACACATAAAATGACTGACCAACATTGCACCAAACAACTGTCGAGTGCGACCTCCTTGGTAATGACTTAGAGGTACATATAAAACGATTGACCAATAACGTATCAGACAACTGACCGACGTGATTGCCTGGATTATAACAGCGGGGTTCATATAAAAGCATAGACCAATAATGCATCCGACAACTGAGTAGTATGATCTGTGTTACGACATGTGGGGGCGTATACATAAAAGGATTGACCAAATAATGCACCGTGACAACTGACCAGTGTGATCTGGGTTATGACAGGGCGGGGGTACACATAAAGGATTGTCCAAATAACGCACCCGATAACTGACCTGGGTTATCACAGCGGTGTAGTAAGGCACTGACCAACAATGCACCCAACAACTGACCAGTGCGGTCTTCTGCGTAATGTCAGCGGGGTACACATAAACGGAAGAATTTGTTCCCATCGATCACAGATATTTTTGTTTTTAATATGTTAACACGGGAGGAGGGGTAAGGTCGAGGGTACATGTTCTCTGTCAGTGTTTTGAAGGGGATGGGCATGGTACGAACATCGGGAGTTTGTTGGGAATGAAAAGGGGTCTACTCGTAAAGTAAAATAATTCTCCGGACACGTATTTCTTTTATTTTAGTGTAGACCCTTATTAGAAAGAAAACAATAATACACTTCTTGATACGCTGCATTTATGAAGAAAAAGCAGGCATCATGTCATACCTTCCGTCCGTCTGTCCGTCTGTCCGTCCTTCTGTATGAATGTACGTCTGTAATGTCACACCGTTGATCCCAGACCATTTATTTAATAACGATTTTATCCATGTCCCTTATTCCTTTACCCGTTTTCCTGATTTATTTGGGCTTATTGAAATTTTAGATTAATGTAGTATTTAGGCCCCTAACAAAATTAGTCGACGTAACTGTCCTTATGGCCTTCCTTTGTTTAGGTTTCCATTATGTGCTGGTCGGTTAATGTTTGTGTTTCTTTCCCTTTGGTGTCTTTGATGGGTGGAGTAAGTTAATTGTATCGATTCCTGATCTTTGTTTTACTTCTACTTTACGTCAATTTGCTTTGTCAATTCTTTCCAGCGACCATTCCAAGGCGGTTCTTCTGTGGCGGTTTATTTATGTTGTTGTTTGCTACTTACTGTGTGTATCATTTGTTTCTTTTTATTTTGGATGTCCATTTGACCATTTTGTGGGAAAGTAACTGTCCTTATGGCCTTCCTTTGTTTAGGTTTCCATTATGGTCTGGTCGCTTCATGTTTGAGTTGCTTTCCCTTTGGTGTCTTTGATGGGTGGAGTAAGTTAATTGTATCGATTCCTGATCTTTGTTTTACATCTACTTTGGTAAGTGAGAACGATCAATTTGTAAATAAGGAAAAAGAAATAAAACCAACATTTCATTTTTCCTCATTCAAGTTTCAGGTTCACAAACTTTGCAACACGTTGCAACAGAACATTTAGCCCATTTATAATCATTTTACTTGCAAACATAATAGTACAGGTGTCTTATTTACGGAAATATCAAATGCGAATAAGGAAAAGGTAAATATATCAATATTTCCTCTTCAGTTTACCTTTTCTTAATTATTTTGGATGATTGAGTTTTTATATTGGGTCATATCAGTTAAGATCCCAAAGTACGACTCGCATGAGTCAATGGTAAAGAAGAGTAAATTACAATGACGTACATATTTTGCCCCGTGTGTGTGTGTGTGTGTGTGTGTGTGTGTGTGTGTGTGTGTGTGTGTGTGTGTGTGTGTGTGTGTGTGGAGGGGGTGTATGTCTGGTGGTCAATATAGGTAAAAAGTAGCCTCAGGATAACTGGTCCTTTTTTTTTGTCACACAAGCCTTCCTAGGTTTTTTTGTCATCTAGCATCTTAAAACTGTCGAATGTAACAGCCCCTTTCCTCATATTTGATATATTATTGTGACCCCCGCTCAGAGTTCAAAAATCAACTTTGTGCAAACATAGTCATGATGTTTACTCAAAATTCAATGGAAACAATCCACTTTTAGAATTTTCATTTCTTTAGTTTAAGGTAAAAATGGCTGACATTTTCAAAAATTCGGTATTGAAAGTTGTCACCGAAGCATGGGTTTGTTTGACACGAATACTGCGTGGTTTTCATGATGTGCATCCGACCGGGCAAATTGCAAAATTAAGATATAAATGACTGACATTTTAAAAAATACGGTATTGTAAAGTTGTCACCGAAGCATGGGTTTGTTTGACACGAATGCTGCGTGATTTTCATGATGTGCAGGCGCCCGTGCAAAATGCAAAATTGCAATTTTTTTCGTAATCACGATTTTCTTGGCACTTTCTTTTCTGTCATTGTAAGGTCTGGATTCTTTACGTTAAAAATGCAGCAAAACACTTCGTAAGAACAAGCCAATGGAACGTCTAAGTAACGTCGATCGATATCGTGCCCTCGGTATGATTAAAGGTGGCTTTCATACCGCCAAGTTGCAGAGCGTAGTTTTTGTTCGCACATACGATTGCTCGATTAGTTGAAATGCACAACGCTACGGGGTCTGTGGACGATAGACAACGCCCTCGACGTGAACGTGTTACTTCACGTCAGCAGGACCGGAACATTGTTTTGAGTCATTTAAGCGACCGATTCAGGATGTCCCTGTGGAAACTGCCCAGGAGACAGTGAGAACCCATAACCTACGCTTAAGTGCCTTAACTGTAAGGCCGTGTCCTCAGGAACGTGGTATTTCTAGCCATAAGAGTACAGGGGGGAACGTTTTGACGGAGGAACGTCGAATCAGTCGCTTTAATTTGTGTCGACATCATATCCGATAGACACGACAGCGTTGGCTTGGTGTACTGCTCACGTACGATTCCCGGATTTTAACCCAATTGAGTACCTTTCGGACCAGCTCGGTAAACGTGTGTACAGCCGACACCATCCGCCAGTCAACCGTCAGCAGCTTGCCATGGCGCTACAGGAAGAATGAATACATCACACAAGACCAAATACAGAGTATTAATTCGAAGCATGAGGCGTCGATGCCAATCAACACTTGATGCTAATGGTGGATATACCCGGTATTAGGATATGTGATTTTTCGGGGGTGTGGATCTATTCGAGTCTCAGCATCCAATGAAACGCTGTAACGCTGTAGTGAAGTAGAAGTAAAACAAAGATCAGGAATTGATACAATTAACTTACTCCACCCATAAGAGACACTAAAGGGAAAGAAATACAAACATTAAGCGACCAGACCATAATGGAAACCTAAACAAAGGAAGGCCATAAGGACAGTTACTTTCCCACAAAATGGCCATATGGCCATCCAAAACCAAAAGACACAAGTGATACACACAGTAAGTAACAAACAACAACATAAATAAATCGCCACAGAAGAGCCGCCTTGGAACGGTCAGTGGAAGATTTCCACTGGGGGGGGGGGGGGGGGCTTAAATCGATTGTACGTGGCCACAATCCTCGCCCTTACTTCCGTCGCGATTTAGACAAATAATTTGTTCAGTCCGCATGAAGGCCTCCTCACTCATCAGTGCAACATCTCCGTGAACACAAAAATCAAAGAACCACAGAGGTGAGACAACGGTGAGGACTCGAGAGCAAGAAACCACTGAAATGCTGGAGCAAAAGGCAACCAACAGTTAGACTCCGATGAGCCCGACCAAAGACAGAGCATCAGGCACCAACCAACATTATCTCTCTAATTTTCAATAAGCCTTTACGTTGGAGCCGTCATAGAATCTGTGGCCTGACCCACCGGCGTGCAATTAAAGAGGGAAGCAAAGTTGCCAACCGTGATTGGGTTAACTACCATGTATGCAGTCTGTCGTATAATATCCATGTTGTACCCAATCTTTTTATATCGAAGGATTATTTTATGAAATTGGGTGCTGAAGTCATTGCGGTTATATATTTTTCTGAATTTATATACTAAGTCACCATAAAATTCGGGTTCCGATAGACCTTGTTGCAGAAGAGATTTAAGTCCAATATTGAATTTTGAAATTAAATCAGAATGGCGTCTATAAAATTTTGAAAAGGTTTTGCGTAGTTTATGATACCGATAACCCTGATTAAGGAGTTTAGCCGCTAATAATTTATTACGAGTGTTGAAGTCAGTTACATGACTACACACTCTAGCAAATCGAATTAATTGCGAAATATAAACGCAATAGGATGGCGCACGAGGAACATCACCATCCAAAATAGGAAAATTTACAATCTAAAAATCAAAGTCATCGCGTTTATCATAAATTTTGCACGAAACAAATCCATCTACAATAGATAGATGTAAATCCAAAAACGGGGCCTCGGTATCAGAAGAATTTGCGTTATTTAACTGAAGTTCTAGGGGGTACATCTGACTGATCAAACCATCAAAATAGGTATTATCAATATTTAATAAATCATCTAAATATCTAGAAGTAGAGCTAAAAGCTTCAATAATTTCAGATTGGTTATCAATGGAAAGCGACAAAATGAAGTCTCTTTCATAACAATACAAGAACAGATCAGCCACAAGAGGTGCGCAATTAGTACCCATCGGAATACCCACAATTTGTCTAAATAACTTAGTACCGAATCTAATATAAATATTGTCAAGTAGAAAGGTGAGGGCATCACACACTTTCTGACATGACCAAAGTGTATAATTCTTATGCTCTTTAGAAGTGAAAAATGCATTTCTGACATTACATGCAAGATAGAGAGAATCTTCTCTATGAAAAGCCCATTCAATTAAATCATTAAGCTTTTCTTTTTTAAGTCTGTGGATACGTTAGCGGTAATTCATTAAACGTGATCAATTGCTGGAAATATTGCGATTCAATTAAAATTTAAGGAATAGTACTAGTGGTGGGTTTCCATTGAAGCTGAGTATATATAGAATAAAATGTAATGAAGAGCAGCGTACAGGGGTGCACTTCTGCGCGTTACCAGAGGACAAAAAGTATGATTTTTAGTCCTTCTATTGTGACATGATTTTCAAAGCGCGAGGACATGCAATGGTACGTCACCGACTTGCACTAGTTGTGTTCCATGCCTTTGATATATTCTGATTCACCTTATGCATTAGTGGCATTAACAATATTATCGTTTTCATATGAGAAAAAAGACCACTGTGAAATAGGTCACCATTTCAAGCCAGTCCAATATCAGATCGTTTTATAGCGTACTTTTTGAACCACCATATGTTTTGTCCTTTTTCCAAGTGTGTGTGTGGGGGGTGTATTATTTGTGACCACACGTCTGTATGTATCTCGGGCATTTCTGAACAAGAAAGGTGGAAAGCACAAGAAAACCAGGTTTTTCATTTTCTATTTTTAATTTTCCAAATTTAGCCAAATTCTGGAATTCCGATGGGTACGTATTGCGCACCCCTTGTGGCTGATTTTTTCCTATTTTGTTATGTTAGAGACTTCATGATGTCCCTTTTCGTTGAAAACCAATCTGAAATCATTGAAGACTTGTTCTTCTTTGGCGATTTATTTATGTTGTTGTTTGTTACTTACTGTGTGTATCACTTGTGTCTTTTTATTTTGGATGGCCATGTGGCCATTTTGTGGGAAAGTAACTGTCCTTGTGGCCTTACTTTGTTTAGGTTTCCAATTTATTGTCTTGTCGCTTAATGTTCGTGTTTCTTTCCCTTTGGTGTATTTGATGGGTGGAGTAAGTTTATTATATCGATTCCTGATCTTTCTTTTACTTCTACTTTATTGCAGAAGAGATTTATGTTCAACAATGAATTTTGAAATTATATCGGAATTACGTCTATAAAATTTAGAAAAAGACTTTTACGTTGATTGGGGGTTCCAAACAGGTTCTTCTGTCGCGGTTCATTTTTGTTATGGGTTTTCGTTGAGTGTGTGTTTCACTTATATCTTTTTGTTTTGGATATCGAATTGGTCATTTTGTGAGAAAGTAACTGCCCTTTTCGCTTTCCGCTGTTGATGTTACCATTAGGGTCTAGTCATTTAATGTTTGTGTGTCTTTCCATTTAAGCGTCTCTCTCGGAGCTGTGGGTTACATGTATCTATTATTGATCATTGTCTTTACTTCTGTGTGTGTGTGAATTCGGGTTTAACGTCGCTTTCAACAATTTTTCAGTCATATCACGACGGTGTCTGGTTGCGACAGGGAGCTCAATGCTCACGTTTATAGTGCTGCCTCACTGAAGTATCATGTCCCAGACACATTACATGATACCACACCCAGTCACATTATCCTGACACTGGATCGACCAGTCCTAGCTCTACCCCGTAAATCTGAGTGCCAAGCGAGGAGCAGCTAGTACCATTTTTAACGACTTTGGTATGTCGCGGCCCGGGATCGAACCCGAGACCTCCCGTTCCCCGGAGCGGACACTCTACCAACTGAGCTATCGGGGCCGGTATCTTTACTTCTGTTTTTTTTAATTAATTATACCGATAACCATGATTAAGACGTTTAGCAGTTATTTCAATGTTAAAGTCAGTTACAGGACTAGACCCAATGACCAATCGAATTGATTGCGCAATATAAACTTCATAGGATGCCGCACGAGGAACATCACCGTCTAAGAAAGGAAAAATAACAATCTCAAATCAAAATCATCGCGTTTATCTTAAATTTTGCAGGAAACACACCCATCTGCATTGGATGGCTGTTAAATCCCAAATCGGGGCCTCGTTATAAGAAAATTTTGCTTTATGTAAGTAAAGTTCAGGGCGGGGGTGGCGGTGGGAGGGGATGACTGATCAAACCATCGTAATAGGTATGGTCAATATTTGAGAAATCATCCAAATACTAGAAGCCGAGCTTAAGGCTTCATTGATTTCAGATTGGTTTTCAATGGAAAGGTAAATCATGAAGTCTCTTTCATAACAAACCAAGAGCCCAATTATATAGTGAAGACTGGGGTTTACAGGTGATACACTGTTTTCCTTCAAACTACTCGTTAGAACCCCTCAATTGGGGCGGTTCCAACGAGCACCCACAAACTCTGTTTGGAGCAGAAATAAGAAAAATATCACACATTTTCATCAGAAAAGTAACCATTTTGGAGGTTTTAAAAATGTCATAAGTCACATGGATGTGTTGGAATAACGTAAATGTTAGATAGAAGTGTTTCGACTGTCGACGTTCGCCATATTATGATGACACTTCTGTGATGGAAAGTTACGTCACATAACGTGATATGACGTCAAATTTCAACGCAGGGTACCTGGGGTCGTATTCAAATAGTATTCAACAAACAACTTGGAATTCTCGATTTTATCCTGTCCCTTTGTTGTTTGCAAATGCCAAAACATGTTTTTGTTGACAAAACTCATAGGAGGTTTTATTTTCAGATTTAACATTTGAAATATGAATGAATTTGCTTTTTTGTAGATTTTATCGATGTGTAAAAACCGGCGAATCACTCATAAACAGCATGAAGCTCGATGGGTTTTATGCTAAGTTAGTGAGTGATTTGCCGGAGTTTACACATCGATAAATCCACAAAATGATACTTCATTTATTATAATTCAATCATTGTCATCGAACTGTTAAAATGCCACCAAAATGGTCAATATTTAGAACTTATTTCGAAAGCATAAGAATTACCGGCGGCAACCTCGACATTTTATTATTCAGTTAGAAGCACAATTTGTGAAAGATATCCTAGCGAAATTAAAAATGTCAAATCTTTGAATTCAAATTATTTCTCTTCCAACAGTTAAGTTTTCAATACTTTGCCATCTTTACCCGTACATCAACCATAGTGCAGTTTATATTTTACTTTTGGTCCTTTGAGATCAGCGTGAATATTCTGAGAAATCAGAAATATATTATTAGTTTAGTCTCATATTCTAGACAGGTTTTTAATTATTTGGACCCCATTTTGATTTATATCAGTCTTTGAATCGACTGACTATTCGAAATTCGCAAAATTGCAGTATGTTTCCTCTGGCTTTCTTTGCCGGATCATTACAGGGTCACTGATGAGGGTTTATTAGCCGAAACTTCGTAGTATGACCCATCTTCTTTCTTATGAATGTTTTCATTGTTCTTAAAGGAACACATTTTTGATTTTTATTTATTCGAATGCTTTGACGTTACTCCATATACAATGACGTAACATGCGGTTTCGAAACGTCACGTTATATTACTACCTGTCGCAGTGTGATATAGTTGTGAGATTGTTGCTCATGGAATTCATCGAAGTATAAAACTTTTATTTCAACCAATCAAATCGCTCGGAACGTATAAAAAGATGTAGAATTGGAATTATTGCATTGTAATGACAATACAGTAGAACTCCGATGGCTCGAACACAGATGGCTCGTTTACCATGGCTCAGTCGAACAGGTGTTCGAACCGCTAGGGAAATCCGGGATAATTTAGGAGATTTTAATCTTTAGCTTGCAAATGTATGCTGTGTGTACTTATTAGAATCGTCTCATCGGCAAATGCATGATGTGTGTACTCATTAGAATCGCCTCGATGAGGCGATTCTAATGAGTTCAGACAGCATACGTTTTCATTATAGAACACCGACAAGATGTCCATAAGTATCTCGTTATGCCTCCAGACAGTAAAGTAACCCTCAGTGGCTCGAACTACCCCTTTTCGAGGTCTGAAAGGTATTCGAGCCATTGAAGTTTGACTGTATGTTATGATGTTGAGTGCCGCACATAGGTGTTTTATCGTAATTTGTTTTGTAAGGTTTGAGTCGTCACATCACGGTGTCAAGAAGTATTGTTCGCGATAGCCCCCCCCCCCCCCCACACCCCACCACCCCGGGCCCCATCAATCCTTCTGTGGAGTCATTGCCTGTTATTTGTTAGAAAATATTGGTATTCACGAAACAATGAAGGTTTAACTATATACCTGGAGCAAACATCGAGGCAGATATCCTTTGTATTGTATCCATAGTTTCCTTCGAATGGACACAATTCATAACATATACCAAACAAATTGACATAGTACCATCTTTTTGTCTCGCATTCAAGCTGTTGAGCGCTTACCGGCGGCATATCACACGAAGCTGAAAAAAATATAAACTACAGCAATTATTTTAAGCTTAAGAATACGACCTTTCTACTTTCCGACTTCTTGTAAACTACTGAAATTCCTATCTTAAAATCTGAAGATTAATTTTCTTTGAAGTAACACCCCTGTAGACAAAGAAAAAAAAAGAAAGGTTTTGTAAGAATTTTTTTCCAAAAGATTGAATAAAAGAGGATTTCGTATGTAATGTAAGGGGTTTCAGCATTTCGGTTACAAAAATCAACCAATCACAGATATGAAACAACGGTGAGGATTCGACAGGAAGTAACCACTTGAATGCTGGAGTAAAAGAAAACCAACAGTTAGAAACCGATGGGCCCAACCAGAGACAGAGCATCAGATACCAACCAACATTACATAAAATTAAATGCTTATTCTCAGTAAGCCTTTGCGTTGGAACCGTCATAGAATCTAAATATGTTATTGAAAGGGTTATACTTTGTCAGAAGTAATACACCACAGAACTGGAAAATATGGAGTATAGATGTTTTCTGGGCTAGACTAGCTTGTTTTGGCCAGTCAGGCTTCATCAGTGACCCTCAAATATTTTAAAATTTAAACAATGGAATCAGTGATCCCAAAGGACAAGAAAATATAAAATACACTGGAACCGCGATTGGGTTAACTACCCTTAATGCAGTCTGTCAAATAACATTATTGCTGTACCCAACCATTTTATATCGAAGGATGATTTTACGAAATCGGGTGGTTAAGTCATTGCAAGTATATAGTTTTCTGACTTTATATACTAAGGCACCATATAATCCGGGTACCGGTAGACCATGTTGCAAAAGGGATTTAAGTCCAACATTGAATTTTGAATTTAAATCAGAATGGCGTATATAAAATTTAGAAAAGGTTTTGCGTAGTATGATACCGATAACCCTAATTAAGAACTTTAACAGTTAATTGGTTTGTGGCGGCCGTAAAACGTCTCCCCGTACATCAACCATAGTGTAGTTTATATTTTACTTTTGGTCCTTTGAGATCAGCGTGAATATTCTGAGAAATCAGAAATAAATTATTGGTTTAGACTCATATTCTAGACAGGTTTTTAATATTTTGGATCCTTATTTGCTTTATATCAGTCTTCGTATCGACTGCCTATTCGAAATATGCAAAATTGCAGTATGTTTCCTCTGGCTTTCTTTGCCGGATCATTACAGGGTCACTGATTAGGCTGTATTAGCCGAAACTACGTAGTATGACCCATCTTCTTTCTTGTGAATGTTTTCATTGCTCTTAAGGGAACTCATTTTTGATTTTTATAACGAGTTTTGAAGAATATATGTGTAGGCAATGATCAGGAATCGATACAATGAACACACACACATCTCATCAGAGACACCGAAGGGAACGAAACACAAACATGAAACAACTAGACCTTAATGGAAACACCAATAGCGGACGGCCAAAGGGATAGTCAATTTCCCACAAAATGGCCATTTGGATATCCAAAAGAAAAAATATGAGCAATAGACACACAACAAGACAAACCATAAAAAATGACCGCTACAGAAAAACCGCCATGGTTCATAAGAAGGTTGTTTTTGGCTCCAGCAGATAAGGCCGGTAACAATGTTGTCGGTCTTTGACGTCTCCACTATATTTACACTTTTCAGCAAGGGCTTGGTGGTACTAAGGCCTATGAACAGCAGCCTTTGGCTGTAGAGAGGACTTTAGGACTCGACAGGAAGTAACCACTGAAATGCTGGAGCAAAAGAAAACCAACAGTTAGAAACCGATGGGCCCAACCAGAGACAGAACATCAGATACCGACCAACATTACATAAAATTAAATGCTTATTCTCAGTAAGCCTTTGCGTTGGAACCGTCATAGAATCTAAATATGTTACTCCGTCTTTGGTCGGGCCCCTCGGAGTCTAACTGTTGGTTTTCATTTGCTCCAGCAATTCTGTTGTTGCATGTTGTCGAGTCCTCAACCGTGTTTCATCTCTGTATTTTTGTATGTTCTCGGATATAATACACTGATGAGTTAGGAAGCCTTCATGCGGACTAAACAAAATAAGTGTATACCGCGATAGAGGTAAGGGCGAGGATTATGGTCATGTAAAATCGATTTAAGCCCCCCAGTGGAAATCTTTCCACTGACCGTTCCAAGGCGGTTCTTCCGTGGCGGTTAATTTATGTTGTTGTTTGTTACTTACTGTGTGTATCACTTGTGTCTTTTTATTTTGGATGGCCATTTGGCCATTTTGTGGGAAAGTAACTGTCATTATACCCTTCCTTTGTTTAGGTTTCCATTATGGTCTGGTCGCTTCATGTTTGTGTTTCGTTCCCATTCGTGTCTTTGATGGGTGAAGTAGGTTAATTTTATTGATTCTTGATCTTTGTTTTATTACTCCTTTAGTTGATGACCACATTGTTCATTCAGCCACCAAGTTTGATGTATGTGTTACAGAAGGCCAAGACAAGATTCCTACGTTATATTGGTTGCCTAAACTTCATAAAAGACCATACAAAGCACGATGTACTCGTAAAGCTCTTGTTCCACCACTGAAATTATTAACTTCTTGTTTTACTGCCATGAAAAACATGCGATTAAATATTGCGACAAAGCCTTAAAAATATCAGGGAGAAATCTGTTTTGGTCAATAAAAAATACTTAGTACGAAGTTTTAAGTAAATTTAAATCCAGACGTTTTCGTGCTTCAAGTCTGTCTACTTACGATTCTTCCACACCTTACACTAAACTTCCTCACAATCGTGTAAAAAATCTTAATAATTTAATTGAATGGACATTTCATAGGGACAAAAAGGATAAAAGATGCGTTACTATAGAGAAAAGTCAAAATTTACCGTTTGCGACCAGCGAAGACCCGAATGCAGGCTGCGCAGCTGCACAGTCTGGCCAGTATCTGTTGATGCATATCTGTTTATCGTGAGCTAACAGCATAAACAGAGTTTTCTTATCCTGTTCAATCGTCTATATGTTGTGAGAACTTTTTAGTTGCGACTCTAACAAGTACCCACAACACAGCTTTTTAATGAAATATGAAGAAAAACAAAGAAAATTTACATGAATTGGGCCCCGTCAAGCGATTTTGGTACTTATCGCCTATGCGAGCAGCGAAGGTTCAGGCGAGCCTGCGCATCCGCACAGTCTCGCCAGAACCTTCGCTGCTCGCTCATACAAGCAGTGAATCAAGAGGAACCTTCAGACAGAAAGCCATATCACTGGCCCATCTGAATGGCTGGGCATGCGCAGTTGACATTTGTCATGACGGAATGCTCGAAGACCCAAATTCGCTTGGCGTGGCTCAATTCTCCTTGTTACCCCACCCTTGCCTTCACCCCCATTTTCTGGAGCTATGAAGGTTGCTTATACCAATCTATGTTGCCTTTTTTTGCTATACATGTATCATGGTTCAGCATGGAGAGGGTTCTTTTGAGGATATTTTTTCTTGTTTCAATATAATAAAATAATTATGTTGTGGGTACTTGTTAGAATCGCCACTGTGAGGCGATTCTAACAAGATCCCACAATATATACAGTAAAACCTGTCTTAGTGGCCACCTTTATTTAGCAAATAACCTGCCTTAAGCAAACAGGCATTCAGTTCCTTTAAAAGGCAAATGTGTTAAATTTCACCTGTATTAAGCAAGCACATGTCTTAAGCAAGCACATCCTTTTTTAACTTGACTGAAATCTACGTCCACTTCAGTTTATTCTGAATTCTTCCCCTTTGGTGTCTCTGGTGGGAGCTGTGGGTTAATCGTATCGATTCCTGATCATTGCCTTTACTTCTATTTTATTTTTCACCTTATAATTTCTAATCTCTTTATACAGTCAGAGATCGCATTTATGCAATACCCTATTCAGTGAAAACTTGGACAATCATTCTCATATTTAGCCATGATCATTGTTCCTCATGTCCAAAGTGAATGAATGCATGAATGTTTGCGTTGTACGTCTCCCCAACAGCTAAGGTAATGCGGCGACGGAATCTCGGTTTAACTAGAAATGGTGTTTGTAAAACACAATGCCCCCAACCTTTGCTTGTCTCTAGATGGCAAAATATTCAACAAATATTGTTAATGACTGAAAAACATACAACAAGAATTCCATCGAAGGCTATGTCGCGCCTGTGGGGGCGCAAAGTCACCAAACCATGAAATCTAGGTCAAGGCCAAACATGGATGCCTGCATAAAAATTTCACTCCTAGTTGCAAGCATGTACCATGTATCATCAATGACACTCTTAACGAGATTTCTATGTTATTTAATTAAAGGGGCAATAACTCAACTATTTTTTCATGGGAAATCCAAATATAAAATTTCAAAACACTAGCATGCATGGTTATAAAGTTATGCTATGCACTAGAAAGCAACACAATTAAATGCCCAGAAATTGCAAAGGGCCATAACTCCAACAAAATTTCGTTAAATTTGTTAAAAATTTAATTACGTGATCTCCTCCTCAGTCCCAAGCAGTATACTACATATCAGGGCTCTAGCTTAAATACTTTTTGAGATATCTTGCTTTAATTAAAAGGGAAATAATGCAAAAAAGGGGAGATAATTCGGAAAAGAAAAAAAATACGGGTCAACTATTTTTTCATGAGGAAACCATATATGAAATTTCAAAATACTAGCGCACATGGTTCTTAAGTTATGCTATGCAGAAGAAAGCGTGACGAACGTAATAACTAACGAACGAACAAACAAACGAACGAACGGACAAGCCAGAAGCAATATGCCCCCCAACTTTTTCAAAGTTGGGGGCAGGACCATAACTTTAACAAAATTTCATTAAATTGGTTGAAAATTTAATCAGTTAATCTCCTCCTTAGTCCAAATCAGTACACCAAATATCAAGGCTAAAGCTAAAATACTTTCTGAGATATCTTGCTAACGAGATTTCTATGTTATTTAATTAAAGGGGCAATTACTCAAAAAGGAAAGATAATTCGGAAAAGAAAAAAATATGGGTCAACTATTTTTTCATGAGAAATCCATATATGAAATTTCAAAACACTAGCATATATAATTATAAAGTTATGTAATGCACTAGAAAGCAACACAAATAAATGGCCAGAAATTGAAAAGGGCCAAAACTTCAACAAAATTTCATCAAATTGGTTGAAATTTAATCAGGTAATCTCCTCCTTAGTCCAAATCAGTACACCTAATATCAAGGCTATAGCTAAAATACTCTCTGAGATATCTTGCTAACGAGATTTCTATGTTATTTAATTAAAAGGGCAATAACTCAAAAAGGGGAGATAATTCGGAACAGAAAAAATATGAGCCAACTATGTTTTCATGCGAAATCCATATATGAAATTTCAAAACACTAGCATACATGGTTATAAAGTTATGCTATGCACTAGAAAGCAACACAATTAAATTCCAAGAAATTGCAAAGGACCATAACTCTAATAAAATTTTATTAAATTTGTTAAAAAATTAATCAGGTGATCTCCTCCTCAGTCTTAAGCATTATACCAAATATCGGGGCTCTAGCTCAAACATTTTTTTAGATATCTTGCTAACGAGATTTCTATGTTATTTAATTAAAAGGGAAATAATGCAAAAAGGGGAGATAATTCGGAAAAGAAAAAATACGGGTCAACTATTTTTTCATGAGAAATCCATATATGAAATTTCAAAACACTAGCATACATGGTTATAAAGTTATGCTATGCACTAGAAAAGGAAAGGGAAAAAAAATCTTAAAAAAGCCCCGAGCAAAGAATGCAACAATCGCAAGACATCTGGAGCAAACCGCGTGACGACGTATTAAAACGAGTGACAGAGTGCGAACAATAGAAATAGCTTATCAAAGTGTCCCATAGCACTTTACAAATGTAAAACGGAAGTGAAAGCAATGATCAGGAATCGATACAATTAACCCCGAGCTCCCATCAGAGACAACAAAGGGAAAGAAGCACAGACATGAAACAACTAGACCCTAATGACAACACAATAGCGAAAAGCCAAAAGGAAAGCCACATCGATTTTAAGTAGCCACAATCCCAGCCCTTATTTCCATCGCGATTTAGACAAATAATTCGTTCAGTCCGCATAAAGGCCTCCAGTAAAAGTACATGGTAGTTGATGTACAGCCAAAGTTTGGCTTATGAGAAACTTTATGAATATTTTTACCTATTAACATAGGACAAAATATAAAATAGTGTTAAGGGGTGTAAAACGTTTAGTGTACACGCAATATATATTTCGGGTCAAGCGACACTGTTTTCGGTCAAAATGTTTCAATATATCACGATCTTGAAAGAAAACTATGAGTAATTATACATCAAATGAAGACAGAGATGCAGTAAGTCTAGTACGGGAACAAGAATTTGTAATCCGGTCTTTTGTGAAGAACAAAATGCTTATAAGTAGAAGTGGAGGCAATGAAGTAGTCTAATCTCGGGAAAGCACCATATTTCTGAGGATTCTATTTTTTTTTTTTTTTTTTTTTTGTGTGTGTGTTTTGCTGTCGAGTCCTCGCCGTTGTTTAATCGCTGTGGTTGGTTGATTTTAGGTTCTTGGGATGATGCACTGATGAGCAAGGAGGCCGTTTGGCCATTTTGTGGACTAGTAACTTTTCTGTTGGCTTTCCGCTATTGGTGTTTCCATTAGGGTCTAGTTATTTCATGTTGCGTTTCTTTGCCTTTGGTGTCTCTGATGGGAACGGTGGGTTAATTGTATCGATCCCTGATCATTGTCTTCTCGTCTATTTTTCAATGATTTAAATGAAGTCTGCTGAATAAGAGAATATGGCTGAACTTCCAAATGGTCGCATTTTATACAGAAATGACCAAATATAAGAAGAGCAAGTAGCGTTCATTTTACGAGGTTAAGTAATTATCACCATAACACACACGTGCTACATAGTGCATTTTTCGCATCTCAATGCATTTTTTCGCATCTCAATGAATACTTTTCTGAGAAAAATCCGTTATGTTTTTCTTATTTATACTGCAAACATAGGATGTGTTTTCTTGTTAGGACAGCCTCATTGAAGCAGTTCTAACGAGTACCCACAACATATGCTTTGGAGCAGAAATAAGAAAAAAATAATGTATATCCGCGTAAACCTCATTTTTTCTCTATATAAATATGGGTTTACTTGGGTGTTCATTTCTCGGACTTGCTCTGTCTCTGGTCGGGCTCATCGGAGTCTAACTGTTGGTTTTCTTTTGCTCCAGCATTTCAGTGGTTTCTTGCTGTCGAGTCCTCACCGTTGTCTCACCTCTGTGGTTCTTTGATTTCTGTGTTCACGGAGATGTTGCACTGATGAGTTAGGAGGCCTTCGTGCGGACTGAACAAATTATTTGTCTAAATCGCGACGGAAGTAATGGCGAGGATTGTGGCCACGTAAAATCGATTTAAGCCCCCCAGTGGAAACCTTCCACTGGCCGTTCCAGGGCGGCTCTTCTGTGGCGATTTATTTATGTTGTTGTTTATTGCTTACTGTGTGTATCACTTGTGTCTTTTAATATTGGATGGCCATATGGCCATTTTGTGGGAAAGTAACTGTCCATATGGCCTTCCTTTGTTTAGGTTTCCATTATGGTCTGGTCGCTTAATGTTTGTATTTCTTTCCCTTTGGTGTCTTTTATGGATGGAGTAAGTTAATTGTATCAATTCCTGATCTTTGTTTTACTTCTACTTTGATCATATGATGCATTCTTGAATCACTGCAACTAAACAAAAATCAGTTTTATGATATTGAATATCAGTGACGTTAGGAGTATCAGCAAGAACGCTTGTACTTTTTATATTAAACTTTTGCAAGAAGCTAGTTTAAAGCCTGGCAAGATTAGGTATTCTTTTATCAGGTACATTAGTGTACCAACTCACAATATTGGCAGTTTATTATATGGAGCATGTCCTGAGGATATATCCTACAAACCTAGTTGGTTTTGTGGTTATTTGTTTTTTCATGTCTTTAAGGGACTTCGGTATACATCAATGCATATTTTATTATAGACGCTATCGATTGCTGTATTTCCACGATCGATTATTTGTTACTTTTTATGAGCAACGTCATGTAAAACGGTCAATTAATGTTTCAAAAAATAAGTCGCAATACAAAATAATTTTTCTAAATTATATTTCTGCAGGGAAAATAACAAATAGTCTATGAATTAAAAATCACTCTTTTCGGCCCTTGGCCTTCTTCAGGAATCTATTGATTCATCGAACAACTAAGTGACATCCACGGATGTCACTTATTTGTTCGATGAATTAATAGATTCCTGAAGAAGGCCAAGGGGGGTGTCACTTAGTTGTTCGATGAATTAATAGATTCCTGAAGAAGGCCAAGGGCCGAAAATTTGAAAAAGAGTGATTTTTAATTCATAGACAAAGTAATTTTGGTGTCGTAAATGCTGCTGCAGATTTATTCAATTCCATGATTTTCTCATGTTGATTTTTTACGTCCACTTCACGTTAAGTTTGATTTTATCATCCTGTAATTTCCAATCTTTTTTATACAGTCAAAGATCTCATTTATGCAATATCGTATTGACAACTTGGAAAATCATTCTGATATTGATCCAGGATCATTGTTCTTCATGTCAGAAGTGAATGAATGAGTAAATGTTTGCGTGTTACGTCTCATTAACAGTTAAGGTCATACGGAGACGGGACCTCGGTTTAAAGAGTCATCAGAAATGCTCGAGAAACCCGGGATCTATCCTGCGAATCTTGGTTTACAAGGCATTTGCTTTTGTCATCAGGGAAATATTATCGTTTATCCATTAATATAACTGAGAAAGCCATTGGTCGTCTATGATGTTTTTCCCCTTCTGCTATTTCAAGTAATTTTTCAAATACTTACATGGAAGTCTGATAGTCGTTACCGGGGTGGTTGTGATTGTTGATGCTGCAATATTAATAAAAGCCGCCATATGAAAAAAAAACACTACAAATTTTCATATTAATGTTTTTCATAATTGCACGATACATCTAGAATCATGATTGCTTGTCCGAACCAACAAAGGTCTCCCTTACATTTTGGCAAACAACGCGGGCTCTGGTGAGACTTCAATTAAGCCTAGGAGCGCCTGAGCGCTTGTTGGTCGTCTTAAATTGAGGACTCCTGAAGGAAAAAACAATTGTTCAAAAATGACCCGAGTAATGAATGCAACAATCATTGTTGTCGATTCTTCGCCGTTGTTTCATCGCTGTGGTTGGTTGATTTTTAGGTTCTGGGGATGATGCACTGATGAGCTAGGAGGCCATTTGGCCATGTTGGGGTCTAGTAACTGTTCTGTTGGCTTTCCCCTATTAGTGTTTCCATTAGGGTCTAGTCATTTCATGTTTGTGTTTCTTTGCCTTCGGTGTCTCTTAAGGGAACTGTGGGTTAATTGTATCGATCCCTGTTCATTGTCTTCTCATCTATTTTTCAATGATTAAAATGAAGTCTGCTGAATAAGAGAATTTGGCGTAACTTCCAAATGGTCGCATTTTATACAGAAGTGACCAAATATAAGAAAAGCAAGTAGCGTTCAGTTTACGAGGTTAAGTATTCATTATAATAACACACACGTACAACACAGTGCATTATTTTCGCATCTCAATGAATACTTTTCTGAGAAAAATCCGTTATATCTTTCTTATTTATACTGCAAACATAGCATGTGTTTTCTTGTTGGGACAGCCTCATTGTAGCAGTTCTAATGCGTACCCACAGCCTATGCTTTGGAGCAGAAATAAGAAAAATAATGTATACCCGCGTAAACCCCAGTTTTCTCTATATAAAGATGGGTTTACTGGGGTGTTTATTTCACGGTCTTCTTGCATCATTGCAACTAAACAAAAATCATTTTTATGATTTTGAATATTAGTGACGTTAGGAGTATCAGCAAGAAAGCTTGTACTTATTATATTTAACTTTTGCAAGAAGCTAGTTAAAAACCCGTCAAGATTAGGCCTACTTTAGCAGGTACATTAGTGTACCAACTCAAAATATTGGCAGTTTATTATATACAGCATGTCCTGAGAATATAGCCTACAAACCTAGTTGGTTTTGTGGTTGCATTATTTGTTTTTTCATGTCTTTAAGGGACTTCGTTATACATGATCTAGGGCTGACTATCGAGGCCGATTTTGACTATCGTGATAGTATTGCTATCGTGGAAACTACTACCACGATACTATCACTATCGCGTCATAATATCAAGATACTATCGTGATACTATCGGGTACACTTATAAATGATTCATAGATGCTATATCACTCACATAAAATGGCTATGAGTGACAGAACGAGTTAGGAAAATTGCATTGGCCTAAAATTGTATGTTTATTGTGTGTTTCAATATCAGCATTCATTCCCTCGGGGATATTCATCATGGGGAGATGGCTCTTTATATATATCCTCACCACCGCCTAAAAATAGTTTGCTGCTTCCAGTATATGCCTTAAGTGATGGTTATCATAGCTTTAATACCTGCAGTGTTTGAGATTTTCTGCTTATGGAAACTGACACATGCTGATCGTTCTTCGATTGTTTGATGTTTGCCGCCTGTGTTAAATTAATATGTGGATTCAGTTAGTTAGGTAACGCGATTATTACATAGTGTTACGTAATCTCAACACGCTATCTTAGCACCTCTTTAAGGGTGATATGAATCTAACAAACTACATTAAAACTTGAATTTACATATTTTTTTTGAAGTTAGCATCAAAAGCTAGACTATCAAAATAGAAGTAAAGCAATGATCAAGTCGGTGTTTTCATTTAGCAATATGTACAGGGCTCGACCTGGGCTCTCTGACTCTGTTGACATTTAGTCCTTGCACACCGACAGCTAAGACAAGCAGCAATAATAAAACAAAGTTTTCATGTAATGAAATTGGGCCTTTTGACCTGTTTTTTTTCCTGGAATATCCCTCTATTATAATACAAAGACAACCAAAAATAAAATAAGAAAGACCCACGAAAAATAAAAACGCCAATTTGTCCCAGGTTGTCCAGTGTCCACCATCAAAACTTCCAGAATCGCCATGAGAAAGAACTTGATAGACGGAGACCTAAGGCCTCGTGCTGCACCTTTTTCTCCCTACAGAATGACGACAGGAAAATAAAACTTTGTCTGCTTAAATATTCCCCAAAAAATTCAATCCCAATCGGTCAGGCCAGCCGACTGATGACATCATCATTGATGCATTTGTGCATACTTACCGACTAATCTGAGTCTATCATGTACTCGCATGCACATTCTGTGCATTTTACGAGAAACATTTCTAATGAGACCACAAAAGGGCGGTTTAACAGTCTGGTCCTAATACGCAAAACGAGTCACATATACAACAAGTTAAACTGCATTATACCGTTATGTATTATACATTTACCTATGTGAATGAGTCAGCACACAGCAAAAACTAACATTTCTTCATACAAAAGATCAGCTTGTGCATCTTGCAAATGTCTTCGAAACTGAACAGGGAAATGGCGTTTGTCCCAGAAGTAAGTTATACTACGCAAGGATAATACAAACAGCAAACATTTATATATGACTGCACAGGATGATCTGAACCTTCACATGTCACACAGGTTTCACTGTCATGGTTTCAAAAAGTTGCATGCAACAACCGTGGGAGCAAACTATCATTGACGTTTTGCTATTGAAAAACGCGGGAAAATTTCTGACTGCGTCAACTGCACGTGCAAAAATGACGGCGGGAAATTCATAGCCCCGAGAAATTCACCACAGGGCAAAAAAATATGATACACATGTGCGACCAGCGAAGACTCAAATCATCATGCACATATGTGAAGGCTTATCAGTCTGTCCTGAATACAGCTGAATGGATATCTTAAGCAAAAATACTTGCGTCATTACACAACAGTACAAGTATATTTTCAAAGTATATTCAAGAAAAAGAAAACAATCGTAACTATCGATAGTTGAATGAACTATCGGCGATAGCTATCGATTGTCCAAAGTACTCTCGATGTATTGCTATCGAGGCAGTCCCTATCGCGCATCATTACACCCTATATACATCAATGCATATCTTATTATAGACGCTATCGATTGCTATATTTTCACGATCGATTATTTGTTACTTTTTATGAGCAACGTCACGCAAAACGGTCAATTAATGTTTAAAAATATTAGTCGCAATACAAAATAATTTCGGTGTCGAAAATGCTGCTGCAGATTTTTTTCAATTCCATGATTTTCTCAATGTTGATTTTTTACGTCCACTTCACGTTTATTTTGATTTTATCACCCTGTAATTGCTAATCTTTTTACATAGTCAAAGATCTCATTTATGCAATATCGTATTGACAACTAGGACAATCATTCTGATATTGATCCAGGATCATTGTTCTTCATGTCAGAAGTGAATGAATGAGTAAATGTTTGCGTTTTACGTCTCATTAACAGCTAAGGTCATACGGAGACGGTATCTCGGATTAAAGACTCATCAGAAAGGCTCGATATTCCCCGGGATCTATCCTGCGACTCTTGGTTTAAAAGGCATTTGCTTTTGTCATCAGAAAATATTACTATTTATCAATTAATATAACTGAGAAAGCCATTAGTCGTCTATGACGTTTTTCCTCTTCTGCTATTTCAAGAACAATTTTCAGACACTTACACGGAGGTCTTGTAGTCGTTGCCGGGGTCGTTGTGGTGGTTGATGCTGCAATATTAATTAAAGCCGCCAAATGAAAAAAAAACACTACACATTTTCCTATTCATGTTTTTCATAATTGCACGTTAGATCTAGAATCATGATTGCTTGTCCGAACCAACAAAGGTTTCCCTTACATTTTGGCAAACAACGCGGGCTCCGGTGAGACTGCAATTAAGCCCAGGAGCGCCTGAGCGCTTGTTGGTCGTCTTAAATTGAGGACTCCTGAAGGAAAAACAACTGTTTAAAACTGACCCGAGTAATGAATGCAACAATCGCAAGACATCTGGAGCAAACCGCGTTACGACGGATTAAAACGAGTGTCAGACTGCGAACAATAGAAGTAGCTTATCAAAGTGTCACATAACACTTTACAAATGTAAAACAGAAGTGAAAGCAATGATCAGGAATCGATACAATTAACCCTGAGCTAACATCGTAGACACCAAAGAGAAAGAAACACAGACATGAAACAACTAGACCCTAATGGAAACACCAATAGCGGAAAGCCGCAAGGACAGCCACTTTCCCCGTAAATGTCCAATTGGCTATCCAAAACAGAATAATATAAGCGACACACACTCTCAAGACAAACCATAACAAAAAAAACCGCGACAGAAAAACCGCCTTGGAACGGTTTAGTGAAACGAATTCCATTGGGGCTAAAATCGATTTTACGAGGCCACTATCCTCGCCCTTATTTCCATCGCGATTAAGACAAATAATTTGTTTAGTCCGCTTGAAGGCCTCCAGTATTAGTACATCTAAATTGATATACAGCCAACGTTTGGCTGAGACACTGTATGAATATTTTTACACATTAACATAAGACAAAAAAATAAAATAATGTAAAGGGGTGTGAAACATTTAGTGTATGCGCAATATAATTGATTCGGGTCAAACAACACTGGTTTTTGATCAAAATGTTTCATTAGATTACGATCTTGGAAGAAAACTATAAGTAATTATACATCAAATGAAGACAGAGATGCAGTAAGTGTAGTACGGGAACAAGAATTTGCAATTCGGTCCTTTGTGAAGAAAAAAAATGCTTATAAGAAGAATTGGAGGCAATGAATAAAAATCAAAAATGAGTTCCTTTAAGAGCAATGAAAACATTCATAAGAAAGAAAATGGGTCATACTACGTAGTTTCGGCTAATAAAGCCTCATCAGTGACCCTGTAATGATCCGGCAAAGAAAGCCAGAAGAAACATACTGCAATTTTGCGATTTTCGAATAGGCAGTCGATTCAAAGACTGATATAAATCAAATGGGGTCCAAATAATTAAAAGCCTGTCTAGAATAGGAGTCTAAACCTATAATTTATTTCTGATTTCTCAGAATATTCACGCTGATCTCAAAGGACTAATAAAGTAGTTTAATCCCGGGAGAGCCCCTAATTATTAGTCAGGCTCCTTCGGAGCCTACCTTTTTTTTTCTCGCTCCAGAATTGCAGAGGTTTCTTGCTGTCGAGTCTTCGCTGTTGTTACATAGCTGTGGTTGGTTGATTTTTAGGTTCTGGGGATGATACACTGGTGAGCTAGGAGGCCATTTGGCCATGGCGTAGTCTAGTAACTGTTCTGTTGGCTTTCCGCTATTGGTGTTTCC
Source organism: Lucinisca nassula (assembly GCA_963580285.1). Lineage (NCBI taxonomy): Eukaryota > Metazoa > Mollusca > Bivalvia > Lucinida > Lucinidae > Lucinisca > Lucinisca nassula. The sequence goes on along the minus strand of OY757024.1, from coordinate 108,076,583 downwards.
ATTAGGGTCTAGTTATTTCATGCTTGTGTTTCTTTGCCTTTGGTGTCTCTGAAGGGAACTGTGGGTTAATTGTATCGATCCCTAATCATTGTCTTCCCGTCTATTTTTCAATGATTAAAATGAAGTCTGCTGAATAAGAGAATTTGGCTGAACTTCCAAATGGTCGTATTTTATACAGAAATGACCAAATATAAGAAGAGCAAGTTGCGTTCATTTTACGAGCTTAAGTATTCATTACCATAACACACACGTGCGACATAGTGCATTTTTCGCATCTCAATGAATACTTTTCTGAGAAAAATCCGTTATGTCTTTCTTATTTATACTGCAAACATAGGATGTGTTTTCTTGTTGGGACCGCCTCATTGTAGCAGTTCTAACGAGTACCCACAACCTATGCTTTGGAGCAGAAATAAGAAACAATAATGTATACCCGCTTCAACCCCAGTTTTCTCTATATAAAGATGGGTTTACAGGGGGTTCATTTCAGGGACTTGATCACATGATGCATTCTTGAATCATTGCAACTAAACAAAAAGCATTTTATGATATTGAATATCAGTGACGTAAGGAGTATCAGTTAGGACGCTTGTACTTATTATATTAAAAATTTGCAAGAAGCTAGTTTAAAACCTAGCAAGATTAGGTATTCTTTTATCACGTACATTAGTGTACTAACTCACAATATTGGCAGTTTATTATATGCAGCATGTCCTGAGGATATAGCCTACAAACCTAGTTGGTTTCGTGGTTGTCTTTAAGGTACTTCGGTATACATCAATGCATATCTTATTATAGACGCTATCGATTGCTGTATTTTCAAGGTCGATTATTTGTTACTTTTGATGAGCAACGTCACGCAAAACGGTCAATTACTGTTTAAAAAAACTAGCCGCAATACAAAATAATTTTGGTGTCGAAAATGCTGCTGCAGATTTATTCAATTCCATGATTTTCTCACGTTGATTTTTTACGTCCACTTCACGTTTAGTTTGATTTTATCATCCTGTAATTTCCAATCTTTTTATACAGTCAAAGATCTCATTTATGCAATATCGTATTGACAACTTGGACAATCATTCTGATATTGATCCAGGATCATTGTTCTTCATGTCAGAAGTGAATGAATGAGTAAATGTTTGCGTTTCACGTCTCATCAACAGCTACGGTCATACGGAGACGGGACCTCGGTTTAAAGAGTCATCAGAAATGCACGAGAAACCCGGGATCTATCCTGCGACTCATGGTTTACAAGGCATTTGCTTTTGTCATCAGGGAAATATTATTGTTTATCCATTAATATAACTGAGAAAGCCATTGTTCGTCTATGATGTTTTTCCCCTTCTACTATTTCAACAAATTTTTCAAATACTTACATGGAAGTCTGGTAGTCATTGCCGGGGTGGTTGTTGTGGTTGATGCTGCAATATTAATAAAAGCCGCCATATGAAAAAGCACTACGCATGTTCCTTATCATGTTTTTCATAATTGCACGATAGATCTAGAATCATGATTGCTAGTCCGAACCAACAAAGGTCTCCCTTACATGTTGGCAAACAACGCGGGCTCTGGTGAGACTGCAATTAAGCCTAGGAGGCCTGAGCGCTTGTTGGTCGATTTAAATTGAGGACCCCTGAAGGAAAAAAAACAATTGTTCAAAAATGACCCGAGTAATGAATGCAACAATCATTGCTGTCGAGTCTTCGCCGTTGTTTCATCGCTGTTGTTGGTTGATTTTAGGTTCTGGGGATGATGCACTGATGGGCTAGGAGGCCATTTGGCCATGTTGTGGTCTAGTAACTGTTCTGTTGGCTTTCCGCTATTGGTGTTTCCATTAGGGTCTAGTTATTTCATCTTTGGGTTTCTTTGCCTTTGGTTCTCTGAAGGGGACTGTGGGTTTATTGTATCGATCCCTGATCATTGTCTTCTCGTCTATTTTTCAATGATTAAAATGAAAAGTAGAAGTAAAACAAAGATCAGGAATTGATACAATTAACTTACTCCACCCATAAAAGACACCAAAGGGAAAGAAATACAAACATTAAGCGACCAGACCATATTGGAAACCTTCAAAAAGGAAGGCCATAAGGACAGTAACTTTCCCACAAAATGGCCATTTGGCCAGCCAAAATTAAAAGACACAAGTGATACACACAGTAAGTAACAAACAACAACATAAATAAATCGCCACAGAAGAGCCGCCTTGGAAGGGTCAGTGGAAGAATTCCACTGGGGGGCTTAAATCGATTTTACGTGGCCACAATCCTCGCCCTTACTTCCGTCGCGATTTAGACAAATAATTTGTTCAGTCCGCATGAAGGCCTCCTAACTCATCAGTGCAACATCTCCGTGAACACAAAAATCAAAGAACCACAGAGGTGAGACAACGGTGAGGACTCGACAGCAAGAAACCACTGAAATGCTGGAGCAAAAGAAAACCAACAGTTAGACTCCGATGAGCCCGACCAGAGACAGAGCATCAGGCACCAACCAACATTATCTCTCTTATTTTCAATAAGTCTTTACGTTGGAGCCGTCATAGAATCTGAGGCCTGACCCACCGGCGTGCAATTAAAGAGGGAAGCAAAGTTGCCAACCGTGATTGGGTTAACTACCATGCATGCAGTCTGTCGTATAATATCCATGTTGTACCCAATCTTTTTATATCGAAGAATGATTTTACGAAATTGGGTGCTGAAGTCATTGCGGTTATATATTTTTCTGAATTTATATACTAAGTCACCATAAAATTCAGAAGAATTTGCTTTATTTAATTGAAGTTCTAGGGGGTAAATCTGACTAATCAAACCATCAAAATAGGTATTATCAATATTTAATAAATCATCTAAATATCTAGAAGTAGAGCTAAAAGCTTCAATAATTTCAGATTTGTTATCAATGGAAAGGGACAAAATGAAGTCTCTTTCATAACAATACAAGAACAGATCAGCCACAAGAGTCTGCTGAATAAGAGAATTTGGCGTAACTTCCAAATGGTCGCATTTTATACAGATATGACCAAATATAAGAAAATCAAGTAGCGTTCAGTTTACGAGGTTAAGTATTCATTACCAGAACACACAGGTACAACACACTGCATTATTTTCGCATCTCAATGAATCCTTTTTCTGAGAAAAATCCGTTATATCTTTCTTATTTATCCTGCAAACATAGCATGTGTTTTCTTGTTGGGACCGCCTCATTGTAGCAGTTCTAACGAGTACCCACAGCCTATGCTTTGGAGCAAAAATAAGAAAAATAATGTATACCCGCGTAAACCCCAGTTTTCTTTATATAAATATGGGTTTACTGGGGTGTTCATTTCACGGACTTGATCACATGCTGCATTCTTGAATCATTGCAACTAAACAAAACTCATTTTTATGATTGTGAATATCAGTGACGTTAGGAGTATCTGCAAGAACGCTTGTTACTTATTACATTAAACTTTTGCAAGAAGCTAGTTTAAAACCTGGCAAGATTAGGCATTCTTTAGCAGGTACATTAGTGTACCAACTCACAATATTGGCAGTTTATTATATACAGCATGTCCTGAGAATATAGGCTACAAACCTAGTTTGTTTTGTGGTTGCATTATTTGTTTTTTTCCATGTCTTTAAGGGACTTCGGTATACATCAATACATATCTTATTATAGACGCTATCGATTATTGTATTTCCACGATCGAATATTTGTCACTTTTTATGAGCAACGTCACGCAAAACGTTCAATTAATGTTTAAAAATATTAGTCGCAAAACAAAATAATTTTGGTGTCGAAAATGCTGCTGCAGATTTTGTCAATTCCATGAATTTCTCAATGTTGATCTTTTACGTCCACTTCACGTTTATTTTGATTCTTTCATCCTGTAATTTCTAATCTTTTTATACAGTCAATATCTCATTTATGCAATATCGATTGACAACTAGGACAATCATTCTGATATTGATCCAGGATCATTGTTCTTCATGTCAGAAGTGAATGAATGAGTAAATGTTTGAGTTTTACGTCTCATTAACAGCTAAGGTCATACGGAGACGGAACCTCGGTTTAAAGACTCATCAGAAAGGCTTGATATTCCCCGGGATCTATCCTGCGACTCATGGTTTAAAAGGCATTTGCTTTTGTCATCAGGGAAATACTATTATTTATTCATTAATATAACTGAGAAAGCCATTAGTCTTCTATGACGTTTTTCCTCTTCTGCTATTTCAAGAACAATTTTCAGATACTTACATGGTGGTCTTGTAGTCGTTGCCGGGGCCGTTGTGGTGGTTGATGCTGCAATATTAATAAAAGCCACCATATGAAAAAAAGAACCACACATTTTCCTATTCATGTTTTTCATAATCGCACGATAGATCTAGAATCATGATTGCTTGTCCGAACCAACAAAGGTCTCTCTTACATGTTGGCAATCAACGCGGGCTCTGGTGAGACTGCAATTAACACCAGGAGCGCCTGAGCGCTTGTTGGTCGTCTTAAATTGAGGTTTCCTGAATGAAAAAACAGTTGTTCAAAAATGACCCGAGTAATGAATGCAACAATCGCAAGACATCTGGAGCAAACCGCGTTACGACGGATTAAAACGAGTGTCAGACTGCGAACGATAGAAGTAGCTTATCGAGGGTCACATAACACTTTTCAAATGTAAAACAGAAGTGAAAGCAATGATCAGGAATCGGTACAATTAACCCTGAGCTAACATCAGAGACACCAAAGAGAAAGAAGCACATATATGAAACAACTAGACCCCAATGGAAACACCAATAACGATAAGCCGCAAGGACAGCCACTTTCCCCGTAAATGTCCAATTTGCTACCCAAAACAGAATAATATAAGCGACACACACTTCTCAAGACAAACCATAATAAAAAATTAACCGCGACAGAAGAACCGCCTTGGAACGGTTTAGTGAAACGAATTCCATTGGGGCTAAAAATCGATTCTACGAGGCCACAATCCTCGCTCTTATTTCCATCGCGATTTAGACAAATAATTTGTTCAGTCCGCATGAAGGCCTCCAGTATTATTACATCTAAATTGATAAACAGCCAAAGTTTGGCTTATGAAAGACTGTATGAATATTTTTACATATTAACATAAGACAAAAAAAAATAAAATAATGTTAAGGGGTGTAAAACTTTTTTGTGTATGCGCTATATAATTGATTCGGGTCAAACGACACAGGATTTCGATCAAAATGTTTCATTAGATCACGATCTTGAAAGAAAACTATCAGTAATTATACATCTAATGAAAAGTAGAAGTAAAACAAAGATCAGGAATTGATACAATTAACTTACTCCACCCATAAAAGACACCAAAGGGAAAGAAATACAAACATTAAGCGACCAGACCATAATGGAAACCTAAACAAAGGAAGGCCATAAGGACAGTTACTTTCCCACAAAATGGCCATATGGCCATCCAAAACCAAAAGACACAAGTGATACACACAGTAAGTAACAAACAACAACAAAAATAAATCGCCACAGAAGAGCCGCCTTGGAACGGTCAGTGGAAGATTTCCACTGGGGGCTTAAATCGATTTTACGTGGCCACAATCCTCGCCCTTACTTCCGTCGCGATTTAGACAAATAATTTGTTCAGTCCGCATGAAGGCCACCTAACTCATCAGTGCAACATCTCTGTGAACACAAAAATCAAAGAACCACAGAGGTGAGACAACGTTGAGGACTCGACAGCAAGAAACCACTGAAATGCTGGAGCAAAAGAAAAGCAACAGTTAGACTCCGATGAGCCCGACCAGAGACAGAGCATCAGGCACCAACCAACATTATATCTCTAATTTTCAATAAGCCTTTACGTTGGAGCCGTCATAGAATCTGAGGCCTGACCCACCGGCGTGCAATTAAAGAGGGAAGCAAAGTTGCCAACCGTGATTGGGTTAACTACCATGCATGCAGTCTGTCGTATAATATCCATGTTGTACCCAATCTTTTTATATCTTTTGGTAGCGTTCATTTTACGAGGTAAAGTATTTGTCACCATAACACAAACGTGCAACATAGTGCATTTTTCGCATTTAAATGCATTTTTTTTGCATCTCAATGAATACCTTTCTGAGAAAAATCCGTTATGTCTTTCTTATTTATACTGCAAACATAGGATAAGTTTTCTTGTTGGGACAGCCTCATTGTAGCAGTTCTAACGAGTACTCACAACCTATGCGTTGGAGCAGAAATAAGAAAAAAATAATGTATACCCGCGTAAACCCCAGTTTTCTCTATATAAAGATGGGTTTACTGGGGTGTTTATTTCACGGACTTGATCATATGATGCATTCTTGAATCACTGCAACTAAACAAAAATCAGTTTTATGATATTGAATATCAGTGACGTTAGGAGTATCAGTTAGAACGCTTGTACTTATTATATTAAACTTTTGCAAAAAGCTAGTTTAAAACCTGGCAAGAATAGGTATTCTTTGGCAGGTACATCAGTTTTCCAATTGACACTATTTGCAGTTTATTATATGCAGCATGTCCTGAGGATATAGCCTACAAACCTAGTTGGTTTTGTAGTTGCATTATTTTTTTTTCAAGTCTTTAAGGTACTTCGGTATACATCAATGCATATCTTATTATAGACGCTATAGATTGCTGTATTTTCACGATCGATTACTTGTTACTTTTGATGAGCAACGTCACGTAAAATGGTCAATTAATGTTTCAAAAATTAGTCGGAATACAAAACAATTTTGGTGTCGAAAATGCTGCTGCAGATTTATTCATTTCCATGATTTTCTCACGTTGAATTTTTTACGTCCACTTCACGTTTAGTTTGATTTTATCATCCTGTAATTTCTATACTTTTTATACAGTCAAAGATCTCATTTATGCAATATCGTATTGACATCTTGGACAATCATTCTGATATTAATCCAGAATCATTGTTCTTTATGTCAGAAGTGAATGAATGAGTAAATGTTTGCATTTTACGTCTCATCAACAGCTAAGGTCATACGGAGACTTGACCTCGGTTTTAAGACTCATTAGACAGGCTCGGGAAAACCTGGATCTATCCTGCGACTCATGGTTTACAAGGCTTTTGTCATCAGGGAAAAATTATTATTTATCCATTAATATAACTGAGAAAGTCATTAGTCGTCTATGATGTTTTCTCTCTTTTGCTATATCAAGAACAATTTCAAATACTTACTAGGAGGTCTGGTAGTCGTTGTCGGGGTCGTTGTGGTGGTTGATGCTGCAATATTAATAAAAGCCACCATATGAAAAAACAGCACTACACATTTTCCTTTCTATGTTTTTCATAATTGCAAGATAGATCTAGAATCGTGATTGCTTGTCCGAACCAACAAAGGTCTCCCTTACATGTTGGCAAACAACGCGGGCTCTGGTAAGACTGCAATTAAGCCCAAGAGCGCCTGAGTGCTTGTTGGTCGTCTTAAATTAAGGACTCCTGAAGGAAAAAACAATTGTTCAAAAATGCCCCGGGTAATGAATGCAACAATCGCAAGACATCTGGAGCAAACCGCGTTACGATGGATTAAAACGAGTGTCAAACTGCGAACAATAGAAGTAGATTACCAAAGTGTCATAGTTATGTTGTTCATAATTGCTCGAGAGATCTAGAATCATGATTGCTTGTCCGAACCAAAAATGGTCTCCCTTACATGTTGGCAAACAAGGCGGGCTCTTGTGAGACTGCAATTAAGCACAGGAGCGCCTGAGCGCTTGTTGGTCGTCTTAAATTGAGGACTTCTGAAGGAAAAAAACAATTTGTTTTCTTGTTGGGACGGCCTTATTGTAGCAGTTCTAACGAGTACCCACAACCTTTGCTTTGGGGTAGAAAAAAGAAAGATAATATATACCCGCGTAAACCCCAGTTTTCTCTATATAAAGATAGGTTTACTGGGGTGTTCATTTCACGGACTTGATCACATGATGCATTCTTGAATCATTACAACTAAACAAAAATCATTTGTATGATACTGAATTGTGACGTCAGTGTATCAGCAAGAACGCTTGTACTTATTATATTAACATTTTGCAAGAAGCTAGTTTAAAACCTGGCAAGGTTAGGTTTCTTTTATCAGGTACATTAGTGTACCAACTCACAATATTTCATACTTTCTTGCGTTTCTGAAAGAATAGCATGAAAGTATTGTCTTGACGTAGCATATTACCGGAAGTGTTTGGTGTGGTCATTTCGGCCAGTATGAATATATGGGCATGTTTCTCGTGACTGGGCGTATACGTGGACGATACGTGTAGAGAATCGTCATTCTACCAGTCGTCGCCTTAGACTTCACATCTTATCTCGTTTAATATGGCTTCGAAGCCGGACCTTCTCACGAAGTTCATCCAGCTTTAGAGCAGCGGATACAACAGTCGCAGAACGACATTCTATCTAATATAGACAGGCTGATTTCTACAAAGCTTGCGTCGTTTGAGCAGATAATTAGTTCTACTCAGAGAGATATTTCGGACAGCCAATTTGCTAAAATTCAGAAGAATATTCTTTTGAACGACAGTTATTCTTTCAAACGCAAGGGCAACGAGGAGCAATTCAAGGCCAGCGTGCGTGTCTTGGACAAGTTAAGAGAAGCTGACTCGCATTTGAAAGACTCTTTAATTTTGCAGTATGATGAATCAGCCGTTGCAGCGAAAACCAGGATAACAGAAGGTATTGACATTCTTAATCATAGACAAAAACTTGTGAAACTAGCTGACTCTTCTGAGCTTGGCTGGCGTGTAGTACAGGAGTACGAGTCTCATCCCCTCGCTTCTGATGAGGAAGATGAAAAACGCATGTATAGGGCTGCAGCGCGCGCTACCAGGAAGTTCCGTCAAGTAAAGGCCGTTTCTCCAGAAAACCATGCCCTTACAACATTCCACCCACAGCTACTCAACCTGCACAGTCGACCCAACCATCAGCTTATCCACGTGGACGAAAACCAGGGAACTGTTTCCTCTGTGGTAAAATTGGTCATTGGCGGTTTGAGTGTCCAACATTGCCGTCCGCTGAGTCGTCTGACAGAGGGAAAAAATGTACAGATAAGTATTCCTTGTGACTTTGATATTTGTACAGGGGGTAAAACATGCAGAGGAAATATTGAAAATTCTTCACAAATAAATGAGGCATTTCAGTCATTTACTTTAGGGCAGTCACTGTCATTTAATGTTGAGAATTTGGGAAAATCTTATTTACAAAGACCAGGTAAACAGTCGGTAATTACATGTAATATGAGCCAAGGCGGGGTGTTGCAAAGTAGAAGTAAAACAAAGATCAGGAATTGATACAATTAACTTACTCCACCCATAAGCAAAGTCCTGATTCAGTAAAAAGCAATATAGTGGGGCGCATTACGCATACTGGTGACGTAGCCGTAAAAACGCCGGTAGGTAGATTAAAAGCTGCATATGAACACTGGAGAACAGCCGGGGCAACTGATCAGGTACTAGATATTATCAGTAATGGTTACAAATTACCCTTCAAAGATTTACCAGGGCCTGTTTTACTTCAAAATAATAAATCAGCCAAAGATAATCCAATTTTTGTTTCCAATGAGATACAAACTCTCATTGAAAAGGGGTGTGTAAGTGAAGTATCTGACATCCCTATAGTTGTCAATCCATTAACAGTGGCCTATAATAAAGTAGGTAAGCCCAGACTGGTGTTGGATTGTCGGCACATTAACCCACATCTTTTTACATATATGTGTTGTTTTGAAAATCATTCAGTTGCAAGGGGTTTGTTTGACGTGGGTGATTTCTTATTTACGTTTGACTTGAAATCTGCTTATCACCATGTGATGATCATTGAAAGCCTCCGTACCTACCTTGGATTTCACTGGGTAGAAGGTGAGTCTACACGTTATTTTGTGTTCAATGTTTTGCCGTTTGGAGTCAGTACTGCAGGTTATGTATTTACAGAAGTCATGAGAGCGGTTGTAAAACACTGGAGAGCTAAAGGTTTAAAGGTAATTGTTTTTCTAGACGATGGTATCGGGGGAGCAAAAGGAAAACAGAAAGCGTTAGAGGTCAGTGTATTTATACGCCAAGATCTGTTAGGATTCGGGTTTTTACTGGCAAATGAAAAATGTGTGTGTGATCCAACACCATTAGTGGTCTGGCTTGGGCATGTTTGGGACATGCTTTCTGGCAATGTCAGTGTCACAAAAGAAAGGCTTGATAAACTTGAAGGCACATTAAATTGGTTTATAGCACAAGTCAGTAAAGGAAATTTGTTGGTAAGAGCACGAAAACTAGCAGGGTTAATAGGCCAGAGTATTTCTATGCAGTGCGGCTTTGGGTTGGTCGTCCGTCTGAGAACTAGAGCTTTATACAAATGCTTATTAGAAAGAGCATCATGGGATGCACCTGTTATGATAAGGTGTGATGCTTTCTGTGAGATGATTTTCTGGACGGAAAACATGTTGTCATTGAACGGAAAGCTTTTAGGGAATCAGGAACACGTTGACAAAACTCTTGTTATTGATGCCTCTAATATCGGCTACGGTGGTTACATCGAAGATATAGCTGAAAGTGAGCTTGTTGGAGGCTGGTCGACAGCTGAAAGCAAGCAAAGTTCGACCTGGCGTGAGCTTGAAGGCGCCAGAAGGCTTGTATAAAATCATAAGGGTAGCCTGGAAGGGCAGTCAGTAGTTATTAAAACAGATAGCAAAAATGCAATGAACATTTTGAAATCAGGAAGTCGTATTTCTGAGCTTCAGGAAAAAGCTATAGCTGTAAACGAAATATGTAAGAGCAGAACGAATACCTTATTGCCCACATGGGTACCAAGAGAAAACAATGATAAGGCAGATTTCTTGAGTAGATGCAAGGATTCGGATGACTGGGGTATCAAACCATGGGTTTTCGCGTGGTTAGACGGGTTATGGGGGCCTCATACGTATGATAGGTTTGCGTCAGATCACAATGCAAAATGTGAAAAGTTCAATTCCCGTTGGTGGTGTCCAGGAATGTCAGGGTTAGACGCATATTCAGAGTCATGGAAAAATGACAATAATTGGTTGGTGCCCCCTCCTAGGCTTATTGTTGATTGTCTGCAGAAAATAACAAAAGAAGGCGCAGAGGCCACTCTGATTGCACCTATGTGGATATCTGCTCCGTTCTGGCCATTATTGTATCCTGATGGCCAAATTCCAGCAAAATATGTCATTGAAAGCCTCGCATTGCCCAATTGCATTCTCACAGAAAAGGGTAGAGGAAACAATGGTATTTTTGGTGGAAAACTTCTGAAATTCAGTATGATTGCATTTAAAATTAAAGGGGATACCTAAAGCGTACTTATCATATTGGACACGTAAATCATATTATCCAAAAGTCAAATATTTTGACAGTCGCAAACCAGTTATGAAAGGAAGTCTAAATATTCGACCACAGATATATCAGAATCAGAATTGTTACTGGTGACACGTCAAATGACATTCATACACCAGGACCTGTGATGTGGGAAGTTAGTCCCTAGCTCTAACCAAAGAGGTAAATTTAGCTACACAATCATCAGCACCTTCAGCTGTCGAAATAATCGAATCGGGAAGGGCATTCCAATCTCTAATGGTTCTGGGGAAGAACGACTCTTTATAAATGTCAGTTCTTGCGCTAAGGGTCTGAAACGCCAACGAATGGTGATTTCTACAGTGTCTAGCTGGGGGAACAAGGTCATCTGTTGGGATGCTGGCAGCACCCTTTAGACCTTTGTATAAAAGGATTAGCCTACTGTCTTTTCTCCTTTTCTTGAGAGACTCCCATTTTAATTTTCCAAGTATTCCAGTCATGCTCCCAGTTTCAAAGCAGTAATTGCCTGTTACAAATCTAGCAGCTCTATTCTGAACTTTCTCAATTTCATCGTTAAGGACCACTCCACTGGGGTCCCAGATACAACTACCATATTCCAAGATTGGGCGAACAAGACCTTTATATGCTGCCTCTTTTACATCCTGAGGGCACTGATGAAGATTTCTCCTCAGGAAACCAAGCGTCCTATTTGCCTTAGTACACATGTTGCTAATATGAGTATTCCATCTCAAGTTGTGTGAGATTGTCACTCCAAGGCATTTAATGGAGTCCACATTCTCGAGGACCGTTCCCTCTAAGGTGTAAGATGCCTCAACTTTATTAGATCTCTTCCTAGTTATCTGCATAATATTGCATTTAACTGGCTGAAATCTCATGCCCCATTTACGTGCCCAACATCCTAATCTATCAATGTCAGCCTGAAGTTTCAATGAGTCATCTGTATCTCTAATTTCCCGGTAACAAACACAGTCATCTGCGAACAGTCTTATTTCTGAGTCAATGTCAGTGGAAATATCATTGATGTACAGGGAGAACAAAAGTGGACCAAGAACGGTCCCTTGCGGGACTCCAGACAAAACTGGAGCCCACTCCGAAGATTCACCATTAACAACAACCCGCTGTTTTCTGTAGCAAAGAAAGGAATCTATCCATTTGAGGGTCTTTCCCCCAATTCCATAACCAAATAACTTAGATTTAAGTAGTTCATGAGGAGGGGTGACAAAGGCCTTCTCGAAGTCAAGAATAAATGTGTCCACCTGTCCCCCATTTGTCCAAGATTTTTGCCCAGTCATTAATAACTGTGCTTAGCTGAGTTTCACAACTGTGCCTTTTCCTAAATGCATCTTGCCTGTCTGACAAAAGTTTATGCTCGTCCAAGTGGGCCATGATGTTTGAGCAGACTATATGTTCCAGCAATTTACACAGAACACAAGTCAGAGACACAGGGTGATAATTACGGGCAAGAGCCCTATCTCCTTTTTTGAAGAGTGGACAAATGTTTGCTAAGAGCCATTCTTTGGGGATTTCACCCGTATCAAGAGACTGTTGAAACAAGTGTGCGAAAACTGGACCCAACTCATTTGCTAGTTCCTTCAGGACTCTGGGATTAAGCTAATCGGGTCCTAAGGCCTTGCTGTGGTTTAAGCCTTGAAGTAATTTGATCACTCCTGCACCTGTCACAACAATATTATCCATGAATGGGGCCGATCTTCAAGTCAATGGAACCTCCGTGAACTCAGTTTTATTAAATGCATCATTGAATTGACCAACTAATTCCTCTGCCCTTTCAGAGTCTGATTCAGCAACCCCGTCCCCTCCTCTTTTATTAAGGGGCGGGATACCTTGCCTGTCTTTCTTCTGGCTATTAATATATCTGTAGAGGTCTCTGGGATTTGTCTTTACATCACCTACCAAGTTATTCACATACAAATCATGCTGATTTTTTATATCAGTCTTGATTTCACGTCTCAAGTTTTCAAATTTTGTCCGGAGTTTACCACTTCCCGTCTTTTTTGCCTTTGCATGAATCTTAATCCTTCTGCGAATTTTCCTTCTTATCTCTGGAGTGATCCAGGGAATAGAAGATACAGCCCTACTAGTTTTTGAGGGGATATGATTTTCGGCTGAAGTATGAATGAAAGAAGTTATCAAATCAAAATTCTCCTGTATAGACCGAGCATCTGAATGACCATTAAAGTAATTTTCCTTTGCAAATCTAAGTGCATCCTTCCTCATAGTTTCATAGTCACCTTTCTGATATGAGTACACCTTCCTCCGAGGTTTCTTTATTGGTTTATAAATACTAATAAAAAGCAAACACTTTTGCAAACCTACCGTAGTGGATGAATAGTACGATGTGTATGTAACAGTATCTGCAATATGTTGTTTTTACATTTGCCTTTTTCAGACCTCGGCTTAGAAACGAAAATCCACTCCCATGTTCAAGAAGCTGGAATTTCGCACAGCAGTTTTCCTTACCTCGAATCAAAGATGGCAGACTATTTATTGCGGTCCAAAAGTGATAACATGTATATAAATACTTTCATTCATTCAAACGTTGGGAGAAATTCATTGTGTCTAAAGGTGGGTGTGCTTTACCAGCCAGTCCTATTCATGTAGCATTATACCTAACCAATCTTTTAGATCAGACAGTGTTGTCTCTTCTGCATTATACGGTGTAAAATGGGCACATAAAATAGGTGATCTACAGGACCCTGCGAACAATGCGTTTGTTTCCAGTTTAATTGAAGCAGCGAAAAGAATTTCGGTTAAAAGAGTTAATAAAAAACAACCAGTTACTTCCGACATGCTTAAAATGCTGTGTGCAAAACACTCTAGTTCCACAGATCTACTGGTGATAAGTGATTTATGTATGATTTTGTTAAGTTTCTGTGGATTCCTCAGGTTTAACGAGCTGAGCTCCTTAAGATGTAATGACATATCCATATTTGACGAGTATCTTGTCTTAAGGATTAACAGGAGCAAGACGGATCAGTATCGTTTAGGCAGTGAAATCCCTATCAGCAAAGGCCGTACAATTGCTTGTCCTCTGCTCGTGTTGAAACGTTATTTGGATTTGTGCAAACAAAATTGTAGTTCATACAAATTCTTGTTTCGGCCAATCTTTAAAGCTGGTGGCTCTTGCTCTTTGATTCATAAAGACAAAACTCTCAGCTATACACGTCCTAGAGAATGTATTTTGACCAGGCTGAGGGAGGTAGCAGGTAACATTGTCCTTGGTTTACATTCTATGCGGGCCGGAGGTGCAACTGAAGCGCGAATTCAGGTGTAAATGATAGATGTTTGAAACGGCATGGGCGATGGAAAAGTGATCGCAGTAAAGATGGTTATGTTGTCGATTCGCTTGAGCGTAGATTAAGTATTTCCAAAAATTTAAGCCTGTAGACCTACAGTTTTCTTCAGCCCGCTCAGTTCAGTCCGTTCTTTTTAAATCTACACAACCGACTGGACATTGCATTAAATTGTTCCGTGTTTTGTTTTCACAAAAGACTGGTATAGTTAAGACTTCATACTTTCTTGCGTTTCTGAAAGAATAGCATGAAAGTATTGTCTTGACGTAGCATATTACCGGAAGTGTTTGGTGTGGTCATTTCGGCCAGTATGTATATATGGGCATGTTTCTCGTGACTGGGCGTATACGTGGACGATACGTGTAGAGAATCGTCATTCTACCAGTCGTCGCCTTAGACTTCACATCTTATCTCGTTTAATATTTCAAAACAGTTTTCATGTTAAAATAGAATGGGTCCAACATTCTGAGCGACATTCGCACTGGTGATTTACTTTTCTATTCAATCACCGGCCACTTGGACACGGTTTCCAAAGTTATTTTCTTAAAAAGGTTTTATCTTTGTTTTTATTTTCGGGCGGCGATGTCGCAAAGTTGTAAGTAAAAGATTATTTTTCAAGAGAACTCTTAAAGTCTGCTTATTTACTATTGGTAGTCTAGCTGCACGTTCGTAGGTTAAGGTGCATGTCCGTGCACTGCATTTTCCTGTAACTGGTTTAATACTTATTCACACGTTGTTTGTTGCGTGTACAGAAGGCCCAACATACACAACCCGACTGGACATTGCATTAATTTGTTCCGTGTTTTGTTTTCACGAAAGTCTGGTATAGTTAAGACTGGCAGTTTATATAAACAGCATGTCCTGAGGATATAGCCTACAGACCTACTTGGTTTTGTGGTTGCATAATTTTTTAAGAGACTACGGTATACATCAATGCATATCTTATCATCGACGCTATCGATTGCTGTATTTTCACGATCGATTTTTTGTAACTTTTTATGAACAAAATCACGCAAAACGGACAATTAATGTTTCAAATAAAATAGTCGCAATACAAACTATTTTGGTGTCGAATATGTTGCTACAGATTTATTCAATTCCATGATTTTCTCAGGTTGTTTTTACGTCCACTTCACGTTTATTTTGATTTCATTACCCTGTAATTTCTAATCGTTTTATACAGTCAACGATCTCATTTATGCATTGGCAACTTGGACAATAATTGAGCCAGGATCATTGTTCTTCATGTCAGAAGTGAATGAATGTGAATGTTTGCGTTTTAAGTCTCATCATCAGCTAAGGTCATACGGAGACGTGACCTCGGTTTAAAGACCCATCAGAAAGACTCGATAAGCCCGGGAACTATCGTGCGACCCCCGGTTTACAAGGTATTTGCTTTTGTCATCAGGGACATATTATTATTTATCCATTAATATAACTGAGAAAGCAATTAGTCGTCTAT
Source organism: Lucinisca nassula (assembly GCA_963580285.1). Taxonomy (NCBI): domain Eukaryota; kingdom Metazoa; phylum Mollusca; class Bivalvia; order Lucinida; family Lucinidae; genus Lucinisca; species Lucinisca nassula. The sequence goes on along the minus strand of OY757024.1, from coordinate 108,060,497 downwards.
GATGTTTTTCCTCTTCTGCTATTTCAAGAACAATTTTCAGATACTTACATGGAGGTCTGGTAGTCGTTGCCGGGGTGGTTGTGGTGGTTGATGCTGCAATATTAATAACATCCGTCATATAGAATATTGCGCTACACATTTTCCTAGTTATGTTTTTTTTTCATAATTGCACGATAGATCTAGAAACATGATTGCTGGTCCGAACCAATAAAGGTCTCCAAAACAGCGCGGGCTCCGGCGAGACTGCAATTAAGCACAACAGCGCCAGAGCCGTTGTCGGTCGTCTTAAACTGAGGACTCCTGAACGAAAAGACAAACAAACAAAAAAAAAACATTTGTTAAAAAAAAAACACAAAAAAAACGTGTCATGAATGCAACAATCTCAAGACACCGACAGCCAAACCCCGTGACGACGGATTAAAATGCGTGTCAGACTGCGAACAATAGTAGTAGTTTAACAAAGTGTCAAAGAAGACTTTACAAATTTTAAAACCTAATTCAGCCGAGGTTTGGCTAATGAGACAATATATTAATAATAATATACTACTCAAAGTTTGGTAGGGATCACTTTTTTAATGCAAAATATTTTTTCGAAAATTAATCAGATGAATCCAAAGTTGATAGATATTGATAGAAAACATATCCTTCACAAAAACAAGTGATAAATTTTATCAACTGGCACTGCATTCAAGCGTAACAACAACAAATGTCTTGGCACCCACAAAATTTGCCGTAAGACGAAAGGATTTTGGCAATTGATTTTTTACAAATTTCGAAATTTGTTAAGACAAAATTGCCTAGTAACGTGTATGGCGTCCACGTGCATCAATTACAGCACAACATCGCCTGCGCATGCTCGTAATCAGAGTCTGTATCTGGTTTTGTAAAATCAGTCTCCATTCAGCAACCAATGCTCCTGTAACATCCATGGCTGAACAGGTCGGCCTGACACAGCACGCTGTAGCATGCCCCACGCACGCTCAATCGGATTTAAATCCGATGATTGAGCAGGCCAGTCCATACGAACGATTGTCTCACGTTCCAGATAGGCATCAGTGACGTGGGCACGATGGGGACGGTCATTATCGTCCATCAGAATAAAGTCCGGGCCGAAAGCACCGGCATATGGTCTCACAAACTGTTCAAGAATCTCATTACAGTGCCTCACTGCCATTAACGTTCCGTTTTCAGTAACGTACAAGTCAATTTGGCCGTTCATGCATATCCCAGCCCAAACCATGACTGATCCTTTTCCATAGCGATCATGCTCTGCCACATTCAAGTCATCGAAACGCTCTTTAGACATTCGGCACACTAACTGACGTTTATCGGTGAAGTCCAGACAGAATCTGGACTCATCCGTAAACAATACTGGCGTCCAATCACGAATCGTCCACCTGACGTGAGTTCTGGCAAAGTCCAACCGGTCTATCACGAGCTGTTTCGTCAACGGAACACTTATAGCAGGTCTCATGGCATTAGGTCCAAACCCGTGGAGCCTGTTTCTGAGAGTTTGCGTAGAAACTCGTACTCCAGTTCCGTTCCGAAACGCGTTATTCAAACGCGTATGGTTCAGGAACCGTTGACGTCGAGACTGCATCAACAAAAAACGGTCCTTACGTTGAGTTGTAGCCCTTTCTCGACCCGCACCGTGTCTGTGTGAAGGATTTCCACGGATAAGATGCCGACTCCACATTCGTAAATCCAAGCTCTGAGACACATTCAGGATCCCAGCAACACGACGTTGAGAGACGCCAGATTCCAACATTCCGACGACTAGGTAATTTATTCGGGGCTCAGACGGTTTCTTAACTGTCCCCTAGGCATTTTAGATTTTTACAAACCAAATGAAATCATTTTTACCCTTAGTAAAGTACAACTGACATTTTTTTATTTTTTCTGATGGAATGCAGTGTTACGCAAGATGTTTGGGGTGCATTAATTCACTTGCAAAGTGTGAGAAGTGTGCCCTTTCATAAGTACAGAATTGCAATGTGTTTCTGCTTAAGATTTTTATCAATATACTGAGTATAAATTCTGTCATGAAAGTTTAAATTGCAGTGCAAAATTTGATATATAAAAAGTGATCTCTATCAAACTTTGAGTAGTATAGTTCGTCTGTCACTACTGACAATGAGCAGTCGTACTTTGGAAATGTTACTATTTGTGTGTTCAAAGATGGCTGATGAGACCGATTCTAGCTCTGAACGGTCTGTTGCATGTAGAGCAACAGAGGCTAGAAAAAGACAGCTCCATTGGTGATGCTCTGGCTTTGCGCTGTGGGCACTTCTGCTCAACTCCACCGATTCGTGTGTGTTACGAGATGGAATAGGAAACCTCTCTGGTGCTGATGCACATCTAAATTATTTTAGTAGGTATATGGCAAGGCAGTGCGAGTGAAATATTTTGGGTGAAATACGGTAGGCAAAATGTGCTGCTCAATGCACAAGCCATGCACATATCATACGATGTATGCATGAGTGGTTGTGGAGATTTTTTCACCATACAGTTGGCCGCTATAAGGCTGATTTCTATAAAAATTGCCTAAAAATCGCCAACCGCCAATTGTGTCATATATAATTTTCATTCCAGTCACGGTGTTGTGAGTGTTCTTTTTGACGGGAGTTATACCATTGATTTGTAGGGACGTTTCATCATTTTTCCCTATGGGAAATACTATTTGAACGCAAAACCATTATCTACTCGATTTTTGCTATCTGGCTATGGTTGTGGACGGTATCTTCACCTCGCCACGATTTTAGCGAGCTAATATGAGGATGCATTATTTTCCGGTAGTATTCATAGATAGAAAAAACGACCTGAAAAACGAACACTATTCAGCAATAGGTCAAGTTCTAACGATTGAATGCAACATCGTGACGGGACAACGAAAGTATATTGAAAGGTATGTTAAATCTATGTTTAGTATTATTTTTGTGTGAACATGCTTTTAGTTTTTTTTTTTTTTTTTTTTTTTTTTTTTGTGGGGGGGGGTTACTTCTAGTATACCCAAACTTTCTGAAGCCTATCCTGAATTCACTTTTGAAGCCTCTGTGGTGTAGTGATAAGGCTACTAGCTTTACCAGAGCTAGAGGTCGAAGGATCGATCCCAGGCTTCTACAGAAGTAGAATGAGTCTTTTAAGCGCGGTCCTGTCTCATTCTGACCCTAGATGTTGGTTAGACGTAAAGTTTGGACACCCGCTCATTCTAGATTCATTTAGGCTTTTATAGACCCCTTTTATAGAAAATAATTAATAAACGTCGGGTCACTTGTTCGATCCATAACTTTTGACTAGCAGTGGTTAGAAAACCGTGGTCCCGTTTCTATATGATATGAGGTGTAGAGGGGACGTAAAATTAAGACGGGTCTAACCATATCTTCATCATCAGGGCAAACCCTTACGAGAGCGTGTCGGGTTATCCGTGATGATGAACCGTGATGAATTTGATTTTACAAGCATTTCATGTTAAGTAGAAATAATTTTGTTCAAGAAGTATTACGAGTTTATTTTGTAATGATGCCGTTTCTGTTTGAGAACTCGGTTTGTACATGTATGTACATAAAAGGAATGTGATAAGGATAAGTGAGAGTATTTGGTCGCAACACGTCATAACGGCCTGAGAGGCGTGGATGACGTCAGCTGCGTCATCAGCGTCACGAGGACGGTTGTGGCGTGGTGCCTACCAAATACAGAAGGAATTTACGGCAAACAGTGTTGGCCCTTATGAGACACTAACAAATGTTGTGGCGAATAGATGAAATCTTCCTGTTTGAAGTTTCTATCTGTTGTTAATGTAATGAATTTGTGAATAGCTATATTTGTGAGCCGTACCGCGGAGGAGGATATGAAATAGAGTTTGTTATGTTTCCTGTAATTGGCGGCTGACCAGGTGGCGCCAAGGCGTGGTCTGTTCAATTGTATCTTACCTATGATAATGTAGTGAGCACGAATTGATGGGTATTATGCTCAGTAGTAGTGAGCATTAATTGATTTATGTAGTGCTCAGTAAGGAAACATAAATTTCGAGTATTTTTGTGTCAAGCGCTGGGTGCTGATAATTTGATGCACAGTCAAGTTGAGTTCTGCTGTGCAGTTATTTGTCGCATGCACTAATCAGCCTATGTGTCTGGTCGGCGCATGCGCAATTACGGTATATGCATGAACATATTCTTACTTCTCCGGGAAGGGGATCATGATATAGCATGTATGTTTTGTGAACTGTATCTTAGTCGAATTATCGTAATTTGCAGGCACAACAATGTGTGGTGACCTGCTGCTCCCTGCAACATAGGAGCAGGTACTGGTACGACGCCATCGGTTTCGAGTCCAACAGGGGCGGACTAAACCAATAGCAGACCGTCGAGACCAGAAGAAACAGGTCGTGGAAAACGATCTGGAATCCATTTACGAAGAAGTTACCGGGACTTCAAGTTCGGATGGATATGAATAGATAAATTATATAAATCAACTGGTGGTCGACAATAAGGTCGCCAAACTAGAGTTCAGCAGTGCACAAGAAATGGTTCACCCTGTGTTGCACCCTTAGTGAACGTTTAATCTGGACAGTCGCGTTTTGTGTTTCTTTTTCTTATTTTTTTTTTTTTTTTTTTTTTTTTTTTTTTGCTTCTGTAGGCATTCACGTCACCCCGTTCCGAGCAGAGAACATTGTTTTTCCTTCGGGGCGGACGTCTTGAGTGGGCTACAGAAGCAACTAAATGTGATGTTTTGTGTTAGTATTGTTGTATATAGATACTGTAAATAATTCATGTCATTCATTTGATATCTTTCTTGTGCTTTACACCACAGCTGCCCGTACACCTGTCAGAGATCACGCTCGGTTGTCTTTTCCAGACATTACCACGTAGTCGGCCAAATGCTGCACAAGCTTTAGCAATCATGGTATTGACTTCATCATCAATTTGCATGGCTCTTGACCGTGTGCTCCCAAGCTATGTGAACTTGTCTACCACTTGCAATCTTTTGTTTCTTGCAAAAGTTATGATAAACGCGATGAGTTTGATTTTGAGATTGTAAACTTTCCTTTATTTGGATGGTGATGTTCCACGTGCGCCATCCTATGGCGTTTATATTTCACAATTATTTCGATTCGCCAGAGTGTGTAGTCATGTAACTGACTTCAACACTCGTAATAAAATGTTAACGGCTAAACTTCTTAATCGGGGTTATCGGTACCATTAACTACGCAAATCCTTTTCAAAATTTTATAGACGTCATTCTGATTTAATTTCAAAATTCAATAATAGACTTAAATCTCTTCTTCAACATGGTCTATCGGAACCCGAATTGTATGGTGACTTAGTATGTAAATTTAGAAAAATTTATAACTGCAATGACTTCAGCACCCAATTTCGTAAAATCATTCTTCGATATAAAAAGATTGGGTACAACATAAATGTTATACGACAGACTGCATGCATGGTAGTTAACCCAATCACGGTTGACAACTTTGCTTCCCTCTTTAATTGCACGCCTGTGGGTCAGGCCTCAAATTCTATGACGGTTCAACAGATAAATAAACTGCAGAACCTCCAAAATGCTCCCGACTGGTGAATTAGCAAACCGTGATTAGATACATAACCCGACGCCACACAAGGCAACATAACCCGGCACCTGATCAGGCCTACACTGAAGATACTGGAATTTAAGGGTGGAACAAAAAGTATAAGTTCAGGACTATTTTCTCAGCTTACACCTAGAGACAGTCGACCCACCAGACCTTTCAGTGCTTTGATTTAAATTCTTCGGAAATTAAATTATATTGATAAACTGGATCTAACAATCGTGGTATTTTATATGAAATTTATGAACATCGCCGGCGCTTGTTAATTCATATGGAATAAAATAAGTGTATGAAAATTAGTCAGAGTGGCATTGACCTTGAGGCCATGACATTGGAAGTCGAACTTAGGCGAGATATTGTTAGTAAGCAACATTTGTATGAACGTATATTAAAATCCATCAAAAAATGGAGTGGCTAGAGCGATGACAAAGTTTTTTCTAAAAATAGACACAGTGACCTTGACATCATCCATAACCTTGAAAGTCCAACTCACTCAAGATATTATAATAAGCCACATTTGTGTGAAGTTATATTAAAATCCGTCGATAAATGCAGGCGTTAGAGCGATGACAAAGTTTTTCTAAAAGATAGCAACAATGACCTTGACCTTGAGCTCTGGACCCTGGAAGTCTAGCTCGCTTGAGCTATCATCATACCAAACATTTGTGTTAGTTTAAATCCATCAATAAATGTTTTTTTTTTTTTCCAAAAATAGCCTTAGTGACCCTAACCTGCAATGACCGTGAAGGTCGGACTCACTCGAGATATTATCATAAACAACGTTTGTGTGAAGTTATGTTAAGATCCGCCAATAAATGTAGGCCCTAGAGCGATGAAAAAAGTACCTACATGGGTACGTACGGGACAAACGCAATATCCCCCATCCAAACTTTGTTGTGTGAGGTGATAATACCTGTTTACGTGTTTTTAGAAGAAAAAGAAGAACAAAGTAGAAGTAAAACAAAGCTCAGGAATTGATACAATTAACTTACTCCACCCATAAAAGACACCAAAGGGAAAGAAATACAAACATTAAGCGACCAGACCATAATGGAAACCTTAACAAAGGAAGGCCATAAGGACAGTTACTTTCCCACAAAATGGCCATATGGCCATCCAAAACCAAAATACACAAGTGATACACACAGCAAGTAACAAACAACAACATAAATAAATCGCCACAGAAGAGCCGCCTTGGAACGGTCAGTGGAAGATTTCCACTGGGTGGCTTAAATCGATTTTACGTGGCCACAATCCTCGCCCTTACTTCCGTCGCGATTTAGACAAATAATTTGTTCAGTCCGCATGAAGGCCTCCTAACTCATCAGTGCAACATCTCCGTGAACATAAAAATCAAGAACCACAGAGGTGAGACAACGGTGAGGACTCGACAGCAAGAAACCACTGAAATGCTGGAGCAAAAGTAAACCAACAGTTAGACTCCGATGAGCCCGACCAGAGACAGAGCATCAGGCACCAAACAACATTATCTCTCTAATTTTCAATAAGCCTTTACGTTGGAGCCGTCATAGAATCTGAGGCCTGACCCACCGGCGTGCAATTAAAGAGGGAAGCAAAGTTGCCAACCGTGATTGGGTTAACTACCATGCATGCAGTCTGTCGTATAATATCAATGTTGTACCCAATCTTTTTATATCGAAGAATGATTTTACGAAATTGGGTGCTGAAGTCATTGCGGTTATATATTTTTCTGAATTTATATACTAAGTCACCATAAAATTCGGGTTCCGATAGACCTTGTTGCAGAAGAGATTTAAGTCAAATATTGAATTTTGGAATTAAATCAGAATGGCGTCTATAAAATTTTGAAAAGGCTTTGCGTAGTCTATGGTACCGATAACCCTGATTAAGGAGTTTAGCCGTTAATAATTTATTACGAGTGTTGAAGTCAGTTACATGACTACACACTCTAGCAAATCGAATTAATTGCGAAATATAAACGCCATAGGATGGCGCACGAGGAACATCACCATCCCAAAAAGGAAAATTTACAATCTCAAAATCAAAGTCATCGCGTTTATCATAAATTTTGCACGAGACAAATCCATCTACAATAGATAGATGTAAATCCAAAAACGGGGCCTCGGTATCAGAAGAATTTTCTTTATTTAACTGAAGTTCTAGGGGTTAAATCTGACTGATCAAACCATCCTATACCGGGATTTGAGCTTTAGACCCTTTGTTTTAGAGTCCTAAGCTCTGTCCACTATACTAAGAACTTGCAGTTAAACTTTAACCAAGGGAGATAAGGGAAGTAATATAGAAGAATAATCAACATGTAAAAAGTTCAATTTAAGCCACAAAACCTCGGAAATGAAGTATAGAAGAACATGTAAAATATTGTTTTTCATCGATTATTAATTAAATTCAATTACAATGTATATTGGAAATAAATTTCTAACACATCACAAATAAGAGCTTGCAGGTGCTGCAGACCGCTGACTAGGCTGCTGACTGGGTTCAACCGATTCGGATGAATCCTCATCTTTTTTACATTTGATTGCGTTGCGGTTATTAGCTTTATGCTTCCTCATTAGGAGCGCTTTAGGGTTCGTCCCAGGTTCTCTCCGCCCTCCTTGGGGCCCTGCGTGGGGGGGGGGGGGGCGCCGTAATGGAGTGGTTATCCGACTCGCGGATGTGGGGTGTGCTCGCATGGGCAGGTAGCCTACAAGGTTGGTCCGTTTGGCCGCCGCCTTCTGGGGATGGGGGACAGAAGGGAAGGGGGTTGATGGGCGTATGATTGGTGTTGGGATGGTTGCGGGGGGGGGGGGACTCGGAGGGAGGGCCGCGCGGTGTCTCTGGTGCTGATGTTGTGCATTTTTAATGTAGCTTTGTCGGATTTTCCGACGGGGATTTCGTGTTGTATGTGCTTATATGTACTATTAATTTACATTTCCGGTGTCTGTTGTACCGGGATCCTCTCTTGTGGGAAAGCGGGAGCTGGCTGCTTGCAGATCGTGGTTCGTTTATTTCCTGTTTTGTTTTACAGTGGACAGTTTTGTATCGCTCTTCGGCTGCACAACGGTGGGCCTCCATGCGGACTGAACAAATTAACAAAATAATATAAGCGATACACACACTCAAGACAAACAAATACAATAATAAACCCCGACAGAAGGACCGCCTTGGAATGGCCAGCGAAACGAATTCCACTGGTGGGGGGGGGGGGTGGACGGTGGAGCTTAAATCGATTTTACGTGGCCACAATCCTTACCCTTATTTCCATAGCGATTTATATAAATCGCTATGGAAATAAGGGCAAGGATTGTGGCCACGTAAAATCGATTTAAGCCCCACCGACCCCCTCTCCCCAGTGGAATCCGTTTCGCTGGCCATTCCCAGGCGGTCCTTCTGTCGGGGTTTATTATTGTAATTGTTTGTCTTGAGTGTGTGTATCGCTTATATTATTTTGTTTTGGATTGCCAGTTTGCCGTTATGTAGGGGAAGTACTGTCCTTTTGACTTTCCGCTATTGATGTTTCTATTAGTGTCTAGTTGTTTCATGTTTGTGATTTTAGCTTACCTGTCACGTAGTGACGAGGTGAGCGTTTGGGATCACATTTGTCCGTCGTGCGTGCGTGGGTGCGTCCGTGCGTGTATGCGTAAACTTTTTGTTCAAACGACATCTCTAAAACCAGTGAATGGATTTTAGTATAATTTCACAGGAATGTTCCTTGAATGACCCAGTTTCTAAATTGCCTAAATCATTCCGCTCCGTTAAACAAAATGGCCACCAGAGCTAAAAATAGTTAAACCTTTAAATGACATCTTCTCCTAGGCAAATGGTCCGATTTGAAAATAATGTCACAGGAAAGTACCTTGAGTGACCCGCTTTTAAAATTGCCTAAATCGTTCAGCTCCGTTAAACAGAGCTAAAAATAGAAAAACGCTTAAATGACATCTCCTCCTAGGCAAATGGCCCGATTTGAAAATAATTTCCCAGGAATGTTCCTTGAGTGACCCTCTTTTAAAATTGCATAAATCTCATAGGCAAATGGCCCGATTTGAAAAGAATTTCATAGGAATGTTCCTAGAGTGGCCCTCTTTCAAAATTGCCTAAATCGTTGTGCTCCGTTAAACAAAATGGCCACCAGAGCTAGAAATAGAACAAACCTTTAAATGACATTTTCTCCTAGGCAAATGGCCCGATTTGAAAATAATTTCACAGGAAAGTTTCTTGAGTGACCCTCTTTCAAAATTGCCTAAATCGGTCTGCTCCGTTAAACAAAATTGCCGCAAGAGCTAAAAATAGAAAAACCTTTCAATGACATCTCCTCCTAGGCAAATGGCCCGATTTGAAAATAATTTCCCAGGAATGTTCCTTGGGTGACCCTCTTTTAAAATTGCGTAAATCTTTCCGCTCCGTTAAATAAAATGGCCGCCAGAGCTAAAAATAGAAAAACATTAAAATGACATCTCCTCCAAGGCAAATTGCCCTATTTGGAAATAACTTCGCAGGAATGTTCCTTGAATGACCCTCTTTCAAAATTGTTTAAATCGTTCCGCTCCGTTAAATAAAGTGGACGACATAGCTAAAAATAGAAAAACCTTTAAATGACATCTCCTCCTGGGCAAATGGCCCGATTTGAAAATAATACCACAAGAATGTTATTTGAGTGACCTTCTTTCAAAATTGCCTAAATCGTTCCGATCAATTAAACAAAATGGCCACCAGAGGTAAAAATAAAAAAAACCTTTAAATGACATCTCCTCCTAGGCAAATGGCCCGTTTTGAAAAAAAACTTCACAGGAATGTTCCTAGTTTGACCTTTTTTCAAAATTGCCTTAATCGTTCTGCTCCGTTAAACAAAATGGCAACCAGAGCTAAAAATAGAAAACCTTTCAATGACATCTCCTCCGAGGCAAATGGCCCAATTTGAAAATCATTTCACAGGAATGTTCCTTGAGTGACGCTCTTTCAAAATTGCCTAAATCGTTACGCTCCGTTAAATAAAATGGCCGACAGAGCTAAAAATAAAAAAACAACCTTTTAATGACATCTCTTCCTAGGCAAATGGCCCGATTTGACTAGAATTTCACAGGAATGTTCCTTGAGTGACCCTCTTCCAAAATTGCCAAAATCGTTCTGCTCCGTTAAACAAAATGGCCACAAGAGCTAAAAATAGAAAACCTTTAAATATGGCATCTCCTCTTAGGCAAATGGCCTGATTTGAAAATAATTTCACAGGAATGTTCCTTGAGTGACCCTCTTCCAACTTTGCCTAAATGGTTCCGCTTAGTTAAACAAAATGGCCACCAGAGCTAAAAATAGAAAAACCTTTAAATAACATCTCCTCCTAGGCAAAGTGCCCTATTTGAAAATAGTTTCACAGGAATGTTCCTTGATGGACCCTCTTTCAAAATGGCCTAACGCGTTCCACTCCGTTAAACAAAATGTCCGCCAGAGCTAAAAAATAGAAAAACCTTTAAATGACATTTACTCCTAGGCAAATGGCCCGATTTGAAAATAATTTCCCAGGAATGTTTCTTGAGTGACCCACTTTCAAAATTGCCTAAACTGTTCTGCTCTGTCAAACAAAATGGACACCAGAGCTAAAAATAGAAAAATCTTCAAATTCCACTACAATGAAAAATAGCCTCTTTCAGTCGGTCGCTTTTTCTGCGGGTCGTGCCATTGTACGTAGTATACGGATCTAATTGTTCTGTCAGTAGTAGAAGTACATTGCGAAAACACGCCAAAACAAATACATTGGAAATTCTCCCCCGAAAAAAAACGACATTTTTAAGATGAAATATTGTTATATTTTTCTTATTTCTGCTCAAAATATAGATTGTGGGTACTCGTTAGAACCGCCTCGTTCATCGATGCGGTTCTATCGAGTACCCACAATCTATATTTTAGAGCAGAAATCAGAAGAAATAAAGTTTACCCATATAAACCCAGATTTACTATATAAAAGTGGGTTTCAAGGGGGTCAGAATTATACAGGCATGTTTTACTTACTACAACTTCTACTGCTGCAACTACTACTTCTACTACTACTTACAATAATAATAATAATAATAATAATAATAATAATAATAATAATGATTATAATAATAAAAATAATAATAATGGTGATTATCATAAAAATGATTACCTAGGTTCATTTTAAGAGCCTCACAACACGCAGCATTTCCACTGACCCGAGTTCGCAGTCCTTCCAACTCGGCTTTTGTGACATTAAGTTCCACCCGAAGGATGTTAATGTCGTTTTCTAAACCATCATCAACCTCATCCTTCATCGACATTGTTTCTCGAATTTCCTCAACGTCGTCTTCTAGGTTTTTAACTCTGCATCTGAGACCTTTACCTCTCTTTGATTTGGAAGCACTGGAGCTGTCACTATAGCACAATCTTGCCACCATAGCATGACAGAAAATCAGCAATACTACTTTGTTCATGACTCCTTTCTGGAATAAATAAGAAAAGAAAACAATATTTAACGTTAATTTAAGTTTTATTTTTGTTTGTTTGATTTTATGTTTAACGTCCCCGTCAATATTGTATGGGTCATTTTGGAGACGTTGCTTCGATTTCGTGGGACTCTTACCAGACATTGAGATGAAATGACATCTCAAGTCCGATCGCCCAATGAACAAATAGTGTTTATAAGCATGGACGGTCCGACTCGCACCGCTTTGCCTGGGCAGGCTTAGATCATCTAAGCGGGTAACCAGTACTCTTGTGAGGGTCGGTTTCGGCTCTGTGTGGAAGCAGTACGAGCCCAACTATTTCTTCAAGCTTCGATTGGCGGGGTCCATAATTTAAGTTTTAATAACATCTGTTCAAGAACAAAGTAAGTGATTCACCACGCGTGACCAGATTCTACAAATGACCTACAGTCCCCAGTTGGTCTGAAATCGCTCATCTAGATCACGAGGACCACAATTTATCATATGACGTCGCGTCATGTAATAAATTCGATAATCCACTAGTGGATTAAACATGCAAATTAGTTAGATACGCCACGTAACGTTACATGTACGATGGATAAAATGCTCGGCAAAGCCTCGCATTTTATACCTTTTCCTCAACTCGTTTAATAAATTCAATAATACATGAACACGTATGTAAGATCCTCTATATGTCACATTGTGCTTGGGGTCATCTTGGTTATGGGATAAGAATATCATCTTGGTTATTGGATAAGAATACCTCTAGCAATCATGAATCTGTATGTTCCCTTGATGCCGCCGCCTAGGTTTCTAAATCACACAGTCCTTTTTTACGGATTCAGGGGGAAATGACGATTATTCAATATTTTAAGAGGGACTGATGTCTGCCATTTAAAAATCAGACAAAGGCTTTGGGAGATGCCCTTTGTAGACATTCAAGATGGGCACCTTGGCAGCCATCTTGCATTTTAGCAATTCTGAATCTCCATGCTATGCAGTTGTTTCTCGTCATGTTTCGGCTCAATTTGAATTATCAATAAGGAGCAGATGTTGATGCTGATTGACTGGTTTCAAGACAGCCACCAAGGCAGCCATATTTCATATTGGAACAAAAATGAATTAAGCAATTTAGAATCTCCATTTATCATATGACGTCGCGTCTGAAAGTGTAATAACGCCATGTATTATTTTCGATAATCCACTAATGGATTAAATATGCAAATTAGCTAGATACGTCCCGTAACGTTACATGCACGACGTCCTTAACGACGTCGCGTTTACGAATGGTGGAATATTGACATTTTTGTTAAACAATTGTGAATAAAATGCATTTTAAACGTCATATGATAAATAGAATCTTGCATTCGGGCTCATGTATTATTGAATTTATTAAACTCGTTGCGGAAAAGGGATAAAATGCTCGGCAAAGCCTCGCATTTTACCCCTTTTCTCAACTCGTTTAATAAATTCAATAATACATGAACACTCATGTAAGATCCTCTATATCACCCTGATGTCTCTCATCAAGTTCCATCCAACATCTGACTTAACTGTTTGGGAGGAGATCCCTTCCTCATTACTTCGAGTTTGATGCGGTTTCTATCCATCACGTGAACAAGTCCGTGAAATGAACATCCCCTTACACCTAACTTTGTATAGAGAAAACTGGGGTGCACGGGGGGTAAACATTATTTTTTTTTAATTTTTACTCCAAGACATAGGTTGTGGGTACTCGTTAGAACCTATGTTTGCAGTATAAATAAGAAAAAAGCCATCGATTTTCATCCGATAAGTAGCCATTTTGGAGATTTGAAAAATGAACTATGTCGCACGGGTGTGTTAACGTATTGCAAAATGATGTCACTGTTTATTGGATAACATTTGCCGCCTTAAAAATAAGTGAGGGCAAATGTCAGGAATCGATACAATTAACCAACACCTCCCCTCGGAGACACTGAACAAATTATTTGTTTAGGGCGAGGATTGTGGCCATGCAAAATCGATTTAAGCGCCCCCCCCCCCCCCCCACCAGTGCAATTCGTTTCACTGACCGTTTTTAGGCGGTTCTTCCGTCGTAGTTTATTTATGTAATGGTTCGTCTTTGAGTGTGTGTATCGCTTATATTATTTTGTTTGGATAGCCAATTGGCAATTTTGTGGAAAAGTAACTGTCCTTTTCTCTTTCCGCTATTGATGTTTCCATTAGGGTTTAGTTGTTTCATGTTTGTGTTTCGTTCCCTTTGGTGCCTCTGATGGGAGCTGATGTACTGACTCCTGATCATCGCCTCCACTTCTATTTTCCTAACTCATCAGTGCAACATCTCCGAGAACACAAAAAGTAAACAACCACAAAGATGAAGCAACGGCGAGGACTCGACAGCAAGAAACCACTGAAATACTGGAGCAAAAGAAAACAAACAATTAGACTCCGACAAGTCCAAGGGAGACTAAAGGGCCTGTAACTCTCGTGTGAATGGCCTGATCGCTTTACTTACAAGTTAGTTGATGATCAAATCAAAAACAGTTCGTCTAACAGCCGGAAATTTTCGCAATGATAAATTAAAGCGAGGTCAACAATCAGACACGGATACAATTGACTCACACCTTCCATAAGCGACACCAAAGTGGAGGAAACACAATCAAGAAATAATTGACTTTATAGAAGCATCAATTGCTGAAAGCAAAAAGGACAGTATCTTCCCCACAAACTGACCGATTGGCTATCCAAAACAGAAAGATATAAGCGATGCACACATTCAAAGACGAACTATAAACAAATAAACCGCACAAGAAGAACTGCCTTTGAAAGGTCATTTAACAGTATTTCACTGTGGGGCTTAAATCGATTTCACGCGGCCGCAATCCTCGCCCTTACTTCCGTCCCGAGTTAGGCAAACAATTTATTTAGTTCGCCTGAAGGATGGTGCTGTTCCTCATGCAGTATACTATGGCGTTTATGTTTCGCAATTAATTCGATTTGCCAGAGTGTCTAGTCATGTAACTGACTGCAACACTTGAAATAAATTGTTAACTGCGAAACTTCTTAATCAAGGTTATCGGTATCATAAACTACGCAAAGACTTTTTAAAAGTTTATAGACGCCACTGAGATTTAATTTCAAAATTCAATGTTGGACTTAAATCTCGGTATCTCTGCTGGTGGATGATTCGTTCGTCCCCGAGGATATCATCTGCTCAGTATCAGTTCCTTAGTGCTGAGGTTGATACTGCGGTGTTGGCGTCAGCACTGAAGTACTGATTTAAATAACTACATTATATCATTAATTTTTGCAGCATAAATGTTTATTTTTTTCTAAAAATAAGACTGACTTGTCAGGTGGTAGTTAACCCAATCACGGTTGACAACTTTGGTTACCTCTTCCATTGTACACCGGTGGGGCAGGCCTCAGATTCTATGACGGTTCCAGCGTACAAATAGATGCATTCTGATATTCCAGATTTTATATAAGATTTACATGGAGGCGCACACCAAGTGTTGTCAGTATTTGTCAAACTCTCTGGAGTCCAAAAGAAGATTCGGTGTTTTTTTTTTTGTTTTTTGTTTTTTTTTGCAAGCAACCAACGCTTTGTTTGTGTTACAGTTGTATTCACATTGGTTGGTTGACTTGGTTTACCTTTTTGATAACGGAGCATGCCTAAGGCAGGGACAAACCATAGCTCTGGCCTGCCAAATTATATAGTTCCACTCATTTCCATGCATCAACATCATCTCTTCATGAATCTTAATTCAGACTAAGCTGCACAGAAACTTTATCAGAAGCATCAAGATAACATAGAGGATCTTACATTAGTGTTCATGTATTATTGAATTTATTGAACGATTTGAGGAAAAGGGATAAAATGCGAGGCTTTGCCGAGAATTTTATCCCTTTTCGTCAACGAGTTTAATAAATTCAATAATACATGAGCATGAATGCAAGATTCTATTTATCATATGACATTTAAAACGCATTTTATTCACGATTGTTTACAAAAACATCAATATTCCGCCATTAGTAAACGCGACTTCGTTAAGGACGTCGTACATGTAACGTTACGGGACGTATCTAGCTAATTTGCATATTTAATCCACTAGTGGATTATCGAAAATATTACATGGCGTTATTACACGCTCAGACGCGACGTCATATGATAAATACAGATTCAGAATTGCTAACTGATAGACAAAATGACAACCAAGTCACAATGTTATATATGAACAGCCTCATCCAGGTGAGAGATTCTGGCCCACTTGGGCCTCTATTGTGGTCGAAGCTTCAACGACTTTCCGCATTACCTGCAAAATAGAAGTGAAGGCAATGATCAGGAATCGAGACAATTAACCCACCGCTCCCCTCAGAGACACCAAAGGGAAAGAAGCACAGACATGAAACAACTAGAACCTAATGGATTTTTAATGACATTTCTTGGGAGGTGAAAGTTTCAAAACGACGTTAGCATTGCTTCTGCATATTGTTATATGGTGGTCTAGATATTACAAAGGTGACGACCTGACTTCGCAGAGAGATCTGCACCTCTGTCTGTTGTTTGCGAATATGGTATTCAGGCTTGTCCACCTTATATTGTCGAAATCAGAGGGCCGATATATTCAAACATCAGATATTTCATCTTTAACAAGTAGGGCTGTACCTACCGATCTACTGAAAGTAAATTCTCTACGCGGCTGCGATGAACAGTTGAGGCTCGGAAGGGAGACAATGTCAAGTTTGCCAGAATCTCTCACCTGAATGAGGCTGTTTATATATAACATTGTGACTTGGTGGTCATTTTGTTTATCAGTTAGCAATTCTGAATCTGTATGTTATCTTGATGCTTCTGATAAAGTTTCTGTGCAGCTTAGTCTGAATTAAGATTCATGAAGAGAGTGGAAATGAGTGGAAATATATAGTTTGGCAGGTCAGAGCTATGGTTTGTCCCTGCTTTAGGCATGCTCCGTTATCAAAAAGGTAAACCAAGTCAACCTACCAATGTGGATACAACTGTAACACAAACAAAGCGTTGGTTGCATGCAAAAAAAAAAAAAAAAAAAAAAAAAAAAAACACCGAATCTTATTGTGGAGTCAGAGGCGATAAGTACCAAAATCGCTTGACGGGGCCCATATATGAAAAAATTCTCAGATTTTTAGTCATATTTTGAGGATTACAAAGTTGAAACTTGGTACATGCATGTGCAGTGGGTTGATGTTTGTTTGTTTTATTTGAGGTTTAACGTCCCTGTCAGGTTATTTTGGAGACGTTGCTGCAAATTGTGTCGGTCTTTTATCCGACATTGAGAAGAAATGACATCTTAAGCCCTGTCGCCCAATGAAACAAATAGGATTTATAAGCATGGACGTTCCGACTCTAAACATAGGTTCTGGGTGCTCGCTTAGCATAGGTACTGGGTGCTCGTTAGAAGCGCCTCGTTAAGGTGTTTCTAACGAGAACAAACAACCTATGGCTAAGCGCAGAAACGAGAGAAATTATGTATACCCCCATAAACACAAGTTTTCTCTATATAAAGTTGGGTTAAGATGGGTGTTCATTTCACGGACTTATTATCATGATGGATTTGTTTGATTTGAGGTTTAACGTTCCCGTCAACACTGTAAAGGTCATTTTGGAGACGTTGCTTCCAATTTTGTGGGACTTTTACCCGAAATTGGGATGAAATGACATCTCAATCCCTGTCGCCCAATTAAACAAATAGGGTTTATTAGCATGGACGGTCCGCCTCGCACCGCGGTTCCTGGACAGGCTTAGATCCTCTAAGCGGTTTACCAGTACTAGTGTGCGGGCCGGATTTAGCTCTGCTTTGAAGCATCTATATTTCTTCTAGCCCCTATAATGATAAAAAAACAACAAAAAACAGCGTTGTCACGGACGGCTTCATGACGTTATGCGCCATGTGTAATGACCCGTTTGGTCATCACGTAAACAGGTCCGTGAAATAAACACCCCACTTAACACCACTTTATATAGAGAAAACAGGGGTTTACGGGGTATACTTTAGTTTTCTTATTTCTGCTCCAAGACACAGCTTGTGGGTACTGTAGATGAGGCGGTTCTAACGAATACTCAGAACCAATGTTTGCAGTATATATAAGAAAAATAACACGGATTTTCATCAGAAAAGAAGCCGTTTTGAAGATGTGGAAAATGCACTATGTCGTACGGGTGGGCTATCGTAATGCCACATGATGTTATCCATTAAATGACAAGGACGTTACACGATAAACAGTCCCTGAGAATAGCTTTAATTCTTGAACCATAATTTACCAATGCTTAGCATAATTAATTTGAACGTTAGGCCTGGTCTGATTCTTCTAATACTGAGTCGGTCATATTTGGCCAATACCTCTAATTAGGTTTAAACACATAACGACAACACACCCGTGCGACGTAGTGCATTTTTTCAAAGCTCCAAAACTGCCACTTTTCTGACCACCCCCCCCCCCCGCCCAGAGATTGGTTGCATGATGCTTCCACGCTTTAGATGTCATTTCATCTCAATGTCGGATAAAAGTCCCGCAGAACTGGAAGCAACCTCTCCAAAATACGAGTGTTAAGTTGGTTCCTTATTCCTTACTCCTTGTTCCTTATTCCTTATTCCTTGTTCCTTATTCCTTATTCGACTTTGAACTTCTTAGTACTTTGCGACGAAGTGTGACAGAACGTTTGCGTATAGCGCATGCATCATCATTTTAACCTCTAAGCATAATGGTATAGGTTTCGAAATTCAACAAGTTTCAATTGCGAATAAGGAATAAGGAACAAATCCAAATTTTCCTAATTCCTTATTCGATTTTGAACTTCATAGCATTTGCGACGCGGTGTAACAAAACAATTGCGTATGGCGCACTCATCATCAACTTTACTTCTAAGCATAATGGTATAGGTTTCGAAATCAAGCAAGTATCAATTGCGAATAAGGAATAATGAATACATCAAAATGTTCCTTATTCCTTATTCGATTTTCAACTTCATAGATCATTGCGACGCGTGTGTAACAGAACATTTGTGTATGTTGCATTCATCATCATTTTTACTTCTAAGCGTAAAAGTATGTCCTATTCATTATCATTGTTACTTCTAAGCATAATGGTGTAGGTTTCGAAATCAAGCAAGTATCAACTGCGAATAAGGAATAAGGAACAAATCAAATTTTTTTCTTATTCCTTATTCGATTTTGAACTTAATAGCATTTTGCGACGCGGTGTAACAAAACATTTGCGTATGGTGCATTCATCAACAATTTTACTTCTAAGCATAATGGCAAGTTTCAATTGCGAATAAGGAACAAATCCAAATTTTCCTTATTCCTTATTCGATGTTGAATTTCATAGTACTTTGCGACCCGAAGTAAAAGAACATTTGCGTATGGCGCAGTCATCAATTTTACTTCTAAGCATAATGGTATAGGTTTCAAAATCCAGCAAGTATCAATTGAGAGTAAGGAATAAGGAATAAATCGAAATTTTCCTTGTTCCTTATTCGATTTTCCGCTCCACAGATCTTTGCGAAGCGGTGTAAAAGAACCTTTGCGTATGTCGCATTCATCATCATTTTTACTTCTAAGCCTAATGGTATAGGTTTCAGAATCCAGCAAGTATCAACTGCGAATAAGGAATAAGGAACAAATCAAAGTTGTCCTTATTCCTTATTCAATTTTCAGCTTCAGAGAACTTTGCGACGAGGTGCAACAGAACATTTGAATATGGTACATTGATCATCAGTTTCACTTCTAAGCATAACGGTATACGTTTCGAAATCCAGTAAGTATCAATTGCGAATAAGGAATAAATCAAAATTTTCTTTATTCCTTATTCGATTTTCAGCTTCATTGATCTTTGCGACGCGGTGTAACAGATCATTTGCGTATGTCGCATTCGTCATCTTTTTTACTTCTAAGCATTATGGTATAGGTTTCGAAATTCAGCACATCACGAAAACACGCCTACATAATTTTAACCCCCTTAAAACCCACTTTTATACAGTAAAGCTGGGGTTTACAGGGGTATACATTATTATTTTATTTCTGCTCAAACACATAGACTGTGGATACTCGTAAGATACGCCTCGTAGAGGCGGTTCTAACGAGTACCCACAATCTGTTTTGAGCAGAAATATGAAAATAACAGGATTTTTGTCTGAAAAATATCATTCTTGAAGGTTAAATTTAACCAATATAATTAAATAGGCGTGTTTTCGTAATGTAGTATCAACTGCGAATACGGAACAAGTCAAAACTTTCCTTTTTGAACTTAATACCACTTATGCGACGCGGTGAAACAGAACATTTACTTACAGGTGATTCATCATCAATTTTACTTCTAAGCATAATGGTATAGGTTTCGAAATCCAGCCAAGTTTCAATTGCGAATAAGGAATAAGGACGAAATGCAAATTGTCCTTATTCCTTATTCGATTTTGAACTTCATAGTACTTTGCGACGCGATGTAACAGAACATTTTCGTTTGGCGCATTCATCATCAATTTTAATTCTAAGCATAATGACATAGGTTTCGAAATCCAGAAAGTATCAATTGCGAATAAGGAATAAGGAAGAAATGCAAGTTTTCCTTATTCCTTATTCGATTTTCAGCTTCAGAAAACTTTGCGATGAGGTGCAACAGAACATTTGCGTATGGTGCATTCATCATCATTTTCACTTCTGAGTATAATGGTATAGGTTTCGAAATCCAGCAAATTTCAATTGCGAATAAGGAACAAATCCTTTTCCTTATTCCTTGTTCGATTTTGAACTTCATAGACCTTTGCGACACATTGTAAGAGAGCATTTGCGTATGTCGCATCCATCGTCATTTTAACTTCTAAGCATATAGGTTTCGAAATCCAGCAAATATCATCTGCGAATAAGAAATAAGGAACAAATCAAATGTTTCCTTATTCTATTTTCAGCTTCAGAAAACTTTGCGACGGGGTGCAACAAAACATTTGCGTATGGTACATTCATCATAATTTTCACTTCTTAGCATAATAGCATAGATTTCGAAATCCAGCAAGTTTCAATTGCGAATAAGGAACAAATCCAAAATTTCCTTATCCCTTATTCGATTTTGAACTTCATATTACTTTGCGACGCCGTTTAACAGAACATTTGTATATGGAGAATTCATCAACAATTTTACTTCTAAGCATAATGGTATAGGTTTCGAAATCCAGCAAGTATCAATTGCGAATAAGGAATAAAGAATAAATTAAAATCTTCCTTATTCCTTATTCGAATTTCAAATTCATAGACCTCGCGACGCGGTGAATACGAACATTTGCGTATGTCGCATTCATCATCATATTTACTGCTAAGCATAATGGTATAGGTTTCGAAATCCAGCAAGTATCAACTGCGAATTGTTTTTTTTCTTATTTATACTGCAAACATATGTTGAACGTAATCGTTAGGACCGCCTCATTGAGGTTAGGAGGGTTTGGTGTTCATTTCGTGATGATTTTCGGCCCCCGCCCATCGGGGCCTGAAGAAATAGATGGGCTGCATGATGCTTCCACGCAGAGCTGAAACCGACCGCACACGAGTACTGGTAAACCGCCTAGAGGATCTAAGCCTGCCCAGGCAAAGCAGTGCGAGTCGGCCCGTCCATGCATATAAATTCCTATTGGTTTCAGTGGGCGGCAGGGCTTGAGATGTCATTTCATCTCAATGTCGGGTACAGGTCCCACAAAATTGAAAGCATTGTCTCCAAAATGACCTATACAGTGCTGACGGGGACGTTAAACCTCAAATCAAACAAATAACGTGATGACTAAAAATAAATAAAAAATCGTTTGAGAATGTGCAGCAAGAAAGCAGATAAGCATAAAATTGGAAAGATAGTTGTGCTCGGAAATGTAAAATAACCCTTGCAAAAGTTAATGATAACCTTCTTTAAGGAATATTTTTAAAAAGTTTCAACAGTCGCAAGCCTGTGATCTAGAATTATGGTCAGCCATTACATGAACGATGATACATCCGTGCGACAAAGTGCATTTTTTTCACATCTCAAAAATGGCTGACGAAAATCCGCAATATTTTTCTTATAAATACTGCAAACATAGGTTGTGGGTGCTTGTTAGAACCGCCTCATTGAGGCGGTTCTAACAAGTACCCACGAACTATGTCTTGGAGCAAAAAAAAAAAAAAAAAAAAGAAAGAAAAAAATGTATACCCCCGTAAACTCCAGTTTTCTCTTTATCAAGTGGGGTATAGGGGGGTCTTCATTTCACGGACCTGTTCACGTCATGCTTAGATGAAATATACAATCATCACGAAAACATGTCTTTATCATTTTGACACACTAAACGCCAATTTTACATAGTAAAACTAGGGTTTAATGGGTAAACATTCTTTTATTTCTGATCAAAAACGTAGATTGTGGATAGTCGTTAGAATTGCATCACCTAGGCGGTTCTCAAGCGTTCCCATAATCTATGTTTTGAACAGAATTATGAAAAAAAAATCGGAATGTTTTATCTTAAATTGTTCAATGTTTGGCGGTTACATCACGTGACTATACCCCACTTTATATAGAGAAAACTGGAGTTTACGGGGGTATAAATTATTTACCTTATTTTTCCTCCGAGACACAGGTTCTAACGAGCACCCACAACCTATGTTTGCAGTATTTATAAGAAAAATATCAAGGATTTTCATCAGAAAAATGGCCATTTTGGAGATGTGAAAAATTGTACTATGTCACCCGGGTGTGTGATCGTAATCATTTTTCAGTGTAATTGAATAGGCGTGTTTTCGTAAAAGTTTTGAGCATACACCAGTGAAACGGCAATACATGACCAAAAATCACATCTATTTATTTTACTTCGCTGAATACATATTTAACTTTTTGTCACTGAAGAGTCATGTAATAAACAAATTATTTTCTTACATCAAACAAGCAAAAAAATCCTGTTCTAAAGGTTCCAGTGGTAATGTGGCAGGGACTGACTAATTCGAATTTATATAGTATTTTTAACCCTTATCTTGCTGAATATTCATTTAAGCCACACCCATTTCTGTCTATCAACCAATCAAATTACTTTATGTAATTGATTGCTACAAATTCATAAACTGAATGCCAAACAGTGTAGATCCTGATCAGATGGCTTCTACAGAAGCCATCTGATCTGGATGAACACTGTTTGCAAAGATAGGGGTTATTGTGAACAGCAAGATAAGGGTTAATAGATGATGTATAATATTTAGTTAATTTCATACCAGCATGTAGGTATTATAGACACATGAAAGGCACACGAAAAAGCGTCTTCGAAAACGTGCACCCAGCGAAGACAATGATCAGCCTGTGCAGCCTGACCATTCTTCTCAGTGTGCTATTGGTATGCCCGGGGACCCAACGTGTCATCCAAAAGACTGGGAAGTTTGCAAGCTAACTAGGCACGTATGTAGGCTCACTTGAAACCAACCTGAGCTCGCATGCTTGAATATATTTCCGCTGCTTGTCCCAGCACAATTCAGATACTAGTAGTTTAACCCTTTTTGTACGAAATGGAATCTTCCTCCTTATAAATAGCAGGAGTTCATTAAATAATTTAGGGGTGTCAGGTTGTGTTTTCAAAAAAAAAAATATTTGGAAAATGACTGCATTGTTAGCAAACTGTGGAGGCCCTGATCAGACGCCGCATTCTGCGGCGTCTGATCTGGGCCTGCGCTGTTTGCCAGGCCCCGGTTTTGTTTTGGGGTTTCTTGCACTAAATGGGTTTTGTTTGTTTGACTTGAGGTTCAACTTCCCCATCAACACTGTAACGGTCATGTTTGGGACGTTGTTTCCAACTGGGTGGAACTTTTA
Source organism: Lucinisca nassula (assembly GCA_963580285.1). Lineage (NCBI taxonomy): Eukaryota > Metazoa > Mollusca > Bivalvia > Lucinida > Lucinidae > Lucinisca > Lucinisca nassula. The sequence continues at coordinate 108,036,677 of OY757024.1, read as the reverse complement.
CCCGACATTGAGGTGAAAAGACATCTCAAACCCTGCCGCCAAATGAAACCAATACGGTTTATAAGCATGGACAGGCCGACTCTCAACGCTTTGCCTGGGCAGGCTTAGATCCTCTAAGCGGTTTACCAGTACTCGCGTGCGTGTCAGTTTCAGCTCTCCGTGGAAGCGTCATGCAGCCCATCTATTTCTTCAAGCCCCGATGGGCCGGGGCCGACTAAACGGGTTAAAGCATAATGTATTTGTTTAGAGATGGTCACTCGGAAGATCGCATAATGAAGGAATCACATGTTCAACGACACATTTTAACTTGTACTTTAGTTACATCAGCTGCTTAGTTAGCAAAAATTGAACGGCCCCCGCCCATAGGGGCTTGAAGAAATATATGGGCTGCATGCTGCTTCCACGCATAGCTGAATCTGGCCCGCACACTAGTACTGGTAAATCGCTTAGTAGTCCGGTCAAACTGTCTGGGGACCTAGACAAAATTGCAACACAAATGTCTTTTTAAGTTTTGACCACCTCTGATATATGTTAATAACATATAAAAAGTAGGACGGAATCAGAGAATATGAAATTTGATTTTTTCCTTCATTTATATTTATGGGTGATTTTATCACTGTGGAACTATTATAACTGGAGTTCTAAGCTTGTATAGCTTACAATTTAGCTATGAAATGGATTCTTTTGCATATATGTCGATATTAAAACTATCATGTCATGTTCCATCTATTAAGTCCTTGTTTAGTATGGAAAGGAATGTGTTACAAGCCAATGCTTTTAAATATTCGTGTTGGTTTACCCCACCCACTAACGCAATTTTGATTTTGCTTCGTTTCTTGGGCAGTTTTAGTGTCAGTGTTTTCACTGTGAAGAGATTATTATAGGTCCTTTAAACCAATTTCTCTCTTTCAGTATAAACATATTTTATTGCAACTAATACATATACATGTGTACAATGGGGTTGGGTCACAAGTTCTCTCAACATTAGTTACGACCCTTCCCCTACAAAATGACATCAATAAATTATAGTCACGTGAAAATGATATGATCGAACAAATAAATAAATAAAAATAAATAAATAGTGTGCACCTTCTCGGGTGAGCATGGAGTGATTGGGATCTACTAAAATACTAATCAGAAAATTGTTTTGTGCTTTTAATGTAACTCCTGACAGCTCTTAAAGGTGTAGAAGTATAACTTTCGAGGGATATGCGATCATCTCCAAATAAAGTCAGGTTGATACTCAAAGGGTGAAACTCGCGCATTTCATGGAGAAATCTCAACCGTTCGTTTTCATATTTAGAGCATCGAAGGAAATAGTGCTCTGCGTTTTCTCTTTCTTGATTACAGGTACAAAGTGGATTCATTGTTAAATGGTTAATATACAAATCATTTGATAAGTTACAACAATTGTTTCTAATTCTAGAATGCATAACTGACAAATATCTGTCATCATTAATATAGTGAGACGGTACTCTTTGAACATCTAGATGGTGTCACTTTGTCTGATATTTAAAATGAATTTCAGGAGGGGCTGTTGCGTAGTTTTCGTCCAGAGAATTCCACAACGTTATTCCTGACGGAATACAAGATTTCCTAAATAGTTCGGTACGACAAAACGGTTGAGTAATAATATTTTGATTTCTCAGACGATAATTGGTGGTTACTCTTATAACAGGAGGGATTAAATCAGTTATGTAGCTTGGAACTAATGCATTCGTTGATCTGTACATGAAATTCATTTTTTGTTGTTTATGTCTATCTGCTAATGATAGCCAGTCACATTCCCTGTACAAATAATCCAAAGAAACCGATCGCGCGAGACCAGTTACTATTCTAGCAGCCTCATTTTGAAGCTTTTCGAGAGCATTTGAGTCTTGGAGAGAACATCCATCCCATACGACTGAAGAATACTCAAGAATAGGTAGTACATATAAAATATCTATTTGGTTTAGTGCAACTCTAGTGAGCGTAAATTTTAATTATCTCATTATACCTACCGGTACAATCTTTGCATCACTTGTTAATTAGGGGATAACTGTACTGAAAATTGTCATTTGGGGAGGTAAATCGGAGGTTTTACGGTCGGAAATTTCGTTTTACGGCGACGCGTAAGCGGAGCCGTAAAACGTAATTTGCGACCGTAAAACCGACGATTTACCTCCCCAAATGACAATTTTCAATACAGTTATCCCCATTCTAATGCACTTTTTCGGTTGTTAAGCTAAAATTTGTACTATTTTGCACAAGGCGGCAAGCGCAGTGAGCTGCGTAAAACCAAATGCCAGCCAATGAAAAGCGACGTTACGTGGTGACGTCGGATTTCCGACAGTATATCGTGGAATTTACTGTCGCAAATTTTTGACGTTATCCAATCAGACCTCCCGTTACATACGTAAGTGCATTAGAATATGTTTTGAATGCGCTCATCCCACTGTCCGTTTTCGCTTAAAGTCAATCCAAGATGTTTATGAAATTCTAATTTCCGAGGCTTTTTCGATATTTGCATTAAAATTATTAAAGAAATTACTATCTGCTGTGGTTGGCCTTTAAAATAAACCTATCAATAAGCTATCTTGAATAACATCGACTTCTGTCCAAATTGACTCTTCATAAAATATTTCTAAATTAGGTCTACGTCGGTGCCTGAGACAAGAACTTATATACAAGAGCAATCCACCTCCATACACATTCCTGTCTTTCCTGTACGCACGGGTCACTAAAATAATTTGAAATAGTAAGTAGTTCATAGGATACGTTGGCATCGAGATGCGTCTCAGATAAGCATAAGATATTAAAATCCGAAAGATGATCTTAAATAGAGGCAGTTTTGTTTCGTATACTCCTAATATTTAGATGAAGGATAGATAACGAGTGCTCATTGTCTGGACCTGGATTGCTCTCGACATCTCCAGCTTCTAATAGTAAAAGGAACAAAACTAGAGAAAAGTGTACATTACATAACGAGAGATTTAAACAGCTTCAGACACACGTAACTGGCGTATTAAAGCTTTGTCAGAAGCATCCACCAAAAACTCATTAACCTATATCTAATCATGAAGGTCTGATAGCTGCCTATGGTGCAACAATGAAATAGAACTATGGAGACATATGCACCTGCAGAAAACTGGGGTTGGGCAGTAAAGGTGACACATTTCTGGTGGTACACACAGATAAACCACCAGCACCTGAGTGACTTCTCAAGGTCGTCAGGTGTAAATGTAAAACTCTTCTGTGCACTTGTCGCAAGCATGACCTTACATGCTCCCAAATGTGTGGAGTATGCAAGTGAACTAGCTGTCTTAATTCCATTCAGATGGATAATGCAGATGACACTGAAGACTGTGATTAGAATCAAGCTTCAGCAGAACAGTGTGTATGTGTGTGTGTGTGTGTGTGTGTGTGTGTGTGTGTGTGTGTGTGTGTGTGTGTGTGTGTGTGTGTGTGTGAATTCGGGTTTAACGTCGCTTTCAACAATTTTTCAGTCATATCACGACGGTGTCTGGTTGCGACAGGGAGCTCAATGCTCACGTTTATAGTGCTGCCTCACTGAAGTATCATGTCCCAGACACATTACATGATACCACACCCAGTCACATTATCCTTACACTGGATCGACCAGTCCTAGCTCTACCCCGTAAATCTGAGTGCCAAACGAGAAGCAGCTAGTACCATTTTTAACGACTTTGGTATGTCGCGGCCCGGGATCGAACCCGAGACCTCCCGTTCCCCGGAGCGGACACTCTACCAACTGAGCTATCGGGGCCGGTTCAGCAGAACAGTGTATTGAAGGAAAAGATCTACACCATGTCTGTATTTTGGTTTGACATAAAGGGTCTAGTAATATGAACATTCACGTAGCAAAACCAACAATGAGGTATGTGCACACACTAAACCATGACATCTCCCCAGGCATCTGGCCAGTCTTATCACAGTCTTGGATGTGCACTAAATGGGTAGCTGAGGATCCTAGCTTACTTCAAGTGTACACTGATTTTGTTTAATTTTAGGTTTAACATACCCGTCAACACTGTAAATGTCATTTTGGAGACGTTGCTTCCAATTTTGTGGGACTTTTACCAAACATTGAGATGAATTGACATCTCAAGCCCTGCCGCCCAATGAAACTAGGGTTTAGGTCACTGATGAGGCCTAATTGGCCGAAACATGTACACTTCATATTATCTAGTTCTGTGGTGTATTCCTTGCTTCCAAAGGATAACTCTTTTATAGAACATAGTTATAGGCATGGACTCGCACTGCTTTGCCTGGTCAGGCTTAGATCCTCTAAGCGGTTTACCAGTGCTTGTTCGCGGGTCGGTTTCAGCTCTGCGTGGAAGCATCATGCAGCCCATAAATTTCTTCAAGCCCCGATGAGCGGGGGGCATCAAGTGTACACTGAAGGCTGTTTAGACCAGATGGATGACCAGGCTTAGATTAGTCTGATTAGCTTTTGATTGCATGATGTAAAACCCACCACTGGGTTATATGTATGTCAATTATACACACAAGTATAAGGATAAGAACCTTGAGATTATCATTTTGGTGATCAGTCCAATTTTAGTGTTATATGATTTCAGCGAGTAAAGAAACATGACTGTTCGTTTTTGTTGTACCTTGGAATTTCCAATCATTTGCTACTAATTGTATCGGTAGAGAAATGTATTCTGTGTTGTTTCTTGGTGTTTTTATCCTTTAAGTTTCACTGAGTAGTCTTGCTGGTTTGTGGTTTGCATTTGATAAGTAACATCATCATTAGTCGATATAAATTGTTTAGAGTTCAGACACAAGGGCAAAAAAGTGGGTGGGGTAATTTTACCCCTGTTTTATCCATATTGGTCATCATGTAATTAATAAAAAAAACTTGTTTAACCATTTTACATAAAAAAAGTTTCCATTCTGGTGTGGAAAGATGAGATTTGAAGAAATAAAACTCAACGATACCTTGTCAGATAGCAAAATATTGAATTTAAACACTAAATTGCTTGCCAAACCTAGGTGCTTTCAAAATGCTAAAAAAACAAATTTCATATCGTCCGATTCCGTCCTACTTTTGATTTGTCTTTAAGGGAAGGTACTCCAGTACAAAAATGCAAAAAACATTTGTGTTGCAATTTTGCTTGGGTCTAGGCCAAATATCGCTAGTTTGCCTGGACTATAGAGGATCTAAGCCTGTCCAGGAACCGCTGTGCGAGGCGGACCGTCCAAGCTAATAAATCTTATTGGTTTCATTGGGCGACAGGGCTTGAGATGTCATTTCATCTCAATGTCGGGTAAAAGTCCCACAAAATTTGAAGCAACGTCTCCAAAATGACATTTACAGTGTTGACGGTGACGTTAAACCTCAAATCAAACAAAACAAACAAAATTAGCAAAAATTGCGATAACTTTAATAAACAGTATTGGGACGAAGATAATTAATCATGCATTGATAGAACTCGAAGCGGATCCTTGGCACCCTGGATCGCGACAAACGAATAAACTGTATACAGATACGTGCGCACAGCAAATACTCAGATCAGCCTGCTCATCCACGTGCTCTAACCAGAGGCGTTGCTAGGCGCTTTTTACAGCCATGTTGTCCCAAAGCGTATTCAGGCAGACATACAGTACATTCTCAGTGCATTTACAGAATACCCCAATAGTTGGCTATCATCACGTGATTTTTGTTTTTGTTTGATTTGAGGTTTAACGTCCCCGTCAACACTGTAAAGGTCATTTTGGAGACGTTGCTTACAATTTTGCGGGACTTTTACCCGACATTGAGATGAAATGACATCTGAATCCCTGTCACCCAATGAAACCAATAGGGTTTATTAGCATGGACGGTCCGCCTCGCACCGCGGTTCCTGGGCAGGCTTAGATCCTCTAAGCGGTTTACCAGTACTAGTGTGCGGGCCGGATTCAGCTCTGCGTAGAAGCATCATGCAGCCATTATATTTCTTCAAGCCCCTATGGGCGGGGGCCGTATCATCACGTGAACTAGTCCATGAAATACATTACGATAACACACCCGTGCGACATAGTGCATTTTTCACATATCCAAAATGGCTACTTTTCTATATAAAATCCTTGATATTTTCCTTATAAACGCTCATAACATATGTTGTGCTGCTCGTTAGAACCGCATCATTGAGGCGGTTCTAACGAGTACCCACAACCTATGTCTTGGAGGAAAAATAAAAAAAATAACATATACCTCCGTAAACCCCAGTTTGCTCTATATAAAGTGGGGTTTATGGGGATGTTCATTTCACGGACTGGTTCACGTGATGAATACCCCTCTAAAACACTTTATATATAGAAAACTGGGGTTTGCGGGGCCAAAGATCGTTTTTTCTTATTTCTGCTCAAAGACTTAGGTTGTGGGTACTCACAACCTATGTTTGGAGTATAAATTAGACAAAATATCACACATTTTCATCACAAAAGTAGCCGAGGCCTCCGTGGCGGAATTAAAGCGCGAAAGACAGAGCCTTGAGGATGACCCCCGTCCTGGAAGGCCTGTCAATGTTGCAACCCCAGAAATGGTCAATAAAGTCCATGATATTGTTATGACTGGCAGTCACAGGAAGATATATAGCCAGTAGAGTTGACATTTCACAGGATAGAGTACACACCAATCTGACAGAGAATCTTTCAATGGGCAAGCTGTCGGCCCAATGGGTACAAGACTTCTGAAATTTGATCAGAAACACACCAGACCCACATTATCGCGTGGTAATCTTAACCTTTTTGAGCTTTCTTCAGAGATTTGTCACGCTGGGTGAAACATTGGTCCATTATTTTACCCCAGATGCAAAAAACAATCGAAACAATGGAAGCCCTCGGATCACCCTCGCCAAAGAAGGCAAAGACTGTTCATCAGCTGGGAAGGTTATGGTCTAGGTTTTCTGGAATGCATATAGTAGTCTGCCGATAAATTATCTCAAAAAAGGGACAAATAATCAATGGTACAAGCATATGCTTCACTTCTGACCTAGCTACGGGAAAATATTAAACTTAAGCGGGGCGGATAGCTCACTTTAAGATGTGTTGTTCAATTAGGGCAATGCTCCTGTTCACAAGTCTGTCATTGCTATGGCTGCCATTCACGATTGTGGCTTTACATTAATTGAGCATCCGCCTTATTCACCTGATCTCGCTCCTTCAGACTTTCATCTATTTCCAAAACTGAAAACGGCTATTTCAGAACCCATTTTCAGTCCGGTGATGACGCCATATACGCAGTGAATGATTTTCTGAACAGCCAAGAAAATGAGTTCGACGAGTATAATAGCGTGGTATTGAGGCCCTAAATCACCGTTGGCAAAAGTCAAAAGATACCGAAGGGGATTATGCTGAAAAATAATACAATATGTCCGAAAAAAATCAAATCCTTCAATATGAGGCTCTCAACATATCAATCAGCCCTCGTATTTTTGTTTGTTTCTGTGATGCTGGTTTTGTAATAACGTTTGTCATTTCGTCTCAATGTCGGATAAAATTCACAAAATCGGTAGCAACGTCTCCAAAATCACCTCAACAGTGTTGACGCGGACGTTAAAACTAGTTTCAAACAAAAATCAAAGGACAGAGCGTGATGCACGGGCATTTGCGTCAGTAGACATATTTCTAGAATAAGTATCGCCCTTAGCATCACGAAAACATGCCTATATAATTCTTACCCCCTCGAACCCAATTTGAATACAGTAAAACTGGGGTTTACAGGGGTAAACCTTACTTTTCTTATTCCTGCTCTAAAACATAGAATGTGGGTACTCGTTAGAACCGCCTCATCGAGGCGGTTCTAACGAGTAGCCCCAATCTATGTTTTTATGCAGAAGTAAGAAAAATATCTCAATTTTTTCCTCTGAAAATGTTCGGTTTTTTTTTTTGTTTTTTTTTTTTTTTGCGATAAAATTTATAATGTATTTGAATAGGCGTATTTTCGTAACGGGAGTGAACGACTGATAGACCTAAGCTACGAATTGATATTCAGTTGACTTAATCCATAAGATATCTATCACCAAAAATTGTCGTCTGGTTTGTTGTCTGCTGGTAACGTACCAAGTCATTCTTCCAAACAGGTTGGACCCAGATCAGACTACTCCTCCAGGTTGAACCAAGATCATCTTGCTCCTCCAGTCAGGATCCGCACTGTCTGACTGCATGCAAAAATGTGTTTAGAGTGAGTGAGTGTTCGAGTATTACGACCCTCCAACAGCTAAGGTCATACGGAGACGGGACCTCGGTTTAAAGACTCATCCGAAAGCCTGGAGAATCCCGGGATCGATCCTGCGACCCCTGGTTTACAAGGCGAGTAGCGTAACCACTACACCACGGTGGCTTCTGAAATGTGTTTAGAGAGAATCAATATTTAGGTAATGTTCGTTGGTGCCTGATGCTCTGTCTCTGGTTGGGTTTCAACCTGTTGTTTTTTGTTTCCTCCAGCATTTCAATGGTTTCTTGCTGTCGAGTCCTCTCTGTTGTTTCATCTCTGTGGTCGTTTGTTTTTTTGTGTTCACGGAGATGTTTCACTGATGAGTTAGGAGGCCTTCATGCGGACTAGACAAATTATTTGTCCAAATCGCGACGGAAATAAGGGCAAGAATAGTGGCTTAAGCCCCCCAATGGAATTCGTTTCACAGACCGTTCCAAGGCGGTTCTTCTATCGCGGTTTATTTTTGTTAAGGCTTGTCTTTGGGTGTGTGAATCGCTTATATTATATTCTGTTTTGGATAGCCAATTGGTCATTTTATGGGAAAGTAACTGTCCTTTTGGCTTTCCGTTATTGATGTTTCCATTAGGGTCTAGTTGTTTCATGTTTGTGTTTCTTTCCCTTTGGTGTCTCTGATGGGAGCTGTAGGTTAAATGTATCGATTCCTGATCGTTGCCTTCACTTCTATTTGTAAAAGTTTGCTAGAAGATGCTGCAGACGACAATAGCAGACGACATTTCCAGAAGCGACTTTTCATGCTTGTCGTCTAACGTATAATCACGAAAACATGCCTTTATAATTTTGACCCCCTTGAACCCCACCTTCATATAATAAAACTGCGGTTTCCGGGGGTATACCTTATTTTTATTATTTCTGCTCTAAAATATAGAGTGTTGGTACTCGCTAGAACCGCCTCCATGAGGCGGTTCTGACGAGTGCCCACAATCTATATTTTGAGCAGAAATAAGAAAAATATCAAAATTTTTCATCATAATATTTTCATTTTTTTCGGCGATAAAGGTGGCAATGTATCTGTATAGGCGTGTTTGCGTAATGTAAAATGAGGCTGAGAGAAAACTCGTATACCATCACGAAAACACGCCGATATAAATTTGACCCCATTGAACCCCACTCTTATATAGTTAAACTGGGCTTTACAGGATCATTCCGTTTTTGTTTTTTTTTTGTGTGTGTTTTTTCCCTTATTTCTGCTCTAAAATATAGATGAGGCGGTTCTAACGAGTACCCAAAATCTAAATTTCAACAGAAATAAGAACAAATATCATAATTTTTCATCTTACAATTTCATTTTTTTAGCGATAAAGGTTACAATGTATTTTTATAGGCGTGTTTAAGTAATGCAGCGCTCCCCTTGGTATAACTTAAGGCACGCACAAGGGCACACAACCAAAGGATTGAGGTTAAGATTGCCTTTTTTCACAGTTTTTAAGTGTTTCGATTTGGTACTGTTGTTTGATTTGAGGTTTAACGTCCCCGTCAACACTGTATAGGTCATTTTGGAGACGCCGCTTCCAGATTTGTGGGACTTTTACTCGACATTGAGATGAAATGACATCTCAAGCCCTGTCGCCCAGTGAAACCAATAGGGTTTATTAGCATGGACGGTCCGCTTCGCACCACGGTTTCTGGACAGGCTTAGATCCTCTAAACGGTTTACCAGTACTAATGTGCATGCCGGATTCAGCTCTGCGTGGAAGCATCATGCAGCCCATATATTTCTTCAAGCCCCTATGGGCGGGGGTCAATTCGTTTGGCTACGATTAGTCAAACAAAAAGCTGTCTGGCCGCCTAACTCAAAACAGAGCGAACGTACATAAAAAGTGTATATTCTGAATACAATTTAAACTTCTTGCACTATGCTTCCGATATCCACGTGGTTGACCGACAGACCCATTTTGAAACGGAGCCAGCGCGCGACAAAACCTGAAATAAGACCTTGGAGACCAGCTACGAATCAGGTCAGCTTGAGCGCTCGCACATCTTGATCCGAAACTTCGCTATTTGTACCAGTCTTAGCAGCTCTCGGTTCATTCACAATACAACATGCAAAGATCCGAGTCTTCCCTGTAGACGCCAGCCTTACCCCATTTTGGACCAAATGGAATCTTCAACCTTATATATAGCAAAAGTCCATTTTAAAATCGAGTGATGTCAGGTTGTGCTTTCTTCAAAATGTATTTGGAAAATGGCTTAACCTTTTTTTTTCTAAACAGCGGAGGCCCAGATCAGACGCCGCAGATTGCGGCGTCTGATCTGGGCCTGCACTGTTTGCCAGGGTACCCGTTTTGGGGGTTTCTGGTACAAAATGGGTTAACAGATTCGGGTTTATTCACAAAGCAGGATGCAAAGATCCGAGTGTTCCCTGTTTGCACAAGCCTTGGCAGCTGCTGGTTCATTCGCAGAGCAGCATGTGAAGACTCAAGTTTGCTGGAAGGCTCACAGGCTGGTCTAAAGCTGCGATCATTGCACGGTTATTCCACAGTTTTAGCCGTGCTTTGTTTTAGTCCTCAATGATTTCCTCGTCTCATGTCGTTTTTATTTTTGCAAACACAGCTACTTTCTCAAGTTACCTGAGGTCTTAGAGCCATGAAAATTATATACATTTTGAACTAGTGAACAAAGTTCAGCTACGGAAACTGATGTTTAAAAAGTTGATAGTCAGTCAGATGTAAAATTTTAAAATAAAATGTATAATTAAATGCTATTTAATTTAAACATTGCGTATATGTCATTTGCAGCAGATTCGCTTTTTCAGCATTTTTTTTTTTTTTTTTTTTTTTTGTTTTGTTTAAATGCTGTAGTTTGTATAAGCAATAAACAATTAAATATACATCCTTTTGTCCACGGGCCGATGCTGTGCCTTCTTTTTAGAGAGAGAGAGAGAGAGAGAGAGAGAGAGAGAGAGAGAGAGCGAGCGAGCGAGAGAGAGAGAGAGAGAGAGAGAGAGAGAGAGAGAGAGAGAGAGAGAGAGAGAGAGAGAGAGAGAGAGAGAGAGAGAGAGATTTGTATGCTCCCATTTGCTTGCTAACTGGCTCACTGAAGTACAGTAAAATTCCTTTATTAAGACCACCTTTGGGACTGTTCAAAAGTGGTCTTTAACCACCTTTGGGACTGTTCAAAAGTGGTATTTAAGACCACTTTTGAACAGTCCTAAAGGTGGCTTCCCTCTAGAGCATACCGAATGTAGAAAATACAAAGAAAGAGTAACTGCAACCTTCTAAAATAGAAGTGGAGGCAATGATCAGGAATCGATACAATTAACCCACAGCCCCAATCAGAGACACCAAAGGGAAAGAAACCTAAACATGCTTTTGAAAGCAAAATTTGTATTAATTTTAGTTGGTCTTAATAGCGGGTTTTCAGTGTAGTATTAAACACATTGCCTTCCCATGTCATCATAAGAAACGGCAAGCAGCGATCGTATAACGCCTCTGTTATTTCAAAGGTGAGGTATATATACAGTCGAACTTCAATGGCTCGAACACCTTTGGGACCACGAAAATCGGTTCGAGACAGGGGTAGTTCGAGCCACTGAGGTTACTGTCAGGAGGCATAACGAGATAGTTTTAGACATCTTTTCGGTGTTCTATACAAAAAATGTATGCTGTGTGTACTCATTAGAATCGCCTCATCGAGGCGATTCTAATGGGTACACACAGCATACAGTTGCAAGATAAAAGACTAAAATCTCCTTAATTATCCCCCATTATTTCTTATGTAGAGGATTTCGCTAGGCACTCAAGAAAGGGTTCGACACATCCATGGTAAACGAGCCATCGGTGTTCGAGCCATCGAAGTTCTACTGTACGTAGCATCACTGGGGCGTTCAACTGATATTGGCTGTCAGCTTGGCAAGAACCGCCGCCCTTAAAGCAGGTATAGTAGAGCGGCAGTGTTGTTATTTCTTCTGTTTCTACAGTTCCAGTCATTTTCCGCTTTCTCCTATGTCCCTTGCTTCCATCGCATGCTGTAGGAGACGACACAAAATGGCTCACATGTGTTGAAGTGTCGTTAAACCCAAAACAATCAATCCCTAGAAGCCTCGGTGGTGTATTGGTTATGCTACTCGCCTTATAAACCAGGGGTCGCGGGTTTGATCCCGGGCTTCTCCAGAGTTGAGGACGAGTCTATAAATAAAGTTTCAGTGTATCATTTATCTACATTTTTGTATTTTTATATTTGTTATGCATATAATATTATTGAGATCATATGCTCTGCACATCAGGTCGTGTTTTCGACCTTGACATTTGACCTTGACCTTAGTTTAGACATGCGGGACAACGCCCTCTGCAATGTTATTTTTTCTCATCTGACAGCCGAAATGTTTGAATACAGTAAACCAGTTCATAGCTAGAAAAGTGTGCTTAATCAATACTGCAGCACAAATTTCAAAACAACATTTCAATTAAATATACGCCGCTTTCATTTTTTAAAAATGTTCTTGTTTTTCTTTCTCTTCATTGGAAGAACATGCCCATGGATTTTATTATAGCGTCCAACATGGTGTCAGAAATGAAAAATAATATGAAATAAAGGCACTGCCTTTTGGACAAACACACTCATTTACACCCCTATCTATCTTCAAATACTGAGTTTGTCTGGGGGGGGGGGGGGGTGGGGGGGGAGTCGTAGGATGAGTCCTTAAAACTATTTACAATCTGATTAACAGGTTAACAGGTATACTAAAACTCATACCTTTGAGTCCAAATTTATGCGGTACGGTCTTTGAACTTCTATGCCGGTCTTTGAAGTCATATGGAGTCTTGGCATCAACCGCAGATGAGGGAATACTATTTGATGAATAGTTCTGGGGGTGGGGGGGGGAGTGGGAGAATGCTTTAAGGCGTCACTTTAGGCCTGGTACATACGGTATTGTGTGTAATTTATTTTTGAGTTGAAACTGTTGCATGGGTCGAGTATTTATCTTTATAGAGAGACACTATATCAGAGTGTATCTTATGGAGGTCTAAGGTAGTTAAGCTTGGTGTAGATCATCAAAAATACCAGTAGTGCTAGCGTGATTATTTACTGATAGCTCAGTGGTTAGTGCACCTTCCTCTGATGCTAGAGACCCTCGGGTTCCATTCCAGAGGGTGAAATAAAGTTTGGTATTCGAACATCATTTTAGGGATGAATGCCCCTAAGTGCACCGTCCTTCGGCTCGGGACATTAACTAGAGACTCCCTGAGCAGAAAGAATCATCCCCTCTGCAGGTTAAAAATCATTACCGTAAAGTAGGCGTGTGTCCTGCAAATCTCAAGTGTATGTACACCTGCAAGTAATAGTCAAGTGTGACCTAATGCAATAAGGAGATTTTTTTTTTGGTTTGGGTTTTACGGCCCTTTCAAGATTATTTCACTCATATCGAGCCGATCGTTAATCAGAGGTGGGCGAAAACCGGAGTACCCGGAGAAAAACAACCTGACCTTCCATTGCAGAACTTGGCGTCTCACACGCAATAAGGAGATAGATAGATAGATAGATAGATAGATAGATAGATAGATAGATAGATAGATAGATAGATAGATAGATAGATAGATAGATAGATAGATAGATAGATAGATAGATAGATAGATGTATGCACAAAATACAATGAAAGAAAAACTGTAGCTTACTAAATAGGCTTTTTTAAGCAGGATAAGACTTAATTTTAGGTGGTCTTAATAGCTGAAGTTTACTGTATAAACCACTTACAATTGATCCAGAGCTTCCTGACCAACAGGGGCTAACCAGACCTGGTCATAGGCCTGATTACCACGATTGCTCCAGCTGTATCCGGTGTCCCTCAAAGTGCCGTGCTCAGACCTTTGTTGTTCTGCCCGTGCATAAATGACATGTCACAGAATGTACCTGTCACAGAATGTTAGTCCTGGAGTTCACCTCTTTGCTAATGGCAGCCTTTTATATCACAAGGTCTCAAGCATGACTGATACTGCACACTTTAGAGTGATCTTGACAGACTATAGCAATGCCTATAATGGAATATGGACTGGCAAAGTCTTCTCACTCCAACCAAATGTGCGACAGTCAGGTAACAAAATGGAGAATATAAGTGAAGGCAATGATCAGGAAACCAGGTCGAAGATTTGGAGCAACTGAATGTTATAGATACACAGTACTGAAGTGTCAATCTCAAAGACTTTGTAATGTTTCGCTTAATGTTTGTGTTTCTTTTTCTTTGGTGTCTTTGATGGGTGGAGTAAGTTAATTGTATCGATTCCTGATCTTTGTTTTACTTCTACTTTGAAGTACTTGTGCATCATTTATTTCAGAAACATGTCATGGGAATTCATTTTGATGCACCTGTAAAAAGGCAAAACAACAGCCAAGGGAGATAACCAGCTGGTCTGAAGATGTTGAAGCATGATGGTAGAGACCATGATTAGACTTATCCTGGATTAGGTCCATCAGTATGGGACCCACATATAGTATCCAGCTGCTTGAGACGGTGCAACGATGAGCAGCTTGGTTTGTCAGAGATGACTACCACACAACCAGCATTACCTCCCAAGTGATACAGCACCTTGGTCGGCAAACTCATTAGCATTGGCATCAAGTCGTCAATGCTGGGCATGATCTACATGTATCTCTGGGCTAAGTGGACAGTCATGCTTGCAGGTTCTCCGACCCAAAAGCGACGGACAGTAGGGGATACTCCCAAGCGTATTCGGGCCGACATCTTATGTCAACTCTCCTTCGTCGACAGGGATATCAGACTTAAGGGCCAACTTCCACAGAATATTGTCACTTCTGGGATCCCTATGGACTTCAAAAGGGATTTTCTCCGAACTACATAAAAAGTTTTTAATATGTTCTGTTATGAGGCAAAGGTGACAGGAGTCAAACTGATATTGACTTACAGTTGGACAAGGCCTGCTGTCCTTGCAGCAGGTAGGGGTAGCTGGGGAACATTGTAACTTCTTCTGTTTGTACACTTTTATTCATTTTCCCCTTTCTCCCTCTTTCCCACACCTCTCTTCTCCTCTACTACCTCTTCTATCTCTGTAGTCCCTTTCTCTGGGAGACGACTCCAAATGGCCCACCAGGTTTGATGTGTCATTAAACCCAAAACTATTGTTGAGCCTTCCCGCCGCTATGCACCTGACCTTAGTATGATGATGCTCCAGTGTGGGTCCTGTGTGCGCTTCATGGGAAGAAATTAGATAGGAAGACCCAGTAAGTTTGCAGCATGGACACTAAAGTATCCTGAAGCACTAGCATTATGCTATGGATTTAGGGCTCATCATCATTTTGTAAATCTTGGAAAGGTAGAAATGCACAGATAGCCAGGTAACTCATTGTGTCTCTTACTATTCCCAGGTCTTTATTGTACACCCCTGAGTGTTTGTGAAAAGTTTTAATTGTTTGGCCTGACGAGAAGTGCTTTCCTCCCAACCGAAAGCTCCGGCAAATGCTTCGGTAACTCGTGGGAGCAATCGCGGTGCTGGATTTTACCGGCAAACCTTTTCGGCTCAGTGCGTGACGTTGTTTCGAAACTTTCCCGCGACCAAACTTCAGCGTTTGACGCAACGGTCTCTCGAGGGTAGAAATCCGCAGGTAGCCAAATATTACTTTTCCCAGGGCTTTATTTTATTTCCGAGTAATAATTTGTGAAAAGTTGTACTTTCTTGGCCAGACGAGAAGCGCTTTCCACCCTAACGAGAATCTCCGATAAATGCTCCGGTAACTCGTTGCTCCAAGCGCGGTGCTAGGTTTTAACCGGCTGACATTTTCGGCTCAGTGCGGTACGTTTCAGTTCATTGAAACGCGCGACTCAGTTTCGAAACTTTCCAGCGATCAAACTTCAGCGTTTGATGCAACTGTCTTCGAAAATTGCTTTTTAAAATTATTTCGACGCTTTTTGCGTTTCCTTTGTAATGGGACTTGACTCTTTTTGGTTTTGAGAAGCATTTTTTGGATGTGAATACAATTCTCATGAACTCTGTTAAGATGGCGGATTATCGCGAGAAAATGAACGAGATTCCAGGCGAGATTTGGGTGCCTAAGTATGTTGTTCCAGCCTCTCTACAGTAAAGCAAACACTTCGTGTGTTTGCTATTAAGAAAAAAAGTACTAAAATCTTTCTTATATCTGCTTTGAACATTAATTGTTGGTGCTTGTTAGAACCGCCTCATTGAGGCATTTCTAACGAGAGTAGTTCAGACACCACTTTAACCCCATGGACTGCGCATCGGCGGGGATGACGTCACGGCGCGTCGGCCATATTGGATGCCCTCGGAATAAGGTCTGCCACGTCTCTATTGTTCGAAGAAGGTACTAAAATGTGAGAACAAAAGGCCTTTTCAAAATCCAGCTGCTCCGTTTGATTCACTAAAAACTAAAAACAAAAACCTGATCAGCAACAGCACCCGTCTAAGAGTTTTTACGAACGCCGTTAAATTTACACAATACCTAGCCGGCAAAATCAGTGATTTTTATGATGAGCTGATAGAGATTATTGATATAAAATTCGGACTGTGCATGTTGGATTTGAGCTTTACACTGTAAAGACGTTGCTTCCAGTTTTGTGGGGCCCGACATTGAGATGAAATGGCAAGCCCTGCCATCCACTAAAACCAATAGGATTTATTAGCATGGACTCGCAACGCTTTGTCTGGGCTAAGCGGTTTACCAGTGCGCGGTTCGTGGAAGCATCTATTTCACCAAGCCCCGATGGGTTGGGGCCGATATAGCTACCTATCAGCCAAAAAGATACATCTCTCTTTCTCTCTCTCTCTCCCTCTCTCTCTCTCTCTCTCTCTCTCTCTCTCTCTCTCTCTCTCTCTCTCTCTCTCTCTCTCTCTCTCTCTCTTTGTTATACGAGTACCAACAATCTATGTTTTGAGCTATCGAAAATATCATTTTTTAACAGATTTTTTTTCTATATTTTCGTCGTAAACATGTTTGAATAGGCGTCTTTTCCTAATGTCAGCCCACTCATTGGCTTTCAGACAACTATTAGTAAGAACTGACTACTACATATACTCATTTTCCCGTTGGCAGTGGTACATTTGTACAGTGGAACAATCTTTCGGCCAGTACTGCGACCCTGACAAATCTTGACAGCTTCAAACTGGCTGTCAGTCAGGTGTACCATCACATACCTTAAATCAAAACACCACTGTTTGTATACTCACTTTTCTTGTTTCTACAGTATAATACGCTTTATCAGTTACCCACTATATATAGTGCATTGTAACTCATTGACCTGATAAAGATATGCTATCTCAGGACAAGTGAGCTTTATCACGTCAACGTGGCATTGCACTTTTATTAATGAACCGGACTACTGGAAAATGACGAAAAATGTTATTGTAACCTGCAAAACTCGCAAAATTACTTGAAAACATGGTCAGCTGATACTAAATATATGGCCCACCCGAATGCTAGGACGCACTGAGGACCATCAATAACTGACCGCCATTTGCTTATTTAAGAGTGTACAAGGGGATAAACTGATAAATAGAATACCAGAGTCATGTCATTTGATATCAAGTTTATCAGGCTCGGCTTCGAGAACGCATGTAGAATACGCTCGGCAAGCCTCGCGATTCTACAAGCGTTCTCTAAGCCTTGCCTGATAAGCATGATATCAAAATACACTCGCCTGATATTCTCTTTAACACTATGCACTTTTATTCTGTTATCCCTGTCCGCTTTGATTTTTAAACTCTTGCTTTTATCACATGTTGCGGGGAACCCGGCACGTAATACTCATTTGAGGGTGTATGCCGTATGAAGAGATAGATAGAACACGCTCCATTGGCATCAAAATGAGGGATGAATAACATAAAGTGCACCGTCGTTAACTGGAGGCCCCTGTACAGGGAGAACCTTCCCCTGTGCAGGTTAAGGATCCCTACCAAAATTACATGATTACTGTGTAGGTCTTCATCCTGCAAACCTTGAGTGTATGTTATGTACACCTGCGGTAATGGTCAAATGTGACCGACGCAGTATCCGTAGAAAGAAAGAAAAACAGTGCGCATTCTTTCGCCAGACTCTGACAACTGCCCTTCTTGAGTCAGCGAAAGGGGGAGAATGAAAATATTTCATGATCAATCTCCACGAGAGAATGTTGCCAATCTCTGCAGGTATGGAGCCTGTGTCCTGATCGCCAGGCAGACTCAAATCTGACTGAGCTACTGAGGCCGGCTAATGTCTGATTTGACATGACAGTCTACAGATTTAATTTATCTAATTACATGACGTGCTGCAAACTGTAATGTGCAGTACGTCGGTCAAACTAACCGCATGCTTAAAACTAGATTGAACGAGCATTATCGTAGAATGAGTAAGCCTAAGAAAACTGACACTTTCTTGTACCGTCACTTTCGACGTACAGGTCATTCTGTAAATATTATTGTTATACAACCAGTGGAAAACTTTATTACGATGCAAATTCTACATCTAGATTCAAAATTATAAAAAGACATGAGGCTGAACTGAAATGGATTAAATGTTTACAGAGCCCTTTTCCACTGGGATTTAATGACAACATTTATCATGAGGGTAATATTTCTAGAATGCCGGACTTTGATATTTTCTCGCTCCTGGAATGTCGAAAACGCAGAACTAGATCTCACGGCACCAGGAAAAATGGTAACTTTAAACGTAAACTACGTGCGTTTAAACGAAACAATACTAGACTTAAGTGACTGTCTATTATATTATTAAATCATGGACGCCACTCTATGCTTTCATTTTTAAGTTCATTACCCGTTTCTGTTTTACGTCTTCTGGACACCGAGGCGAATAAGTTCTACGATAGTTCTAATCAGTTATATGATGCGGCTCTCTTAACTAGAGGCTATACTCAGCATACTCTCCGTCCTTACATTGATTCTGAAATTAATCATAAACGCCATTTCTTCAAAATATCCTTCATTAATAAGGGTATGGATTTTATAGATTTGCCCAGTATCTTCCGTGAGAGCTCTGTGCTTTCTTCAATTCCTGCTTATTTTCAAAATACTGAAACACCTATAATTTGCTATAAATATAACAAACCTGTTAGATCTATCATTTTTATTTTAATAAACTTGTTTCAGATCTTGATATTGATACTAATACTCCTGATTCATGTGATTGTAAAAATTCAGTGTATTGCTATCCTGCTGCTGGTCATGTAATTACTGGCAATTTGAAAATTATTCCTGCTTCTAGGATAAGGAATATAATTTCTAAAGGACCGAAATATCGGTTTCCTTCTAAAATTGATTTCAGTAAATGTAGAGATGAAATCGCTGCTTCCTTGAATGAATTCGGTAATCGATGGTGTAAGCGAAAGTATGTTGAGCATAAAGCCCTTAAGGACTGGAAACTAAGCATTTTAAAACTAGTGAATAAACGCATTTCTTTCTATTCTCAAAATACTAACTTATTACCTCCTAAGCCTAAGACATCTTTACGTCATCTTAAGCTAGGTATTCAAGAATTTCATAAGAAGTTTGTTTTGGCCCCTGCAGACAAGGCCGCTAACAATGTCGTCGTTGTGTGACGGCTCCACTATGTTAACACGCTTAAGCAGGAGCTTGGTGGTACTAAGGCCTATGAATTTCAGCCTTTAGCTGAAGAGAGAGTTATAGTAGATAAACATATTTGTCATTCAGCCACCAAGTTTGCTGTGTGTGTTACCGAAGGCCAAGACAAGCTTCCTACGCTATACTGGCTACCAAAACTTCATAAAAGACCTTACAAAGCACGGTTTATTGCAAATTCTAGCTCTTGCACTACCACTGAACTTTCTAAATTATTAACTTCCTGTCTTATACGACAGACTGCATGCATGGTAGTTA
Source organism: Lucinisca nassula (assembly GCA_963580285.1). NCBI lineage: Eukaryota > Metazoa > Mollusca > Bivalvia > Lucinida > Lucinidae > Lucinisca > Lucinisca nassula. The sequence goes on along the minus strand of OY757024.1, from coordinate 108,016,658 downwards.
ACCCAATCACGGTTGGCAACTTTGCTTCCCTCTTTAATTGCACGCCGGTGGGTCAGGCCTCAGATTCTATGACGGCTCCAACGTAAAGGCTTATTGAAAATTAGAGAGATAATGTTGGTTGGTGCCTGATGCTCTGTCTCTGGTCGGGCTCATCGGAGTCTAACTATTGGTTTTCTTTTGCTCCAGCATTTCAGTGGTTTCTTGCTGTCGAGTCCTCACCGTTGTCTCACCTCTGTGGTTCTTTGATTTTTGTGTTCACGGAGATGTTGCACTGATGAGTTAGGAGGCCTTCATGCGGACTGAACAAATTATTTGTCTAAATCGCGACGGAAGTAAGGGCGAGGATTGTGGCCACGTAAAATCGATTTAAGCCCCCCAGTGGAAATCTTCCACTGACCGTTCCAAGGCGGCTCTTCTGTGGCGATTTATTTATGTTGTTGTTTGTTACTTACTGTGTGTATCACTTGTGTCTTTTGGTTTTGGATGGCCATATGGCCATTTTGTGGGAAAGTAACTGTCCTTATGGCCTTCCTTTGTTTAGGTTTCCATTATGGTCTGGTCGCTTAATGTTTGTATTTCTTTCCCTTTGGTGTCTTTTATGGGTGGAGTAAGTTAATGGTATCAATTCCTGATCTTTGTTTTACTTCTACTTTACTGCTATTAAATCGCATGTGATTAAATATTGTGATAAAGACTTTGAGAGATCAGGAAGAAATCTGTTTTTGTCTATAAAAAATTCGAATGAGGTTTTAAATAAATTGAAATCCATGCCCTCACCTTTCTACCTGACAATATTTATATAAGATTCGGTACTAAGTTATTTAGACAAATTGTGGGTATCCCGATGGGTACGAATTGCGCACCTCTTGTGGCTGATCTGTTCTTGTATTGTTATGAAAGAAACTTCATTTTGTCGCTTTCCATTGATAACCAATCTGAAATTATTGAAGCTTTTAGCTCCACTTCTAGATATTTAGATGATTTATTAAATATTGATAATACCTATTGTGATGGTTTGATCAGTCAGATTTACCCCCCAGAACTTCAATTTAATAAAGCAAATTCTTCTGATACCGAGGCCCCGTTTTTGGATTTACATCTATCTATTGTAGATGGGTTTGTTTCGTGCAAAATTTATGATAAACGCGATGACTTTGATTTTGAGATTGTAAATTTTCCTTTTTTGGATGGTGATGTTCCTCGTGCGCCATCCTATGGCGTTTATATTTCGCAATTAATTCGATTTGCTAGAGTGTGTAGCCATGTAACTGACTTCAACACTCGTAATAAATTATTAACGGCTAAACTCCTTAATCAGGGTTATCGGTACCATAAACTACGCAAAGCAATTTCAAAAGTTTATAGACGCCATTCTGATTTAATTTCAAAATTGAATATTGCACTTAAATCTCTTCTGCAACAAGGTCTATCGGAACCCGAATTTTATGGTGACTTAGTATATAAATTCAGAAAAATATATAACCGCAATGACTTCAGCACCCAATTTCGTAAAATCATTCTTCGATATAAAAAGATTGGGTACAACATGGATGTTATACGACAGACTGCATGCATGGTAGTTAACCCAATCACGGTTGGCAACTTTGCTTCCCTCTTTAATTGCACGCCGGTGGGTCAGGCCTCAGATTCTATGACGGCTCCAACGTAAAGGCTTATTGAGAATTAGAGATATCTAATTCTTGGTAATGTTGGTTGGTGCCTGATGCTCTGTCTGTGGTCGGGCCCCTCGGAGTCTAACTGTTGGTATTCTTTTGCTCAAGCATTTCAGTGGTTTCTTGCTGTCGAGTCCTCACCGTTGTCTCACCTCTGTGGTTCTTTGATTTTTTGTGTTCACAGAGATGTTGCACTGATGAGTTAGGAGGCCTTCATGCGGACTGAACAAATTATTTGTCTAAATCGCGACGAAAGTAAGGGCGAGGATTGTGGCCACGTAAAATCGATTTAAGCCCCCCAGTGGAAATCTTTCCACTGACCGTTCCAAGGCGGCTCTTCTGTGGCGATTTATTTATGTTGTTGTTTGTTACTTACTGTGTGTATCACTTGTGTCTTTTGGTTTTGGATGGCCATATGGCCATTTTGTGGGAAAGTAACTGTCCTTATGGCCTTCCTTTGTTTAGGTTTCCATTATGGTCTGGTCGCTTAATGTTTGTATTTCTTTCCCTTTGGTGTCTTTGGTGGGTTGAGTAAGTTAATTGAATCGATTCCTGATCTTTGTTTTACTTCTACTTAGACTAAGAGTCTCACCAAATTGGAAGCAATGTCTTCAGAATGACCAAATACTAATTTTGACGAGAATGTAAATCTCAACTCAAAGCAACAATTCTGAGTCAGACCAACTCGGCTGATTTAAGAAGGGCAGTTGTCAGTTGCTGGCTCGATATCACCGAAGTCAAAGGGGTCTTCTTCTTCCACCCTCCATGTAGAGAAGACTGCAGCGGCACAATCAACTTCGAACTCTTCTTTGGCGTCTTTAAGAATCTCGACCCACTGGTCGGCTGGAAGCCCCACCGAGTGAGGGACCTGACCATCCAGGTCGGTAAATTGTTGACCCTGTGGGACTGGGTCGGGTATTTCTGCAAGAATCTCATTGATCAGTTCATCCATAATTGCGGATAGGCATACTAGTTATCAAATTATTCTCTAATTAAAAATAATTTTTCTCTAATTGGGTATTGGGATAATCACTACTCTCTTAGTGGTAATGTCGATGGCGGCTAGACGCTTAAATTCCTTCTGCAGCGCTATGGTTGCCTGGGACTGGGTCGGGCTCTGCAAGGATTTGATTGATCAGTTCTTCCATAGTTGCGGATAGGTATACCAGTTATCAAATTATTCTCTAATAGGAAATATCGATATCAGACAAACGCTTAAATTCCTTCCTCACCGCTATGGTTGCACGGCTCCACGCACTTGCATACCCATGCGACCAACAAAGTCGGTGTTTGTTTGTAACCCCAGCGCCACAAACCTCGCATGGCCGCGTGCATGAACCCTTGCGGAGGCGCATGCGGTGGATTTTACAGTACTCTTCCATACAACTCTTACCACAGGACTCAACCGAGCCCAAAGTCAACCACTTACAATTGTTGTGTCCCATAAGCATGATGAACGTTAAAACCGGTATGCCTTTTGCAACTACATGTCTAAATAGGTTACTTCCTTATCCCGGAGGCCGAACTCGGCCCCAAACTCCTCCGCCAGCCACAGGATCGCATCGAGCCCTGCTCGCTGGGCGTCCGGAAGGGACTTGAGACCCACCAGCTCGGTCCACTGGGAGTTGACCAGTACCGAAAGATATTTGCGGATAACCCGGGGGACTTCGAAATCTCGAGCCCCCAGGATATTGACCTTCCCACGGTAAAAGATGTTGACCCGGACCTTTTTCGTTTTGGCCTCCCCGGCGGGGCACACGAACTTGAACGAAAGGTTCTGACCGTCCTGGGGGGGGGGGCTTGATTTCACGGATCGGGTACGGTCCCCTCCTTTCTTCTTTGGCGCGCCCTAGGTGTTCGATGATGCGCGCCAGGTTGAGGACGACTCGCTCGCTCTGGCAGTTCAGATGAAACTTGAAGTTCACCATTATCGGCCGCGACCAGACCACGGCGACCGGCCTGGCAGGATCTGTCCCCACCCCTGCCTCCGTCAAGACGCGAGCCCACAGTGCCGCAACAAAAACGCCGTCTGAGAAGTCGGAGCAAACGACCCCTGGAACTTGTACGTGCCCTGTCGTTGGGAAAGATTTGACGGCGTAATACTTTCCGGGAATCTCTTCTAGGAGGGTTCTGACCAGGGCGGGGGCGCATCCTCGAGGCCGGGGACGATCATGGGCTCAAAGGCGGAGTTGAAGCAGGTCCCGTCGCCCTGGGTTTTCCGTTGGTGGCCGCTGCCAGCCGGCCGGCCTGGGCCGGGGCATTCAAGAACTGCTCGAAGCCGGGGGCGCAGAAGTGGCCATAGTTGCTGTTTAAGGCCTTGACGGCCCCTCCCAGGCTCGCGGCAATCCGAGAGCCGAGGATGTCCGTGAGCTCGTTGTGGGGGCGGCCGATGTTGCTGATCAGGGCTTCGAAGGTGCATGTAAACATCGTCAGGGGTGAGAAGGGCTCGGTGGGCCGTCCGGGGGAGCGGGCGCCGCTGGGGCAGAGATGGGCCATCGTTTAGTGCACGGCTTCGACGCCTTCAGTTTGCGCCTAATTTACCTGTATGTCTTTTGCAACTACTTGTCTAAATAGGTTACTTCCTTATCCCGGACCCGATCCCCAAGACCGGCGAGGGTGGTTGGCCGCCCCGAGGGGCTCTGGGGTTTTGCCTATACGAGGCACTCGCCGAGTGCCCTTGGTATGTCGCAGCCAGTTGGGATGGAAATTCTTTTGGGGTTGGGAGGCTTAATTTGCCAAATGGAAAATATTGATGTTTGGGTTGGGAGGCTTAATTTACCAAAAAGAGAATATATTTGGGTCAAAATGAGGTTGGAAGCTTAATGGGTTAAATGGGGCTTTCATGGCTGAAACAAAAAGTCCATTCACCGCCCCCTCCCCCCCCCCCCCCCCCCACCCCCTGCTGCTGAGCCTGAAAAAAAAAAGTCTGTTACCATATGGGATCACATTTGACATGAAAATAACATCATCAGATAATGAAATACAGAGGACCCTCATTATAACGACAGCATTTGTTCCCTAATATTTTGCCGTTATAAAGAATCCCAATACCGGTAAGGTGTATGATTGGCAATTAAGGGGCCTGCTCTGCTAACTTTACTTCAAGAAACAAATGTTAAAAGATATCTGTTAAAATTGCCTTGGTGATTCTGTTAGGATCGCCTTGGTGATTCTGACAAATATCTATAGCATTTCTTACTAGAAGTATTAGATTACAAGTATCTTTCTTAACCTGATTCATGCCCGGGCCGATTGGAAAAAAATGCTAAGGATTCATTCCATTGACATTGTCCTTATAACGCATTTTGTCATCGAAATTTTCGGTGGCTGACTGTAACATCATCACATAACAATCACATTTGACTGGTATTTGTTTGTCTAATTTGAGGTTTAACGTCCCCGTCAACACTGTAAAGGTCATGTTGGAGACGTTGCTTCCAATTTTGTGGGACTTTTACCCAACATTGAGATGAAATGACATCTCAAGCCCTGTCGCCCGATGAAACCAATATAGTTTATTAGCATGGACGGTCCGCCTCGCACCGCGGTTCCTGGACAGGCTTAGATCCTCTAAGCGGTTTACCAGTACTAGTGTGCGGGCCGGATTCATAAACACGGATATGTTGCAATTTATCACGGGACTGAACACATCATTGAACACATTGTTGACTAATTGTGATATTGCAATGTCATTAGTAAGAAAAGAAAATAAAATTAAGAGTTATTGTGTTGTGCAGTGACGGTGATCAAAGCAAATTTTGAAAGCAGCCTGATAGATACAGTAGCTATACTGCTAAATTTTTATGCTGCCTGTCACAAGTTAGTGATAGTATTCTAACTTTTAAAAAATAGAGTTGTAACAGAAGGATCCAAGCCCTTATAAAAGCAGAGGAAAATTTTTGTAGAAATATTGCTATTCTCCAAGTACATCACAAAAACTTCCATGTTGCAATTGGTAACATCTTCACTGATAAAGTGAAAGGTCTGGGTTCGAATCCTGGTGGAAGTATTAGTTGTAAAGGGGTGAAGCACTAAGAGAACAAGTCATCCGAATGCAAGATTGGGGTATTAAGGTGTAAGAAAGATAATAAGATTTTACTTTTTTATTGTTGAGTATAAACTTTTGTTGTGAGCATTTGAAAACTCCTGAGGTTTGCCTATTTGTCACAGAGTAACATCCCTTTGGTTGCAGCAGTTAATTGCTTATTTTTGAACTTGTCATCACCATAGCCCCATCAGTTTATATCGGATCTTCTTAGCAAGTCAGGAATAAAAGCTTGAATGAGTTTGAAAATTGGTGAGGTCAGCCTATTTATCAAAGAGTTACATTCTACTTGATTTGCAGAAATTGCTTACCCTTTCATCACCATGTTCTTCCATTAATCCTTCAGTAAAGGTTAGGACTTCCTGAACTTTTGAATCTCTTAGCTTAGGTGAGCGATACAGGACCAGCTTGGTCCTCTTGTTTTACCTTGTCATCACCGTAGCCACTTCAGTTGTGATCGAATATTTCTGAAACTTATATCTAAGGTGGCTGGGGATAAAACGTCGAATGAGTTCGAAAACCGGCCAAGTCGGCCCATTTATCATAGAGTAACGTCCCTTTGATTGCTGAAAATGTTGAATTTTGACCTTGTCACCACCGTAGTCCCTTCAGTTTTGATCGAATTTTTCTGAAACTTATATATAAGGTGGCTGGAGATAAAAATTCGGACGAGTTCGAAAACCGGCCAAGTCAGCCCATTGATCATAGAGTTACATCCCCTTTGATTGCTGAAAATGTCGATTTTTGACCTTGTCATCACGGTAGCCAGATCCGTTTTGATCGGATCTTTCTGAAACTTATATGTAAGATGGCTGGGGATAAAACCTCAGATGAGTTTGAATACCGGCCAGGTCAGCATATTTATCATAGATTAACGTCTCTTTGATTGCTGAAAATGCCTATTTTTGACATTGTCATCACCGTAGCTGCTTCGGTTTTGATCGGATCTTTCTGAAACTTACATATAAGGTGGCTATGGATAAATCCTCGAATGAGTTCGAAAACCGGCCAAGTCAGCCCATTTATCATAGAGTAACGTCCCTTTGATTGCTGAAAATGTTGATTTTTGACCATGTCATCACCGTAGCCCCTTCAGTTTTAATCGATTTTTTCTGAAACTTATATATAAGGTGGCTGGGCATAAACATTCGGACGAGTTCGAAAACCGGCCAAGTCGGCCCATTGATCATAAAGTTGCATCCCCTTTGATTGCTGAAAATGCCTATTTTGACCTTGCCATCACCGTAACTCCTTCAGTTTTGATCGGATCTTTCTGAAACTTATATGTAATGTGGCTGGGGATGAAAACTCCGAAAACCGGCTAAGTTGGCCCATTTTTCTATAGAGTTACATCCCTTTGATTGCTGGAAATGCCGATTTTTAGCTCACCTGGGCCGAAGGTTCCAGAGGAGCTTATAGTATAGTGGGTTGTCCTTCCGTCCTTCCGTCCGTCCGTCGTCCGTCCACACTTTTGAGCAGCTATATCTCTGCAGCCTGCTTGCTGATCTCAATCATTTCTCATCTGTAGTATGCCGCCGGTGGGGTATTGATGACATAAGCTTTTTTTCGAAATCGCACGAAAACTTTGGTTGCTGTGGCAATCACAAGGTCCCATAGACTTACAATGGGAAAGTGGTTGTTATTACCGTAGCGCCTTCAGTTTTGATCAGATCTTTCTTAAACTTATATGTTAGGTGGCTGGGGATAAAATCTTGAGTGGGTTCGAAAACCGGCCAAGTTGGCCTATTTGTCATAGAGTTACGTCCATTTGATTGCGGAAAATGCCGATTTTTGACCTTGTCATCACCGTAGCCCCTTCAGTTTTGATCGGATCTTTCTGAAACTTATATGTAAGGTGGCTAAGGATGACACCTCAGATGAGTTCGAAAACCAGCCAAGTAGGCCCATCTATCGCAGAGTAACGTCTCTTTGATTGCTGAAAATGCCGATTATTGACCTCGTCATCACCGTAGCCCTTTCAGTTTTGATCTGATCTTTCTGAAACTTAAATGTAAGGTGGCTGTGGATAAACCCTCTGATGAGTTCGAATACCGGCCAAGTCAGCCCATTTATCATAGAGTTACCTCCCTTTTATTGCTGAAAATGCTGATTCTTTATCTTATCATCAAGGTAGCCCCTTCAGTTTTGATCGGATCTTTCTGAAATTTATATGTAAGGTGGCTGGAGGTAAAATTTTGAACGATTTAAACAATGGCCAAGTCGGCCCATTTCTCATAGGGTTATGTCCCCTTGATTGCTGAAAATGTCAATTTTTGATCTTGTCATCACCGTAGCCCCTTAAGTTTTGATCGGATCTTTCTGAAACGTATAAGTAAGGTTGCTCGGGATTAAACCTCAGATGAGTTCGAAAACCGGCCAAGTTGGCCCATTTATCATAGAGTAACATCCCTTTACTTGCTGAAAATGCCAAAGTATGACCTTGTAATCACCCTAACCCCTTCAGTTTTGATCAGATCTTTCTGAAACTTACATGTAAAGTGGATGGGAATAAAATCTCGGACGAGTTCGAATACCGGCCAAGTCGGCACATTTATCATAGAGTGACGTGCTTTTGATTGCTGAAAATGCCTATTTTCGACCTTGTCATCACTGCTGCCCCTTCAGTTTTGAACGGATCTTCATGAAACTTACAAACAAGGAAGTCAGGCCGAAAAGCTTGAAGGAGTTTGAAAACTCTTGAGGTTTGCTTATTCATCATAGAGTAACATCCCTTTGATTGCAGCAGTTAATTGCTCATTTTTGACCTTGTCATCACCATAGCCTCTTCAGATTATATCGGATCTTCCTGAAAGTTACCTATAAGCAATTCAGGAATAAAAGCTTGAAAGAGGTTGAAAACCGGTGAGGTCCGCTGATTTATCATAGGTTACATTCTACTTGATTGCAAAAAATGCTTACCATGTCATCACCATGTCCTGCAATAAATCCTTCAGTAAAGGTTGGCACTTCCTGAAACTTTGAATCTGTTAGCTCAGGTGAGTGATACAGGACCAGCTTGGTCCTCTTGTTGACCTTGGCATCACCGTAGCCATTTCAGTTTTGATCGAATCTTTCTGAAACTTATATGTAAAATGGCTGGGGATAAAATCTCGGATGAGTTCGAAAACCAGCCAAGTTGGTCCATTTATCACAGAGTAACTTCCCTTTGATTGGTAAAAATGCCGATTTTTGACCTTGTCATCACCGTAGCCCTTTCAGTTTTTTATCGGATCTTTCTGAAACTTATATGTAAGGTGGCTGGGGATACAACCTCGGATGAGTTCGAATACCGGCCAAGGTGGCCTATTTATCATAGAGTTAGGTCCCTTTGATTGCTGAAAATGTTGATTTTTGACCTTGTCATCACTGTAGCCCCTTTGGTTTTGATCGGATCTTTCTGAAACTTATATGTAAGGTGGCTGGGGATAAAACCTCAGATTAGTTCGAAAACCGGCCAAGTCGCCCCATTTACTATATATATAGTTGTGTCCCTTTGATGGCTGAAAATGTCGATTTTTGACCTTGTCATCACCGTAGCCCCTTCAGTTTTGATCGGATCTTTCTGAAACTTATATGTAATGTAGCTGGGGATAAAGTCTTGACTGAGTGCGAAACCAGGCCAAGTCAGCCCATTTATCGTAGAGTTATGTCCCTTTGATGGCTGAAAATGTTGATTTTTAACCTTGTCATCGCCGTAGCCCCTTCAGTTTTTGATCGGATTTTTTCTGAAACTTCTCATTTTTGATTTTTATTCTATGTAAGGTGGCTGGGGATTAAACCTCGGATGAGTTCGAAAACTGACCAAGGCGGCCTATTTATTTTAGAGTAACATATTTTAATTGCTAAAAATGCCAAATTTTGACCTTGTCATCACTGTAGCTCCTTCAGTTTTGATCGGATCTTCATGAAACTTACAAACAAATAAGTCAGGCAGAAAAGCTCGGAGGAGTTTGAAAACTCGTGAGGTTTGCCTATTTGTTACAGAGTAACATCTCTTTGATTGCAGCAGTTGATTGCTTATTTTTGAACTTGTCATCACCATAGCCACATCAGTTTATATCGGATCTTCCAAGCAAGTCAGGAATAAAAGCTTGAATGAGTTTGAAAACTGGTGAGGTCAGCCTATTTATCAAAGCGTTACATTCTACTTAATTTGCAGAAATTGCTTACCCTGTCATCACCATGTCCTTCAATTAATCCTTCAGTAAAGGTTGGTACTCCCTGAAACTTTGAATCTGTTAGCTCAGGTGAGCGATAAAGGACCGGCTTGGTCCTCTTGTTCTTATTTCTGCTCAAAATATAGATTGTAGGCACTCGTTAGAACCGCCTCATCGAGGCGGTCCTAACGAGTACCGACAATCTTTATTTTAGAGCAGAAATAAGAAAAATAAGATATATCCCCGGAAACCCCAGTTTTACAATATAAAAGTGGGGTTCAAGGGGGATAATATTATATAGGTGTGTTTTCGTGATGCTACCAATTGCTTTTTATCTCACCTGACCGAAGGTCATGGTGAGCTTAAGTGACTGTAAGATGTCCAGCATCGTCGTGCGTCGTCCGTGCGTAAACTTTCTTATGGACACCCAAGACCACAGTTTTATCCAATCATCATCAAACTTGGTCAAAATGATCATCATGACAATATCTCGGTCAAGTTCGTATGATTGTCATGTCGGGTCAAAAAGTTGGTCAATTCACTGAAAACCTTGTGAACACCGGAGGCCACAGTTTTGGTGCAATTGTCATAAAACTTATTCGGAACGATCATCTTGACACTATTTTGGACAAGTTGGAATATGGGTCATGTCGAGTTAAGAAGTAGGACAGAAAGTCAAATAATTTATAAAAGTTGTGAACATTCTTGAGGCCACCATTTTGGTTGGTCCAGTCATCATCAATCTTGCTCAGAATGATCATTTTGACAATATCTCGGTCAAGCTGGTATGAGGATCATATCGGGTTATAAAGTAGGTAAGATTAAATAAAAACCTCTGGAGATTTTTACACCAAGATCAATTTTGGTCACATAGACTTTTACATAGGAAAAAGTCCAAATTGTGTATTTTTTTTTTGGAAACTGTTGCAGCCTGTGGTCTGAAAATTGGTAGATGCAGTTAGCTAAATGGGTGGATTAAACAACACGCATAATTCAAGATCAAGGTCAATCTTTGACCTTGGCCAAAGGTCATTCAGATATGAAAATTGAAACTTACATGTATTTTCCTCAGAAAGCACTAAGCCATTTGAAACCAATTTTCATATAAATGCCCTTGGGAACAAGGAAATGGAAATTGATTAAAATAAGTTTAGTCACATTACCAAGATGACTACCATGCCCATATAAGGTAAAAACCCTTCGAAAATCTTCTCCCAAACCAAGGGGCTGATTGTCATGAACCTAAGTATGTGGCAATGGGGACTTGGGCCCATCATAGTATGTTCAAATGTGTTTGTTCAAATGATGATCTGCGGATGACCTTGACCTATTTTTCGCTAAGATCAAATTCGGTCACATAGAGTTTTGATCTGAAAATTTGTAGTATTATACTAAGCTACATGAGTGGATGAAACTTAATGAGTATTCAAGATCATTTCTTGGCCAAAGGCCTTTCAGAATCAGAGATGAAGCGGCCTCCGCCCATCGGGGCTTGAAGAAATAGATGGGCTGCATGATGCGTCCACACAGAGCTGAAATCGTCCCGCACGCGAGTATTGGTAAACCGCTTAGAGGATCTAGGTCTGCCCAGGCAAAGCGGTGCGAGTTGGACCGTCCTTGCTTATACCCTTAACCCTATTGGTTTCATTGGGCGGCAGGGCTTGTGATGTCATTCCATCTCAAGGTCGGGTAAAAGTCCCACAAAATTTGAAGCAACGTCTCCAAAATGACCTTTACAGGGTTGACGGGGACGTGAAACCTCAAATCAAACAAAACAAATCAGATATGAAGACAAAAACTAATTTTTCATTGGAACGTCCTGGCCGTTTGGGACCAAATTTTATATAAAAGCTTATAGAAACAAGTAAATGAACATTCACTAAATTAAATATGAAGTTGGTCACATGACCAGTAATACTAGCATGGCCATATAAGGTACTTCATAAATCCTCTCCGGAACCAATAGACCGATTTTCATGAAACTTGGTATGTGGCATTGGGGACTTGGGTCTATTATTGTTTCTTCAAACGATGACCTCTGGATGGCCTTAACGTATTTTATGCCAAGGTCAAATTTGGTCACATAGATATTAGTATGGGAAAAAGTAAAAACTGTGTATTGTTCAGAAATTATTGCAGCCTTTGATCGGAAAAATGGTAGATGCAGTTAGCTCAATGAGTGGATGAAACTACTTGAGTATTAAAGGTCAATGTCATTCTCTGACCTTTGCCTAAGGTTATTCAGACATGAAAATTAAAACTTATTTTTCACAGAAACCACTGCTCCATTTGTAGTGAAATGTCACATGAACGCTTTGAGGAACAAACCATTTTTTTTTTTAATATGAGTTCAGTCGCATGACCAATATGGCCACCGTGCCCATATACCTGGGGACACAAATATGTTCAAACTTTGATGGGCTTCATTTCATTTTGACTTGAGACATCTCTCAATATATCCCAATATGTAGTCAGTCAAATGCCGGACAGAAATACTATTATAAATAAAATCTGATTTTCATGAAGTTATCGCGCATGTCAATATCGAATGACATCGGCACGCTGCTCCTCGGTGTTGATCGCACATGTTAACCATTTAAAATAAATAGCTATATATTGCCAGACTTAACCCCTCCCTATGTTGAGTTGTTTTGTTTGCTCAAGACACAAACATATTAAAGTGAATTTGTTTTATAAATGCATTAGGTCATTGTTCCAGTGTAACATTTAAATTTCAATTTATTCTGCACATAAATGGCACAACTAAACAATCCAGAGAATGCCACAGTCGAATGATGGAGCAAACCCAAGACACCGGGAAACATTTTTGCTGTTGTTGTATTGGTGTTTTTACATCACGGTAAACAGCTTTATGGACATAATTGGTCAGCAGGAACAAGAGCAGCAACAACCGCTTCACACTCAATACTCAACTTTCTCGTCCCAAAACTGTGATTGGACTGCTAAAAGCTGACACATAACATCACATTTTACCACTGAAATAAAGTTAAGAATACTCTCTGTTTCGTCCCTATAAACATGGTAAGTCCGCCCCCGCCCATAGGGGCTTTAAGAAATATATGGGCTGCACGATGCTTCCACGCAGAGCTGAATCCGGCCCGCACACCAGTACTGGTAAACCGCTTAGAGGATCTAAGCCTGTCCAGGAACCGCGATGCGAGGCGGACCGTCCATGCTAATAAACCCTATTGGTTTCATTGGGCGACAGGGCTTGAGATGTCATTTCATCTCAATGTCGGGTAAAAGTCCCACAAAATTGGAAGCAACGTCTCCAAAATGACCTTTACAGTGTTGACGGGGACGTTAAACCTCAAATCAAACAAAAACAAAACATGGTAAGAAATAAAAAAATACATGTTAACCTGTTAAACAACTACGGGTCTAACCAACGATAAACATGTAGCAAAAGGCATCTTCCCATTTTGATGTATTTTGGTTATGGGAATAGTATATGATCGACAATGCGTTCTTTTATTTTGTCATTACGCAAAGTATAGGAGTGTTTGCGTAATGGAGCGCATGTGTGTCCCATAACGCCGTAAAATCCAGGTTCGAAAAAGGCAGACTTTCAGGAAAAGATGAAAAATGCAAAAAAAAAAACTAGAAAACGATACGGGGTATCTGCTTTTTATATTATTTAATTTTGTTGCTTATTTTCCGCACACGAGACAGTTTTCTGCCTGAAGTGGAGGAGTTTGACAATCCAATCTGGTGTTCCTTAACACTTTAGTGACGTGACTATGACGTAGGTTGTCCACCCTGAAAAAAAAATACTTTGCGCATGGCGTTAAACAGCGTTGATACGACGTTTCTACACGTTCATCGCCTGCTGGGTTGGTTGGTTGGTTGATTTGAGGTTTTACTCTTTTCACTTCTGTGGTGTATTCCTTGCTTCCAAAGGATAACCCTTTTATAAAACATATTTAACGTCCCCCGTCAACACTGTATATGTCATTTCGGATACGTTGCTTGCAATTTTGTGGGAATTTTACCCGACATTGAGACAAAATGACATCTCAAGGCCTGTTGTCCAATGAAACCAGTTTGTAAGCATGGACGGTCCGACTCTCGCCGCTTTGCCTCGGCGGGCTTAGATCCTCTAAGCGGCTTACCAGTGCACGCGTGCGGTCGGTTTCAGCTCTGCGTGGAAGCCTATTTCTTCAAGCCCCGTTGGGCGGGGGCCGTATTGCCTACTGGGTACTGTGTGATTCACGATCCTTTTCTGCAGATTCATTTACGATATGAATCACAGTCATATTTACAAAATTATCATCAACATTTAATGAATCTCGTTAGGCCGAAATGTTCCTTCGAACACTTGTGAACTCGAATAGGCTCAACTCAGATTTGACGAAGAGCAAGTTACGTACTGTAAAACAACTGTACGTCTTTGTAAGGACACGAGTATCCATGTATCCGATGTACAATTTTGTCAGACTATTTGATGTAAAGATAGGCAAGAAGATATGTTTTCCCTTGCCGCGTCACAGTTTGTTGACAAAACGCTGACTAGTGTACAACATAGTTATTTTTATACGATGAAACCTTCTTTCATGTGACTTAAGAGTAGATAAAACACAAGATTGAGCCGGGACTTGTAGAACCTACACATTACAACACATTTCACAACACTTTGTTGATCAGGCTGCTCTAAACACTCAGTCTGATAAGATGTCCTGTTGTTTGTAGCTGTGTGAAAACAGCGATGTTATTTTGTTCTTTACAAATTTGAATACAACAGCCTGCAGTAGACAAAACGTCACCGGAATTTAATACAGTTTGTGATGCGGTCCTTTGCGCTGAGGGTATGGGTATTTAAGGCCCATACGCACCGATAGGACCAGTACAGAAATGCAATTTGTTAAGCTGATATTTGGAAAATCTGACGTACAAAAATGGTGAACGTTCTAACAGGTATCCCTATGCTTTTCTCACTGTAAAAGAAAAACATCCCGAAAACACGCACATATAATACTGACCCCTTTGAAACCCACTTTTATGGAGTAAAACGGGGGTTTACAGGGGCAAACATTATTGTTCTTATTTCTCCTCTAAAATATAGATTGTTGGTATTCGTTAGAACCGCCTCGATGAGGCGGTTCTAACGTGAACCAACAATCTATATTTTGAGCAGAAATAAGAAAAAATATCAAATTTTTATTCTTAAAATTTTCGTTTTCTTGGGGGTAAGTTTCACAAAATGTTTGTATAGGCGTGTATTAGTAATGAAAACATAAAATAAAAATAAAAAAGAAACACGCTTGTATGCATCCCGACCTGTGTTTAGCAAGCTCTTAAACGATATTTTTAATACGTGCTTGCTTCAGATATTTTAGTTAAACGCATTTGTTGTTTTCGGGAACTGAAAACATACCACCTTAAAACAGGCTACTGTAACAAAATCTGCTTTGTGACATTTATTAAGGTAGCTTAGCCGTAGTACAAACTAAATGACATTTCTAACCCTTTTTGTACCAAATGGAATCTTCCTTCTTATATTTGGCAGGAGTCCATTTCAAAATTCAGGGGTGTCATGCTGTTTTTCACCAAAATGTATTTCGAAAATGAAATTTTAGCAAACAGTGGAGGCCCTAATTAGACGCCGCGGCGTCTACTCTGGACTTGCACTGTTTGCAATGGTACCCGTTTTGGTGTATCTGGTACAAAATGGGTTAATGGTCCCAAAACTGACATTTTATATTTACCTTATTTCCGCTGCAAAGATGCTGTGTGGTGCTCGTTAGAACCGCCTCAGGCGGTGATTCTAACGAGTATAACAATGTATGTTTAAAAGAAAAATATAAGGCTGTATTGTTTACCCTTTCTAACCCCATTTTTCTGTTTACATTTTTTGGTGTTCATTATACGGCGCTGTTAACGTGATAGCAAAAATTGTTCTAGCAAATAGTAGCTACTGAAGCATTACGAAAACATATGTAGGCCTATTCATATACACAACACTTTAGATGAAAAATGCACGTCAGGGCCCACATATATGGAACAGTATTAAGGTAAAAACTCAATTATGCAATGTGCAATTACAATATGAATTGTTGAAATCGCACTTTGCATTATGAACCTTTCCATATCTTACTACTTTATTCGAATATGCAACATGCACATTCTAATTTGAGACCTTTGTATTTAAATATGGCATTTGGACGTCCTATTTTGCATTATTCAGTTTCGATTCTGCTGTGGTTAGACGGGGTACCAGTCATTGAGGTGACGGTAACGTTCGGTAATGTCCGTTGATTTGCCGTATTTTTTCCGATGACAAGCGTCCGTTTGAGAAGATCGCATTCGCTTTTCCAGGGGCCAAATTCAAGCCAGCAGCGATAAATTTTATCCAGCTATTTAATAATTCGGATATTTACAATAATGTGTAAGTTTGCATCTTTAAAATAAATTTTACAGCGCGGTTCCTTATTTATATATTTATGAGAAACAGGATTTTTATTTAAAAGTTAATACTTGTTTGACGAAGGGGAAAATACTCTATCGTTGAACATTTACTAAAATAAATTACCATGAGGGATTAGTTTGTGCCGAATCCGTGGATTTGAAATGAGCAATTATATTTAAAATTGATGAATATATACAATTTTCATAAATCTGATTCTTCTGAGGTGTTACTTATAAAGATATTATCTACTAATTGCAATCTCACTCAAAACTCAAATGTTTGGATATTATAGAAGTATGTATATGTCCGTAACGGGCCTCTGTGATTTAGTGGATGAGAGCGCCGACTCATAGTCAGTAGGTCTCTCACCGCCGTGGGTTCGGGCCTCGTTCTGCAACGCTAGGTCAGGTGGTTTTTCTCCGGGTACTCCGGTTTTCGCCCACCGCTGATTAACGATCGGCTCGATATGAGTGAAATAATCTTGAAAGGGCCGTAAAACCCAAACCAAAAAAATAAATGTATATGTCCGCAAAGCATATAGCCAAGCGATGGGGTAACCCTTATGTGCTTATGGCGCCCGTTTACCTTAAAAAAACAGTTTGTCTCTCTGTTCACCGGCAACGAAGATTAGGGGTAGTGCCACCATCGATTCGTTCCCTGGGACCTCACCAGCTGACCACACGAGGGAAATTGGAAAACAACAACTAGTTCCCCAATTCCCATTGTAATTCTGTGTAAATACTTCATCCATTAACATGAACAGTACTTACTCATTTTCAGCCCCGACCCGCAACCATAGAAACGCACCTGTGGTCACAATGACAGCTGTCCTATTCATTTGTCCGTCTGTCTGTCTTCATAAGTTAGACTGGGGCAGGATAGCTTTCATCCAACAGAATCACAACGCGAAAATATTAGCTGGTCGTCTGTCAGTTCGTCCGTCCGTCTGTCTTCAGCCAGCAAAACCTTGCTGAGCTAGTGTCGCGACTGTCTTAACCAGCCTACTACATATTTCTTCAAGTTCTACATGTAACGATTTGGCAAATGGAGTGGCTAAATCCAAACCATTTTGTACTTACATGTATTTCCATGTATTAGGTCTACACCAAAGTTTTTTTTTTCTTCTTGTTCTATTACAGTTAGACCGCGTACAGCGTACCCAGGTTAACCTGGCGGAACTTTACGACATTATTTATTTATTTACTTATTATTAAAGTTTACAGAATCTAGAAAAAAAAATTGTTTTTGTTTTTGATGCATTAGATTTGTACATTTTACCGCCGAAAAATACAACAACAAAAATTGTAAGATGAAAAGTCGTGATGATATTTTTCTGACTGTTGCTTAAAATATACATTTTGGGTACACGTTAGAAGCGCCACTTCGATGCGGTTTTAACGAGTACCCAAAATCTATATTTTGGAGTAGAAATGAGAAAAATAATGTTTACTCCTGTCAATCCCAGTTTTACTCTATAAAAGTGGGGATCAAGTGTGTGTGTGTGTTGGGGGGGGGGGGGGGGGGTAAGAATTATAAAGATGTGTTTTTATGGTGGGATGCGCTTGGTATGTGAGTGCGTTTTTAGTTTTACGTCTCGACAACAGCTAAGGTCATACGGAGATGGGACCTGGGTTTAAAGACTCAACCGAAATTCTGGAGAAGCCGGGGTCGATCCTGTGATCCCTGGTTAATGAGGCGAGTAGCATAACCACTACACCACAGAGGCTTCCAGCGCTTGATATGTTACATTGTAGCAGGTGCGGGTTTTCCACCTGCACTCCGGTATGAAAGAATTTGCTGTTCGTTGTGTTTTTCTCAAAAAAGTGGAAACCTTTGCGTTTTGTCACTTGAAGCCAAAAATCTATTATAAAAAGACAGATAGTTTTCTATTTTCTTATAAATTAATGAATGCATTTAACACAAGCAGTTACGAACATCTATATAAACATGTGACAAAACAAACTGGGAATCAGACCCCCGGCCATCGGGGCTTGAAGAAATAGATGGGCTGCATGAACTGAAACCGACCCGCACACCAGTACTGGTAAACCGCTTAGAGGTTCTAAGTCTACCGAGCCAAAGCGGTGCTTACAAACCCTATTGGGCGACAGGGCTTGGAGATGTCATTTCATCTCAGTGTCGGGTAAAAGTCCCACAAATGTGGAAGCAACGTCTCCAAAATGACCTATACTGTGTTGAAGGTGACGTTAAATATCAAATCAAACAACAGAACCAAAATGCCTAGTTCTAGAATTCCGTTGGATATGCCCTAAATCAGAAATAAATGTTAGAGGGAACGTAAGTCGTTTCTCATCTGAAAGCATTTTCACAAAAGAGAGTTGCAACTATGTTTGCTTCTGGTTATCATAAAGGAGCAGTCTCACCAAGGTCTACACGACATTGGACAGGAGCCTTTCTGTGGCATACAAAATTATTATAAGTATTTACAACAAATTTATATTTTAGAGGTGCAATGGCCTGAACACATTTGCGATATATTTAGATAAAACTTGGACACAAAACAAATACAGCAAAGCTGATTCCTGGTCTGACATATAAAATAAAAATTATGTGTAAATGATTTTATCGGGAAGGGTGTAGTGTCCCCAAATCGTCCGTTTTATGCCAAAAATATAGTTCTCTCGTTTCTTTCACTCCTCCGTGTCACCAATACGCTTGCAGATTTTTTTTGGTATCTGCCGAATACAGGCGGACGTTTTACGGAAAAACGATCACAGTGCCACTTAACGAGAATAATGAGAACTAGAAGAAGCAGAAGCGGAATTTCAAGTTGCAAAATAGGACGAGAAACAGAAAGAAAACTACACAAATTCCAAAAGCAGACTACAAAAATGAATATCATAATGCAGTGTTGCACAATTGTAACTGAATATAGCATAACAGAATATCAAAATTGCATATTGCAATCTCAATGTTGCATAATTGAGTTTTTACCTAAATCCTGTTCCATACACATACATGTAGAGATGTGTGACCTTCAAATACTCGCATCGGTCTGCTCATTTATTTATTAAAACAACATATGCCGTGTAACTCTCTTTGAAAAGCCAGCAGGCTATAGAAGGAACATGCGATCGGCGAAGGCTCTGAAGCTTCACTGGTCGCACGAGCCTCTACGTAGGTTTTGTTGTGCGCTGGCTCATATATGTGTATTTTTGTTCAGATTCCTATTTATTTATTTACCTTATTGTTTTATAATAGTAACATACTATTTGGGTTAAGTTTACAGCAATTTATTTGTTTATTTATACAGTAGAACTTCAATGGCTCGAACACCGTTGGGACCACGAAAATCTGTTCGAGACAGGGGTAGTTCGGGCCACCGAGGGCTAATGCCAGGAGGCATAACGACACACTTTAGGACATCTTTTTCTGTATTCTATAATGATAATTGTATGATGTGTGTACTCATTAGAATCGCCTCATCGAGGCGATTCTAATGAGTACACACAGCATACATTTTCAAGGTAAAAGACGAAAATATCCAAATTTTTACCCTCACTATTTCTTATGTACAGAAATTCCCTAGGGACTCAAGAATCGGTTCGACTCAGCCATGGTAAACGAGCCATCGGTGTTCGAGCCATCGAAGTTCTGTTGTTTATTTATTTACATATTTTTATATTTATTTATTTAATGTTTTACGGCCCATTCAAGATTGTTCCACTTATATTGAGCCGAAATAATCTGGGGGCCACGAAGGGCCATTCTTATGTATTCCGTCGTGCCAAAGGTTGCATGGCGTTTTGACGCCGTGATGTCAAGACGTCATGGAATTGCTTTCTCAAATATTGGAAGGTCATATTGTAAAGTCATGTAAAGTGTAGAGTGTGGTGTCCATCTCACACTGATGAAGAGGGGAGACCGTCGAAAATTTGGTAAACGGTTGAAGTAAAACAAGTGGTTGGATATTTTTCTTATTTCTGCTTAAAACATAGATGGCGGGCACTCGTTAGAACCGCCTCATCGAGAGGCGGTTCTAACGCGTGCCCTCCATG
Organism: Lucinisca nassula; assembly: GCA_963580285.1. Taxonomy (NCBI): domain Eukaryota; kingdom Metazoa; phylum Mollusca; class Bivalvia; order Lucinida; family Lucinidae; genus Lucinisca; species Lucinisca nassula. Next base: position 107,996,337 of record OY757024.1, on the reverse strand, counting down.
TATGATTTAGAGAGTATCTAAGCCTGCCCAGGCTAAGCGGTACGAGTCGGCCCGCCCATGCTTATAAACTATATTGGTTTCATTGGGCGGCAGGGCTTGAGATGTCATTTCATTTCAATGTCGGATAAAAGTCCCACAAAATTGGAAGCAACGTCTCCAAAATGACCTTTACTGTTTTGACGGGGACGTTAAACCTCAAATCAAAAAATTAATCTTACTTTTAAACCGGCTAGTAATTATTTGCTTTCGGCTGGCCGGTCGTTTCCTTGTTGGATGTGTGCGGTATATAGCGCATGCCTTATTTAAGAAATAGATCAGCTCTACCTGTGATTTGTTGAGTAATAAATCACAGTTTGGAGGTCAGTTGTAAAGAAGACAAATCACGAGCGCGTAGTGCGCGTGATTTGTCTACTTACAACTGACCGAGAAACTGTGATTTATTGCTCAACAAATCACAGACTAGAGCTGATCTATTTCGATTCTAACACGCTGAAAATCGACAATAATGTTGTTTCCTTCAAAATCTCACAAATTTCCGCAATTGTTAGAAGAAATCCCGCTAAAATTATCGACTGAAACATATGCATAACGTCAAGGAAGTCGACTAATGGTCTCATACATTGGCAGTTTTTAATGACGCCACTCGTCACGCTATTCCAAGCTGTGATTTGTCGCAGAATAAAACACAGTTATTTTCCATTGCCTATACAGGCGCGCTGTGTTAGAATTTATGTTTTACATGTATCTTTACATTACTATCTCAGACTGTGATGGTTTAGGGGTAGTTATTGGAGGCAAATTGTGTCACTAGGTTGGGTGTCCATCTGATAGACTGGCTTAAATTACGAAAAAACGCCTACAAAATACATTGTAAACTTACCACCGAAAACAAAATGAAAAATTTCCGATAAAAAACTGTGATATTTTTTCATATTTCTGCATTAAAATATAGATTATGAGTACTCAAACCGCCTCGGTGAGGTCGTTCTAACGAGTATCCATTATCTATGTGTTGGAGCAGAAATAAGAAAATAAAGTTTACACCAGTAAACCCCAGTTTTACTATATAAAAGTGGGATTCAAGGGTGTCAAAATTATATTGGTGTGTTTTCGCCATGAAAGCCGGCTGTTTTGCAGCAAGTAAGGATGGAGAGGGTGGGGGGGGGGGGGGGGGGCGTTGTTATTTCTTCTATTTCTACACTGCGATTTATTTTTCATTTTCACCCCTGTGTCTCGCTTTCATCTCTTACTACTACCACTCAGTCAATCTCTTTTCTCCTTTTCTCTGGGAAACGACACAAAATTACCCACAAAGGTTTGAGGTGTCGTTAAACTCAAAACAACCAATCACTGCGATGGCTGTTGATACCTTCAATAGCCTTTTCTGTCTATTTTTTTTCTTGTTGACGCAAATTTGTTCAAACTTTGATGAGCCTCATTTTCATCTTGACTTGAAACGTTATTCAAGATATTTTAAAATCATGTCCATCAACTGCCAGCCAAAATAAATTTAAAACACATATCGTGTGTACAAGTCACAGCTTACTCCAGCACTGTCCAATCAAAATACATATCAGACCTAAATTGTGGAAAATCATTTTGAAAATGAGACCAATTAATGTTTATTGTTTGATCAAGTTTTGGAATTTTTTGATGAATGACATTTGCTTGTCAATCCAGCTTGATGCAAAGAGATTAATTGAAAAGTACTTCATAGGAGTTTGAACAGAGTTGTGACCACTGGTGTAGTTATGTCCGCAAACAGCCATTGTCTAACACCCCCGTGTGGCAATGCGCTATCATTCTCTCCTCTAAAATACCGTTTTCTTCAAGAATCAGTTGAGATGTTTTATTATTCTTATTATCATTGTTATTATTATTATTATTATTACCATCAAGTCACAATGTAACACATCATAATCAGCCTCGTCCAGTTGAGTGATTTCTGGCCAACTTGGGTCCAAGTTCTGTTTTGAAGTTTTAAACCATATATGAAAATGGAATCTACCACCTAATAACTTTTGGAGTAGTCCATTTCCAATTATAGGTGTTCCAGGTTTGTCTTGCTAGCAGTAGGTTTTGCAAACATGTATGTACTTTCAGCAAACAGTGAAGACCCAGATCAGGCGCCGCTTTTTGCGGCGTCTGATCTGGGTCTGCACTGTTTGCCGCTGTCCCAAAAAGGGGCCGCTAGGCATATATGGGTTAAGGGACCACTGAGCCCATTCTGGTAACTTTGAAAACTGAATATCGCTTAAGCTGGTGCTAGGAGGCGTATGCAGCCTTGCAAACTATATAACTTGTATAGTGTATGAAGAGACTCAATAAAACCGAGTCTCCGATTTTCGTTCTTTCTCGTATGTGTTGTTTGTTTCCAAGGCAAACCTTTAGCTTTTTGTTTTACCTCACTGCAGCTGGTGTTAAGTGCCATGTGGTGGCCGTAAAAGTCTCCCTGTGCTTCATCATAGTGCAGATTATTAGAAAGGTCCCTCATTGTTTTTGTTTGTTTGATTTGAGGGAAAGTCGCCCCCGCCCATAGGGGCTTGAAGAAATATATGGGTTGCACGATGCTTCCACACAGAGCTGAATCCGGCCCGCACACTAGTACTGGTAAACCGCTTAGAGGATCTAAGCCTGTCCAGGAACCGCGGTGCGAGGTGGGCCGTCCATGCAAATAAACCCTATTGGTTTCATTGGGCGACAGAGCTTGAGATGTCATTTCATCTCAATGTCGGGTAAAAGTCCCACAGAATTGGAAGCAACGTCTCCAAAATGACCTTTACAGTGTTACAGTGTTAAACCTCAAATCAAACAAACCCTCATTGGAAAGGTCCCTCAGGACCCTTCCACAGTGTTCATGTGGAATTTGAAGCATTTTCGCTCAAGTGCATACTTCTCTCTGCATTTTGCAACTGGCAATCATAGTCGATGTGAGAAAACAATGTGAACCAGTCGAAAATACACAGGGATACTTCATTGTTCCATCTAGTGTGTATATTTAGTGAAATGAATCTGAACGAAAGTTACACCAGTTACAAGTACGAAGTTTTACAAAAAGCTTGCCCTACGTTAGCAAGTGGCACAACATACCTGTAGTTGAATGTTTCCAGTATTCCCACTCCGCAATTTGTAGAACCGACTGACAACGACGATCTTCTATTTATATCGCTGATTTTGAATATATACTCAGAGTATGAACTGAGACAAAGTGAAATACAGTAGAACTTCGATGGCTCGAACACCGATGGCTCGTTTACCATGGATGCGTCGAACCCATTCTTGAGTCCCTAGCGAAATACTCTACATAAGAAATAGTAGGGGATAATTAAGGAGGTTTTACTCTTTAAACTTGCAAAAGCATGCTGTGTGTACTCATTAGAATCGCCTCGATGAGGCGATTCTAATGAGTACACACAGCATACATTTTCATTATAGAACACCGAAAAGATGTCTTAAAGTATATCGTTATGCCTCCTGACAGTAACCTCAGTGGCTCGAACTACCCCTTTCTCGAACAGATTTTCGAGGTCCCAAAGGTGTTCGAGCCATTGACGTTCGACTGTACTAATGCAGATGGCCAGAAAGTGCGATATCAAAGAAAACAGCCTACCAATGGCACCAAGAGGAAGAGCAAACCAAATACTTCATATAACTTCAATGGCTCGAACCCCGGTGGCTCGTTTAACATGGATGTGTCGAACCCATTGTTAAGTCCGCAGGGAATTCCTCCAAATACGATATAGTGATAATGTAGGGAGATTTTCTTCTTTATCTTTTAAATGTATGCTGTGTGTACTCATTAGAATCGTTTCGATGAGGCGATTCTAATGAGTACACACAACATGCATTTCCAATATAGAACAACGAAAAGATATCCCACAATTATCTCTGTAATGTCTCCAGGTATGGCACAATTAGCAACCCTCCGTGGCTCGAACTACTGCTGTCTTGAACAAATTTTCATGGTCCCAGAGGGGTTCGAGCCATCGAAGTTCGACTGTACTTCATATACATGTATGCAACAGAAAGAAAGTAATAAGCTGCCGCTTCTCCGTTTATGAGCCTTAGCAACCAGTATTACTCGAAGCGTTTGCTTAGGCTGAAACTTACTCTAGTTGTTTGTCCATATAATTAGTTTTCTGAGGTTTTTACAAAGTTAAAGTATGAAAAAGGATATTGGATTTTGTTCTTAGAACTTGGAAACCTAATATTCGATCTTTTTCTTAGAAGTTGGAAACCTAGAAATGTCTGAAAAAATAAAATGAGTTTTTTGTACGTTCCCTGAGAATCTTTTGAAGTATGCTTTTTTTCTGAAACTAAGACTCACTTGTCATGTGAGACATGTATCTTAGCGGATTTGGTTGCCACTTTTTGTTATATTGTAAATTTTGCAAGTCTCGCTTCTTTGGACATCTCCTTCCTGATGCCAGGGACATCCGTGGAGTGGGGGCCATGTTTGCTGATATTGGCTCGGTGGGGGACGCCTGTAAGTCCTAGGATAGGCGTCTCTTGCCTGATGTCCCCAGTTGACCTGCCTAATGAGCTAGTTCGGTCGGTTTGTGCTCGGAGGGGGATGTGCTGTGTTTACCGGGTCTTGTCCATCATCCATTTTGGTTTCATAACTTTAGGGTTGAGACACACTGATGAAGATTAAATACAGAAAGGCCTCTGTGTCACTAAATTTGGTATAGTTACGCCCTTATTTGTAAAACTAATACCATTTGCGCACTTAATGATTCAGTGTCATTATTCTAATAAACAAGACTGCACATCTATCGTACCTAATTTCTTTCAAATGAAAATAGCTTTGTGATAGTGCAGCGTAAGGAATCATTTGTGGTGAAACATGGAATATGAAGTCGTATAGTTTATTATAAATGGAAAAGGTTAACTTTTGAAGCAAAGAATACTTATAAGAATGAAAACCGGAAACTCGGTTTTATTGACTTTCTTCATAAACAGCACTGTTGTATGCAAAGCTGAATACGCCCCTAGCATCAATTTCAGCGGTACTCGATTTTCAAATTACCAGCAATGCACTCCGTTGTGAGTTTAAATTTATTAGTTCTTATATCATGTGAACAATTGCGGATATGTCCACATCATTCATCCATCCTCGAATCAAGATCACCTCTCAGCATGGCTGTCTCGATGAACGAATATCGATTGCCAGAGCGACATGTGGCTTTCTTGCAGTCATGCCGACTGCACGGGTTGCGTGAAGTGACCACAGGCCTTTTGCACCAGGGCGTGACTGTCAGCCTCCGCTGGGATCTGAGCACTCTGCTCCAGCCAGATCCAAGGAGACAGTCAAGAACCACAACCAAGACTACAACAAGCAGCGCCTCTAGCTGTCAAGACAGTCTCCACAATCACTGCGACTATCACCAAAGAACAGAGGCCGCAGACAACAGCCAGCGCCGACCCTTACGATGCAATTTCTCCCAGGTGTCTTTCATTACCCACAGCGATAGGGTGAAAATCGAATATTCTCGCGTGCTAGATAAATGCACTGGTTGAATACGACCTTATATCAAAGGCGCTTGAAGTTTGGTCCATCAAAAGTATCCAAATATAAAGACTCTACTGCATTTTTTACGAAATGGCTCAGTTTCACTTTTGATTTTGAGCCTTATGAACTACTTATGATCAGAACTTAAAGCTCCTGTGCTTATATGCGCCGTCGTTAAGGTTGACGTTACACCACGTTGCGTGACATCACTGACCTTCACTACAGTGTCATCTAAACACGTCGAAGAGTGTTGAAGCCAATGCGGTTGCTTGCTGCTCAGAACGTTTTGTACTATCTTTTATGAAAAATTATCCCTCTGCAAAATGCACATAATCATTTTTCCTAATCATCTTATTTGGCTGACATTCAGGATTGTAAAATATGAGACCACAGTTAGACACCAGTTGCGGATCACGATACCCATTTGCATTCTGTCTTTGAACTTTCATTATGAAGGTGTCCCTCTCGCCACTTAACGGGACTCTTGGTCAAGTGGGTATGAGCGCTGAATCTTATATAACGATTAGGTCTCTCTCCGCTTTGGTTCGAGCATGTGAGACGCCAGGTTCTACAACGAAAGCTCAGGCGATTTTTTCCGGGTACTCCATTTTTTTTTCGCCGACCTCTAACGATCGGCCCGATATGTGAAACAATCTTGAAGAGGCCGTAAAACAATCATCAAATCAAAATCTTTTGGGAATGGACGGGCAGGATGCACGTTTATCTCAATTTAATCAATGGGGCATTGAAGTCGTGCATTATAAAAGATGATATAAATCTCTCTCTCTCTCTCTCTCTCTCTCTCTCTCTCTCTCTCTCTCTCTCTCTCTGCCGACTTCGGTAGCTTCAATACAAACAAACAATCAAACAACCGAACAAACTCATGGTAAATCATGGGGCCGTTAGCGTAGTCGACAAATGTGTAATTTGTAAAAATGGATTTTTCGGGATTTAAAGTATTACTGATTAGGCTATATGACTGAAAGAAAGTTGTGTGCTGAATGGCTTTCAAATTGTCTTGGCGACTTATCAAAGTCGTGTTGATCCTGAACTGGGCACCGACTCTATGACCTCTGCATTAGGAGAGTATCAGAGAGCCTGGCTGTCAAACAGAATAACTGAGAGGCTGTTTCGACGTGCCTGCCATTCGACAGCTGCTAGAGTTTTGGTGTAGTTGGGTTTGTTGCCTCCGGATTGCGTTTTGTGGTGTGTGATCTGATCGTTGTCTGGATTTTGTGATTGTGGTGTGTGATGATACGTATGACGATCACGTGGGATGGCCGTGGAATTTGGTTTTGGCTCTTCCTGGATAACCTGCAGTTTATCTTTAATAAACTATTTGTGTAGAAAACAAACTGGAAAACACCAAAATGATTAATTAAGGCTAGTTCACGACTTTCAGTTATTGTCTTGAGAGACTTAGCGGTCTCTTTCAACTGTATTTAATTGCTTTGTCAATAATGCCAGATTCCTTTTAAAATAGACTCGCCAAGGAAACATTTACAGAAACTGAATACGGGGTGTAACTTCAGCTTAAAATATTTTTTATTAATATTTGGCATGCGGGGATCTGACCAGTATGATTGTCTAATGTTTGGTGTCTTTATAAATAGCCTCGCCGAGGCAAAATTTTCAATAACTGACACGGACGTTTAACTTTCAAACCGCTAGGGATATAGTATATCATTTTGGCAAGTAAATGTTAACTAACTGATTACAGACGTATAACTGTTTAACTGCAAGGAATAATTTGGTAAGTTTTGGCATACCAATGAGATTGACATATGCCTTCATAAGTAGCCACACCGATGCAAAATTTTCACTAAATGATTATGAACAAATAACTTGCATACAACTAGGAAGATACGTTCGGCATTTGGATACGAGGGCGAGTCAATAAAAAAAACAGCCTTACATATTTCTGGGGAGATCGAGCGCTTCTTATTCGATGTAATCACCCTCTAGAAAGATACAGTTGAACCAACGCTGTTCTAGTACCATCAACCCGGAATTGAAGAAACTAGGGTCTTTGTCTCTGACATACACCTCAACTGCCGCCAAGACTTCTTCGATGGGCTGGAAATGACGTCCACGGCTATCCTTTTTTCAAGTTTGAGAATAGGAAATAGTCCCTAGAAGCCAAGTCCGGAGAATAGGCGGGCTGCGGTATTAGCTCGTACCCATTCCGCTCAACAGCATCAATTGCAATTTTGCAAGTGTGGACTCTTGCATTGTCCTGTTTGAGCAGAATACCTTTGGAGAGTTTAGGTCGGAGTTTTTCACGGATCGCAGTTCTCAGCTGGTCGAGCAAATTTGCATAATACGCACCAGTTATTGTACTTTTCTTTGCAAGAAAGTCCAACATAATAACGCCTTGTGCGTCCAAAAATACAGTTGCCATCACCTTGCCAGCAGCGGGTTTCGTTTTCAACTTCCTTGGCCTCGGAGACCTCGGCCCTACCAACGGGCGACTTTCGGTTTTATTCTCTTCCTCATAATAATGGGCCTATCTCTCATCTACAGTCACCAGACGTGACAGAAAATCATCTTCCTATGACCTAAACTGGTTGTCATTTGCATGCTCGTCGCTGAGGGATTTTGGAAGGCAATTGGCTGTTAGCTTGCGCATACCAAAGCGATCATGTAAAATTGTTGAAACGCTACCTTGTGAAATCTGTAATGCATTTGTTATTTCTTCCCCCTTAATCGCCAATCAGAGTACACCAGATACCGTTCGTTGTTACACATTTCTTCATCGGTGGCATCTGATGGGCGTCCAGACCATGTTTCATCTTCTAAAGATGTTCTGTTGCGTTGGAATTCCCCAATTCAGAATTTAACTTTTACATACGATGGTGCAGAAGACCCATAAACATTAGTCATCTCGCAATGTGTTTCCTGACTTGTTTTCCCTTTCAAATACAAGTACTAAATTACAGTACGGTACTCGACGTTTTTACGAAAAGCTTTCATTTGCATCGCTAGCCATATTTGATGTTCAATTAAGAAATGAATTTTGATTTGTCTGCTGTTCATGAAAGTATAAACGCAGTGTGTGACGTGCAAAGTAAGCCGAAGGGGTTCATGTAAACTTTGCTAGCGACTCGCTGTCGTTCATACTTCCATGAAAAGCAGAAAAAATAAGTTTATTTCTTTGCCCCCCCCCCCCCCCCCCCCCCCCCCCCCGCGCATCACTTTACGACTTTACGAAACAATGATTACTTCTAAAGGGCAAACGTCTAAAGCTGAAAAACATAATACATTTACACGCTGTTCTTCTGAAAAGAGCGGAACAGCGTTGACGTCACCAACGCTCGGAGAGAACCATGGATTAGACTGACGTCACTTGACGCCACTGAAAGACATGTGACTCAATCCATTCATGGAAGTATGAACTGCATTGTTTTCTATAGGTTTCATTAGACTTTACACCGGAAATGTAAATATTATCTTATGAGTGAATGACAGGATAAGGGTACAATTTGGCCCTCAAGCCTACAAAAATATTGGAGCAAGGCATGGAAATCTTGGTTGTATCGGTCAGTTGAAAATGGAATAGGCCGGTTACTCATTGACTTGCCTTTGTAGATATTACAAGACCTAACTAATGAGATTGTCTATTGCCTGTTTCTTTATAAATAGCCTCGCCGAGGCAAATATTTCAATAACTGTATCAGACGTTATAACTTTCAAACCGCAAGAAATATTTTGATAAGTTTTAGCTCGCAAATGAATATTTACAAAATCTAAGCAACGGTATTGTTTAATGCCAGATTGCTTGATATAAACGGACTCGCCGAGGCAAAATATTCCCAAACTGATTGTAGACATATTATCCACAAGGTATATTTCAATAATTTCGGCATGCAGATGTATTTTGACAAGATCTAGCCAATTTGTCTAATGCCAGATTTTTTTTTTAATCAAACATCTTCGCCAAGAAGAATTTTTCATCAGCTGATTATGGATGTCTCTCGGAATATCTTGATAATTTTTAGCAAGCACATGTATATTGAACAGATCTACAAACTTTTTATTTTTGATTACGTTTCGTTTTGAACCCGATACGGATTATTCTGCATGTCCATCGGGTCGTGCATCTTTCCGTAAGTTGATTTTCCCAGGAGTCACCTTACTTTACTTTCAAATACATGTATATATCTACAGTGTAACAGCTTGGTCTTGTAAAAGCATTTTAGTTTGGAGATGCATTTTATACGAAGTATGATGAGCGGTATGTAGTTTTCGCTCTGCGTCTGTTTTATCGTCCGTCTGTTCGTCCTTCTATTTGTCTGAGCCCGAGAAATAATAGTTATGTAACTGGTCTCTATAGAATTACATTTGCAAGATCGTTTGCAGTTTATTCCGCCGTACATTCCATCACGTAACACAAATTTTGTGGTAACAAATAGCTTTTTAGGATAACCCTTTTATAGAACCTATTTTGAGTGACTGTCACATAAAATGTATCACGTATTGATTAGCTGTCCTGCCTGCTAAATTCACATAACTACTGTTTGGTGAGAAAGTGTGCCCGTCCGTTAACACTTAAACTCCAGGGTTAGCTTTAATTCTTATATCTTGCTAACAACTTGTCCAATTCATTCCATATTTGGTATATGGTATCTCTATAACATTTCCTTTAACATGGGTTAGCTAGAACCCTGCATCAAGTGCCCGGTTTGAGCTAGGGTCACTAATTTAGTAATTAGAGAATTGCGATATTGATAATTTCCAGATTTTGTAAATTTTCCTTTTTTGGATGGTGATGTTCCTCGTGCGCCATCCTATGGCGTTTATATTTCGCAATTAATTCGATTTGCTAGAGTGTGTAGTCATGTAACTGACTTCAACACTCGTAATGAGTTGTTGGCGGCTGGGCTCCTTAATCAGGGTTATCGGTACCGTAGGCTGCGCAAAGCCTTTTCGGGGTTTTGTGGGCGCCATTCTGGTTTGATTTCAGGGTTCAATGTTGGACTTAAGTCTCTTCTGCAACAAGGTCTATCGGGCCCGAATTTTGTGGTGGCTTGGCATGTAGGTTCGGAGGGGTGTGTGGCCGCAGTGGCATCGGCGCCCAGTTTCGTGGAATCGTTCTTCGATATAAAAAGATTGGGTACAACATGGATGTTATACGACGGACTGCATGCATTGTAGTTGACCCAGTCGCGGTTGGCAGCTTTGCTTCCCTCTTTAATTGCACGCCGGTGGGTCAGGGCCTCAGATTCTATGACGGCTCCAACGTAAAGGCTTATTGAAAATTAGAGATATAATGTCGGTTGGTGCCTGATGCTCTGTCTCTGGTCGGGCTCATCGGAGTCTAACTGTTGGTTTTCTTTGCTCCAGCATTTCAGTGGTTTCTTGCTGTCGAGTCCTCGCCGTTGTCTCGCCTCTGTGGTTTTTGATTTTTGTGTATCGCGGGGGTGTTGCACTGATGAGTTGGGAGGCCTTCATGCGGACTGAACAAATTGTTTGTCTAGATCGCGACGGAGGTGGGGGCGGGGATTGTGGCCACGTGAAATCGATTTAGGCCCCCCAGTGGAGATCTTCCACTGACCGTTCCGGGGCGGCTCTTCTGTGGCGATTTATTTATGTTGTTGTTTGTTGCTTGCTGTGTGTGTCACTTGTGTCTTTTGGTTTTGAATGGCCATATGGCCATTTTGTGGGAGAGTGGCTGTCCTTGTGGCCTTCCTTTGTTTAGGTTTCCATTGTGGTCTGGTCGCTTAATGTTTGGGTTTCTTTCCCTTTGGTGTCTTTTATGGGTGGAGTAAGTTAATTGTATCAATTCCTGATTTTTGTTTTACTTCTACTTTGTATATGCTTTTCATTTGGTTTTGTTTATTTACTTTTGCATTGGAAACGCTTAATGCCTAACTGGTATTATTTAAAAACAAAGTATAGTTCTAATTTTATGACTGCTGCTGGCAGAAGGTCAAGGTCACAGACTGAATGACACTTGTAAAATGTTGCACTTCATCGTGTTGGCTGCCTTGGCGTTTGACATGCCGTGTACATTACAGCAGAAAAAAAAATGGTAACAACCATGTGATTATTGCATCTGCTGCTGCTGACACAGAAGGTCAAGCTGACAGTGTTAGAACTTTCATGATGTATAAAGAGGATCTTACATGAGTGTTCGTGTATTATTGAATTTATTAAACGAGTTCAGGAAACGGGATAAAATGCTTGGCTCGAGCATTTTATCCCTTTTCCTCAACGAGTTTAATAAATTCAATAATACCTGAGCACGAATGCAAGATTCTATTTATCATATATAATTTTAAACGCATTTTATTCTCGATTGTTTAAAAAAATCGATATCCCGTCATTAGTAAACGCGACGTCGTTAAAGATGTCGTACATGTAAAGTTACGGGACGTATTTAGCTAATTTGCTTATTCATTCCACTGGTGGATTATCGAACATATTACAAGGCGTTATCACACTATCAGACACGACGATAAATTTGTGTAAAACATTTGATCTATATCTTCTTTGTGAATGGGAGTTGATATGTGGTATTACTCTACAGTTGACAAAGAATTTGTCTCTTACTGTCAAGAACAAACACTTTGAACTTTGACAGATATATTCATATTAAGGATTTTGTATAGTTTTTGTCTTTTCATTGCATTCCTAAAGCCTATGGTTAGGTTTGATATGTGGATATTTTATGGGTGCAGAAAAAATGCTGCTGTTAGCAAATCAATGTCATAAACTTAGAAATGGCGATCTAGTTCATTAACTTAGAAATATTGTTCTGCAATACATGGTGCCACCTGTCGATGGTATTTTCTAGTTTACTTTTTGTTTCCTACACATACGAGTACTGACAAGAAGTATGACAATTATTAGTGTAGCTGACAATTATACTACTGGTCGTTTTTAGGTCTCAGCTAAAGCGAACGTTTAAGACAGGATTTACGAATTACACAACTTCAGAATTTCCAATCGAAGTTTTGATTATGACCTTTTAACAATAAAGGAGTTAAACCAAATAGCAGTAGAATTTGATGATTATAGATGTGAACTATTAGTGGTTGATCATGTTTGCAAAATACTAAACATAAGGCAATTTTGGGGGTATTGCTCTTTTTCATTTTGCTTACTAGAAAGCAGCAAACCTTTCCTTTGGATTCTTTTTGAAGAAGCCAACTTGTATTTCTTTTCCTTTGGGATCACTGAGTCCATTCTGGTTACTTTGAAAATTTTAATATCGCTTACGCCGGTGCTAGTAGGCGTATGCAGCATTTCAAACTATATCACTGTGTATGAAGAGTCTCAATAAAACCGTGTCTACGATTTTCGGTCTTGTATGTATTCTTTCTTTCCAAAGACAACATGTTAGCTTTCTATTTTATCTCGATGATATGTACATTAATGTTTAATTTGCAGCCATTGTAATTGCATTCTGCATTACCACTATCTATGGAACAGTATTAAGGTAAAAACTCAATTATGCAATGTGCAATTACAATATGAATTGTTGAAACCGCACTTTGCATTATGAACCTTTCCATATCTTACTACTTTATTCGAATATGCAACATGCACATTCTAATTTGAGACCTTTGTATTTAAATATGGCATTTGGACGTCCTATTTTGCATTATTCAGTTTCGATTCTGCTGTGGTTAGACGGGGTACCAGTCATTGAGGTGACGGTAACGTTCGGTAATGTCCGTGGATTTGCCGTATTTTTCCCGATGACAAGCGTCCGTTTGAGAAGATCGCATTCGCTTTTCCAGGGGCCAAATTCAAGCCAGCAGCGATAAATTTTATCCAGCTATTCAATAATTCGGATATTTACAATAATGTGTACGTTTGCATCTTTAAAATAAATTTTACAGCGCGGTTCCTTATTTATGAGAAACAGGATTTTTATTTAAAAGTTAATACTTGTTTGACGAAGGGGAAAATACTCTATCGTTGAACATTTACTAAAATAAATTATCATGAGGGATTAGTCTGTGCCGAATCCGTGGATTTGAAATGAGCAATTATTATTAAAATTGATTAATTCATACAATTTTCATAAATCTGATCCTTCTGAGGTGTTACTTATAAAGATATTGTTTACTAATTGCAACCTCACTCAAAACTCAAATGTTTGGATATTATAGAAGTATGTATATGTCCGCACAGCGTATCGCCGAGCGGTGGGGTAACCCCTTTGTGCTTATGACGCCCGTTTACCTTCAAAACCAGTTTGTCTCTCTGTTCACCGGCAACGGGGATTCGTTCCCTGGGACCTCACCAGCTGACCACACGGGGAATTTGGAAAACAACAACTAGTTCCCCAATTCCCATTGTAATTCTGATGTAAATACTTCATCCATTAACATGAACAGTACTTACTCATTCTCAGCCCCGACCCGCAACCATAGAAACGCACCTGTGGTCACAATGACAGCTGTCCTATTCATATGTCCGTCTGTCTGTCTTCATAAGTTAGACTGGGGCAGGATAGCTTTCATCCAACAGAATCACAACGCGAAAATATTAGCTGGTCGTCTGTCAGTTCGTCCGTCCGTCCGTCCGTCTGTCTTCAGCCAGCAAAACCTTGCTGAGCTAGTGTCGCGACTGTCTTAACCAGCCTACTACATATTTCTTCAAGTTCTACATGTAACGATCTGGCAAATGGAGTGGCTGAATCCAAACCATTTTGTACTTACATGTATTTCCATGTATTAGGTCTACACCAAAGACTTTTTTTCTTCTTGTTTTATTACAGTTAGACCGCGTACAGCGTACCCAGGTTTACCTGGCGGAACTTAACGACATTATTTATTTATTTATTTATTTATTTATTTATTTACTTATTATTAAAGTTTACAGAATCTACAAAAAAAAATGTTTTGATGCATTAGATTTGTACATTTTACCGCCGAAAAATACAACAACAAAAATTGAAAGATGAAAAGTCGTGATGATATTTTTCTGACTGTTGCTTAAAATATACATTTTGGGTACACGTTAGAAGCGCCTCTTCGATGCGGTTTTAACGAGTACCCACAATCTATATTTTGGAGTAGAAATGAGAAAAATAATGTTATAATGTTTGCTCCTGTCAATCCAAGTTTTACCCTATAAAAGTGGGGATCAAGTGTGTGTGTTGGGGGGGGGGGGGGGGGTAAGAATTATAAAGATGTTATTTTATGGTGGGATGCGCTTGGTATGTGAGTGCGTTTTTAGTTTTACGTCTCGACAACAGCTAAGGTCATACGGAGATGGGACCTGGGTTTAAAGACTCATCCGAAATTCTGGAGAAGCCGGGGTCGATCCTGCGATCCCTGGTTAATGAGGCGAGTAGCATAACCACTACACCACAGAGGCTTCCAGCGCTTGATATGTTACATTGTAGCAGGTGCGGGTTTTCCACCTGCACTCCGGTATGAAAGAATTTGCTGCGCGTTGTGTTTTTCTCAAACAAGAGGGCCATGATGACCCTGGATCGCTCACCTGACCCATATGATAGAGTTACAAGTGGGCCTCTGGGAGGGCCATTATTGACCCCAGGGCTACAATGTGCATAATGTTGAGGGAGGTCTAAAAAGGTGAAGCTTCATACCAAATATCAACAAAGCCTATAATTTGAACAATCTTGGCAAAGGTCCACTAGATGAAGCTACACACCAAATACCAAAGACCTGGGCCTTGGGGTTTCAGAGACCATTTTTTAAAGATATTCCCTACATAGCCTATGTAAAACCAAATGGCCCCGGGGCGGGGACATTTTTGGCCTCAGAGCTATAATTTAAATAATCTTGATAGAGGTCCACTAGATGAAGCTTCACACCAAATATCAAAGACCTAGGTCTTGCTGTTTCAGAGAAGAAGATTTCCAAAGATTATCTCTATATATAAGTCTATGTAAAACCAAAGGGCCCCAGGGCAGGGGCTATAATTTGAACAATCTTGGTAGAGGTCCACTAGATGAAGCTCCATACCAAATATCAAAGACATGGGCCTTGTGGTTTCAGAGAAGAAGATTTTTAAAGATTTACCTATATAAGTCTATGCAAAACCAAAGGGTTTCGGGGCGGGGGCATTTTTGGCCCCAGGACTATAAATTGAATAATCTTGATAGAGGTCCACTAGATGAAATTTCACACCAAATATCAAAGACCTAGGCCTTGTGGTTTCACAGAAGAAGATTTTTAAAGATTTTCCCTATATAAGTCTATGTAAAACCAAAGGGCCCCCGAGACAGGGGCGTTTTTGGTCTCAGGGCTATAATTTGAACAATCTTGGTAGAGGTCCACTAGATGAAGCTTCATACCAAATATCAAAGACCAGGGCTATCTGGTTTCAGAGAAGAAGCTTTTTCAAGATTTTCCCTATATATAAGTCTATGTAATACCAAAGGGCCCTGGAGCGGGGGCATTTTTGGCCCCAGGGCTATAATTTGAACAATCTTGGTAGAGGTCCACAAGATTAAGCTTCATACCAAATGTCAAAGACCTAGGCCTTGTGGTTTCAGAGAAGAAGATTTTTAAAGATTTTCCCTATATAAGTCTATGTAAAACCAAAGGGCCCCAAGGCTGGGGCATTTTTGGTCTCAGGGCTATAATTGAACAATTTTGGTAGAGGTCCACTAGATGAAGCTTCATACCAAATATCAAAGACCTAGGCCTTGTGAATTCAGAGACAAAATTTTTTCAAGATTTTCCCCATATAAGTCTATGTAAAACCAAATGGCCCTGGAGCGGGAGCATTTTTTGCCCGTGGGCTATAATTTGAACAATCTTGATAGGGGTCCACTAGGTGAAGCTTCATACCAAATATCAAAGACCTGGGGCATGTTGTTTCAGAGAAGAAGATTTTTTAAGATTTCCCAATATAAGCCTATGTAAAACAAAAGGGTCTCGGGCGTGTGCATTTTTGGCCCCAGAACTATAATTTGAACAATCTTGGTAGGGGTCCACTAGGTATAGCTTCATACCAAATATCAAAGTCCTGGGCCTTGCGGTTTCAGAGAAGAAGATTTTTAAAGATTTTCCCTATATATGCCCATGTAAAAGCAAAAGGCCGCGGGGCGGGGGCATTTTTGGCCCCAGCAATATAATTTGAACAATCTTGGTAGGGGTCCACTAGATGAAGCTTCATACCAAATATCAAAAACATGGCCCTTACGGTTTCAGAGAAGAAATTTTTTAAAGATTTTCCCTATATAAGCCTATGAAAAATCAAGGGCCCCGGGGCGGGGGCATTTTTGGCCCCAGCACTATAATTTGAACAATCTTCGTAGGGGTCCACAAGATGAAGCCTCATACCAAATATCAAAGACCTGGGCCTTGCGGTTTCAGAGAAGAAGATTTTTCAAGATTTTCCATATCCTTTCCACTACCATAGCGTATTTTTGCGTAATTGCTGCCAAAAACTTTTTGAACGACCCTCATTCTTTCCCATATTCAACCATACTTTTGATAAGGGTGTTTTTGAATAGGGTATTCCAACAACTGTTTGCAACATGCATATCAATCCTCTAAGAGATACTGGAACAGGACCAGAGGCTTCCAAACCTGGCAAAAAGTCGAAAAAATTAGCCTCTGAAATTGCCATTCTGCCCCATGTTCTTTGAGACGGCGTGCTGTCTGTACGAAACAAGTGCGGCCAAAACAAAGACATGTCGAGAATAGGTACAAAAGAGTGAAACGTACATAAGGTAAAATGATAGAAAACGAGAGGAAAATTAGGTTGAGAAAAACGCAAAAAAAAAAAAAAAAAAAAAAAAAAAAGAAGTCCGTGAGCATGTTTTAGCATAGCGTGACCCCTGCGCCATGACCTATGACGTCATCAGAAAGTTTGTTTTCACATACCGAACAGTACATTTTGTCTTCTATTGAAAACGGGCTAGACAAGACTAAATGAACCAAAAGATCGGGTTCTAGGGCGAAATGTTCTCCCCTACCCCCATTTTAGTCATGGTTTCAAAAATGCCCGGCAGTCCTAAGGATATGGTGAAAAAGTGAAAATCCCTGTAAATTGCCCCGATTTCCTCATATTTCAACAAAATATGTCAAAAAATAAAGATTTCAAGTTTAAAACGGCTAGTTCCGCTGTTCTAAATAACTTCACCATATCCTTTCCACTACCATAGCGTATTTTTGCGTAATTGCTGCCAAAAACTTTTTGAACGACCCTCATTCTTTCCCATATTCAACCATACTTTTGATAAGGGTGTTTTTGAATAGGGTATTCCAACAACTGTTTGCAACATGCATATCAATCCTCTAAGAGATACTGGAACAGGACCAGAGGCTTCCAAACCTGGCAAAAAGTCGAAAAAATTAGCCTCTGAAATTGCCATTCTGCCCCATGTTCTTTGAGACGGCGTGCTGTCTGTACGAAACAAGTGCGGCCAAAACAAAGACATGTCGAGAATAGGTACAAAAGAGTGAAACGTACATAAGGTAAAATGATAGAAAACGAGAGGAAAATTAGGTTGAGAAAAACGCAAAAAAAAAAAAAAAAAAAAAAAAAAAAGAAGTCCGTGAGCATGTTTTAGCATAGCGTGACCCCTGCGCCATGACCTATGACGTCATCAGAAAGTTTGTTTTCACATACCGAACAGTACATTTTGTCTTCTATTGAAAACGGGCTAGACAAGACTAAATGAACCAAAAGATCGGGTTCTAGGGCGAAATGTTCTCCCCTACCCCCATTTTAGTCATGGTTTCAAAAATGCCCGGCAGTCCTAAGGATATGGTGAAAAAGTGAAAATCCCTGTAAATTGCCCCGATTTCCTCATATTTCAACAAAATATGTCAAAAAATAAAGATTTCAAGTTTAAAACGGCTAGTTCCGCTGTTCTAAATAACTTCACCATATCCTTTCCACTACCATAGCGTATTTTTGCGTAATTGCTGCCAAAAACTTTTTGAACGACCCTCATTCTTTCCCATATTCAACCATACTTTTGATAAGGGTGTTTTTGAATAGGGTATTCCAACAACTGTTTGCAACATGCATATCAATCCTCTAAGAGATACTGGAACAGGACCAGAGGCTTCCAAACCTGGCAAAAAGTCGAAAAAATTAGCCTCTGAAATTGCCATTCTGCCCCATGTTCTTTGAGACGGCGTGCTGTCTGTACGAAACAAGTGCGGCCAAAACAAAGACATGTCGAGAATAGGTACAAAAGAGTGAAACGTACATAAGGTAAAATGATAGAAAACGAGAGGAAAATTAGGTTGAGAAAAACGCAAAAAAAAAAAAAAAAAAAAAAAAAAAAGAAGTCCGTGAGCATGTTTTAGCATAGCGTGACCCCTGCGCCATGACCTATGACGTCATCAGAAAGTTTGTTTTCACATACCGAACAGTACATTTTGTCTTCTATTGAAAACGGGCTAGACAAGACTAAATGAACCAAAAGATCGGGTTCTAGGGCGAAATGTTCTCCCCTACCCCCATTTTAGTCATGGTTTCAAAAATGCCCGGCAGTCCTAAGGATATGGTGAAAAAGTGAAAATCCCTGTAAATTGCCCCGATTTCCTCATATTTCAACAAAATATGTCAAAAAATAAAGATTTCAAGTTTAAAACGGCTAGTTCCGCTGTTCTAAATAACTTCACCATATCCTTTCCACTACCATAGCGTATTTTTGCGTAATTGCTGCCAAAAACTTTTTGAACGACCCTCATTCTTTCCCATATTCAACCATACTTTTGATAAGGGTGTTTTTGAATAGGGTATTCCAACAACTGTTTGCAACATGCATATCAATCCTCTAAGAGATACTGGAACAGGACCAGAGGCTTCCAAACCTGGCAAAAAGTCGAAAAAATTAGCCTCTGAAATTGCCATTCTGCCCCATGTTCTTTGAGACGGCGTGCTGTCTGTACGAAACAAGTGCGGCCAAAACAAAGACATGTCGAGAATAGGTACAAAAGAGTGAAACGTACATAAGGTAAAATGATAGAAAACGAGAGGAAAATTAGGTTGAGAAAAACGCAAAAAAAAAAAAAAAAAAAAAAAAAAAAGAAGTCCGTGAGCATGTTTTAGCATAGCGTGACCCCTGCGCCATGACCTATGACGTCATCAGAAAGTTTGTTTTCACATACCGAACAGTACATTTTGTCTTCTATTGAAAACGGGCTAGACAAGACTAAATGAACCAAAAGATCGGGTTCTAGGGCGAAATGTTCTCCCCTACCCCCATTTTAGTCATGGTTTCAAAAATGCCCGGCAGTCCTAAGGATATGGTGAAAAAGTGAAAATCCCTGTAAATTGCCCCGATTTCCTCATATTTCAACAAAATATGTCAAAAAATAAAGATTTCAAGTTTAAAACGGCTAGTTCCGCTGTTCTAAATAACTTCACCATATCCTTTCCACTACCATAGCGTATTTTTGCGTAATTGCTGCCAAAAACTTTTTGAACGACCCTCATTCTTTCCCATATTCAACCATACTTTTGATAAGGGTGTTTTTGAATAGGGTATTCCAACAACTGTTTGCAACATGCATATCAATCCTCTAAGAGATACTGGAACAGGACCAGAGGCTTCCAAACCTGGCAAAAAGTCGAAAAAATTAGCCTCTGAAATTGCCATTCTGCCCCATGTTCTTTGAGACGGCGTGCTGTCTGTACGAAACAAGTGCGGCCAAAACAAAGACATGTCGAGAATAGGTACAAAAGAGTGAAACGTACATAAGGTAAAATGATAGAAAACGAGAGGAAAATTAGGTTGAGAAAAACGCAAAAAAAAAAAAAAAAAAAAAAAAAAAGAAGTCCGTGAGCATATTTTAGCATAGCGTGACCCCTGCGCCATGACCTATGACGTCATCAGAAAGTTTGTTTTCACATACCGAACAGTACATTTTGTCTTCTATTGAAAACGGGCTAGACAAGACTAAATGAACCAAAAGATCGGGTTCTAGGGCGAAATGTTCTCCCCTACCCCCATTTTAGTCATGGTTTCAAAAATGCCCGGCAGTCCTAAGGATATGGTGAAAAAGTGAAAATCCCTGTAAATTGCCCCGATTTCCTCATATTTCAACAAAATATGTCAAAAAATAAAGATTTCAAGTTTAAAACGGCTAGTTCCGCTGTTCTAAATAACTTCACCATATCCTTTCCACTACCATAGCGTATTTTTGCGTAATTGCTGCCAAAAACTTTTTGAACGACCCTCATTCTTTCCCATATTCAACCATACTTTTGATAAGGGTGTTTTTGAATAGGGTATTCCAACAACTGTTTGCAACATGCATATCAATCCTCTAAGAGATACTGGAACAGGACCAGAGGCTTCCAAACCTGGCAAAAAGTCGAAAAAATTAGCCTCTGAAATTGCCATTCTGCCCCATGTTCTTTGAGACGGCGTGCTGTCTGTACGAAACAAGTGCGGCCAAAACAAAGACATGTCGAGAATAGGTACAAAAGAGTGAAACGTACATAAGGTAAAATGATAGAAAACGAGAGGAAAATTAGGTTGAGAAAAACGCAAAAAAAAAAAAAAAAAAAAAAAAAAAAAGAAGTCCGTGAGCATGTTTTAGCATAGCGTGACCCCTGCGCCATGACCTATGACGTCATCAGAAAGTTTGTTTTCACATACCGAACAGTACATTTTGTCTTCTATTGAAAACGGGCTAGACAAGACTAAATGAACCAAAAGATCGGGTTCTAGGGCGAAATGTTCTCCCCTACCCCCATTTTAGTCATGGTTTCAAAAATGCCCGGCAGTCCTAAGGATATGGTGAAAAAGTGAAAATCCCTGTAAATTGCCCCGATTTCCTCATATTTCAACAAAATATGTCAAAAAATAAAGATTTCAAGTTTAAAACGGCTAGTTCCGCTGTTCTAAATAACTTCACCATATCCTTTCCACTACCATAGCGTATTTTTGCGTAATTGCTGCCAAAAACTTTTTGAACGACCCTCATTCTTTCCCATATTCAACCATACTTTTGATAAGGGTGTTTTTGAATAGGGTATTCCAACAACTGTTTGCAACATGCATATCAATCCTCTAAGAGATACTGGAACAGGACCAGAGGCTTCCAAACCTGGCAAAAAGTCGAAAAAATTAGCCTCTGAAATTGCCATTCTGCCCCATGTTCTTTGAGACGGCGTGCTGTCTGTACGAAACAAGTGCGGCCAAAACAAAGACATGTCGAGAATAGGTACAAAAGAGTGAAACGTACATAAGGTAAAATGATAGAAAACGAGAGGAAAATTAGGTTGAGAAAAACGCAAAAAAAAAAAAAAAAAAAAAAAAAAAGAAGTCCGTGAGCATATTTTAGCATAGCGTGACCCCTGCGCCATGACCTATGACGTCATCAGAAAGTTTGTTTTCACATACCGAACAGTACATTTTGTCTTCTATTGAAAACGGGCTAGACAAGACTAAATGAACCAAAAGATCGGGTTCTAGGGCGAAATGTTCTCCCCTACCCCCATTTTAGTCATGGTTTCAAAAATGCCCGGCAGTCCTAAGGATATGGTGAAAAAGTGAAAATCCCTGTAAATTGCCCCGATTTCCTCATATTTCAACAAAATATGTCAAAAAATAAAGATTTCAAGTTTAAAACGGCTAGTTCCGCTGTTCTAAATAACTTCACCATATCCTTTCCACTACCATAGCGTATTTTTGCGTAATTGCTGCCAAAAACTTTTTGAACGACCCTCATTCTTTCCCATATTCAACCATACTTTTGATAAGGGTGTTTTTGAATAGGGTATTCCAACAACTGTTTGCAACATGCATATCAATCCTCTAAGAGATACTGGAACAGGACCAGAGGCTTCCAAACCTGGCAAAAAGTCGAAAAAATTAGCCTCTGAAATTGCCATTCTGCCCCATGTTCTTTGAGACGGCGTGCTGTCTGTACGAAACAAGTGCGGCCAAAACAAAGACATGTCGAGAATAGGTACAAAAGAGTGAAACGTACATAAGGTAAAATGATAGAAAACGAGAGGAAAATTAGGTTGAGAAAAACGCAAAAAAAAAAAAAAAAAAAAAAAAAAAAGAAGTCCGTGAGCATGTTTTAGCATAGCGTGACCCCTGCGCCATGACCTATGACGTCATCAGAAAGTTTGTTTTCACATACCGAACAGTACATTTTGTCTTCTATTGAAAACGGGCTAGACAAGACTAAATGAACCAAAAGATCGGGTTCTAGGGCGAAATGTTCTCCCCTACCCCCATTTTAGTCATGGTTTCAAAAATGCCCGGCAGTCCTAAGGATATATAAGCCCATGTAAAACCAAAGGGCCCCCGAGCAGGGGCATTTTTGGCCCCAGTGCTATAATATGAACAATCTTGGTAGGGGTCCACTAGGTGAAGCTTCATACCAAATTTCAAAGACCTAGGCCTTGCGGTTTCAGAGAAGAAGATTTTTAAAGATTTTTCCTATACAAGCCCATGTAAAACCAAAGGGCCCTGGAGCGGGGGCTTTTTTTGGCCCCAGCACTATAATTTGAACAATCTTGGTAGGGGTCCACTAGATGAAGCTTCATACCAAATATCAAAGAACTGGGCTTTGCGGTCTTGGAGAAGAAGATTTTTACAGATTTTCCCTATATAAGCCCATGTAAAACCAAAGGGCCCCAGAGCGGGGGCATTTTTGGCCCCAGCACTATAATTTGGACAATCTTGGTAGGGGTCCACTAGATGAAGCTTCATACCAAATATCAAAGACCTGGGCCTTACGGTTTCAGAGAAGAAGATTTTTAAAGATTTTCCCTATATAAGCCCATGTAAAACCAAAGGGCCCCGGAGCGGGGGCATTTTGGTCCCAGCACTATCATTTTAACAATCTTGGTAGGGGTCCACTAGATGAAGCTTCATACCAAATATCAAAGACCTGGGCCTTGTGGTTTCAGAGAAGAAGATTTTTTAAGTTTTTGGTGAAAAAAAAATCTATTTTTGGCTCCTATGACCTAGATGTGCAACGGACCGGAACCATTTGAACAACTTTGAAAGGGGACCACCTAAGGATCATTCCTGTGAAGTTTGGTCAAAATCCGATCAGTGGTTTAGGAGGAGATGTCGTTTGAAGAAATTGTTTACGGACGCACGGACGCACGCACGGACGCACGGACTGACGACGGACGACGGACGAAAAGTGATCCCAAAAGCTCACCTCGTCACTACGTGACGGTGAGCTAAAAAGTGGAAACCTATGCGTTTTGTCACTTGAAGCCAAAAATCTAGTATAAAAAGTCAGATAGTTTTCTATTTTCTTATAAATTAATGAATGCATTTAACACAAACAGTTACGAACATCTATATAAACATTCGACAAAACAAACTGGGAATCAGACCCCCGGCCATCGGGGCTTGAAGAAATAGATGGGCTGCATGAACTGAAACCGACCCGCACACCAGTACTGGTAAACCGCTTAGAGGATCTAAGTCTACCGAGCCAAAGCGGTGCTTACAAACCCTATTGGTTTCATTGGGCGACAGGGCTTGGAGATGTCATTTCATCTCAGTGTCGGGTAAAAGTCCCACAAAAGTGGAAGCAACGTCTCCAAAATGATCTATACTGTGTTAAAGGTGACGTTAAACATCAAATCAAACAACAGAACCAAAATGCCTAGTTTTAGAATTCCGTTGGATATGCCCTAAATCAGAAATAAATGTTAGAGGGAACGTAAGTCGTTTCTCATCTGAAAGCATTTTCACAAAAGAGAGTTGTAACTATGTTTGCTTCAGGTGATCATAAAGGAGCAGTCTCACCAAGGTCTACACGACATTGGACAGGAGCCTTTCTGTGCCATACAAAATTATTATAAGTATTTACAACAAATTTATATTTTAGAGGTGCAATGGCCTGAACACATTTGCGATATATTTAGATAAAACTTGGACACAAAACAAACACAGCAAAGCTGATTCCTGGTCTGACATATAAAATAAAAATTATGTGTAAATGGTTTTATCGGGAAGGGTGTAATGTCCCTAAATCGTCCGTTTTATGCCAAAAATATAGTTCTCTCGTTTCTTTCACTCCTCCGTGTCACCAATACGCTTGCAGATTCTTTTTGGTATCTTCCGAATACAGGCGGACGTTTACGGAAAAACGATCACAGCGCCACTTAACGAGAATAATGAGAACTAGAAGAAGCAGAAGCGGAATATTTTGCACAATTGTAACTGAATATAGCATAACAGAATATCAAAATTGCATATTGCAATCTCAATGTTGCATAATTGAGTTTTTACCTAAATACTGTTCCATAACTATCTACACATTCCCCGTGCCAACCACACAGAACTACAGCCGTTCCGAGCAACTCGATAGTGACGGACTCTACATGGTATATTGGGACCACAACGACACGCACATAACGTTTGAGGTTCACGTGCAGACGAAAGGATATGTGGGTTTTGGTATCTCGCCTAATGGTGAAATGTGGCCTTCAGATGTGGTGATGGGCTGGGTTAAAAACGGACGAACATACTTCTCGGTAAATGACTTTCATTCATTAAAAATGTAATACGCCTTCATTATATTCGAAAAACACGTAAATAAGCACCTCATGTACTATTTAAACCAGTATAATCTTATTCACGAAAGCCAGTCTGGTTTCCGACAGAAACACAGCTGCCAAACGGCTCTAGTTAAATTTTTAGATCAACGAATGTCTTGTACAGTCGAACGTCAATGAATCGAACACCTTTAGGACCTCGAAAATCTGTTCGAGACAGGGGTAGTTCGAGCCACTGAGGTTACTGTCAGGAGGCATAACGAGATACTTTTAGACACATTTTCGGTGTTCTATAATGAATATGTATGCCGTGTGTACTCATTAGAATCGCCTCATCGAGGCGATTCTAATGAGTACACACAGCATACATTTGCAAGATAAAAAACTAAAATCTCCTTAATTATCCCCCACTATTTCTTATGTAGAGGATTTCGCTAGAGACTCAAGAAAGGGTTCGACACCTCCATGGTAAACGAGCCAATCGGTGTTCGAGCCATCGAGGTTCGACTGTATTGATAAAGGAGATTTAGTTGGTTCCTTATTTATAGACTTTCGCAAAGCAGTCGATGTGGTCGATCACTCAATTCTACTGCAAACGTTAGCATGGTATAAACACGATGAATCCTCTCCAGAGTGGTTTAGGTCTTATGTAAGCCGTCGTAGGCAGGCAGTTTATACTGACAAAGGTTTTTCTGAATTTACAGAGGTAACATCTGGCGTGCCGCAAGGATCTATCCTAGGTCCTACGTTGTTCTTTGTATTCATTAACGACCTCTCACTTTTCATGAACTTTTATTTATCAGACCTGTATGCTGACGCTGCGACGTTTCACATAAACTCAGTAACACCTTGCCAGGTGTTGAATATAGCTTACAGACAGATGGCAACAATGTCATTACATGGGGCAGACAGAATAAAATGCATGTGCACTTCTGCAAAACAACTTGTATGACCATAGGTTCAAGGCATAAATTGCATAATTCTCCTAATCTTCACTTGAATATTGCCGACAACCTTATTAAAAATGTTCCCTCAACAGAAACTATTGGGACTGACCATTGACGACAAGCTTACATAGTCGGCCCATATTGACAATCTGTGTGCCGCTCTTTCCTCTAAGATATCACCTTGACGTCAATTAGCTAATTACGTATCAACTGAAATTCCTAAGAAATTTTACCAGAATTATATACTGCCTCTTATCGACTATGGGTCAGTAACGTGGTCGGGCACATCGTCAACTAATTTAGATCGAATACTAAAATTGCAAAAAAAATGCGCCGCCCGCATCATCCTGCACACCGATTTCAGTACATCATCTGCTGTAATGTTTCATGAGCTAGGTTGGCATCCTATAAATAAGAGATTGGCGTACAATAAAGCTGTGCTGACTTACAAAAATAGATGTAGAGTCGACTTACAAAGCCTTAATCAACAAACACCCGAATACATTACGAACCTGCTAAGGCCGATATATGAGACACATTGTCGCAGTTTGCGATCTTCAGTTAATGGCACATTGGCGGTTCCATGGTCAAGGACCTCGTTATATGACAAGTCCTTCTCGACATCAGCTCCAAGACTGCGGAACTCGCTGCCAGCCGCTGTTAGAAATGCTTCATCATAAGACACTTTTAAAAACAGTCTTGAAAAAGTTCTTTAATTTATAATGTGGGCAAAAATATTATTTTATCATGCTTAAAATCAGTTACATGTATTTTTTATTCTGTTTTGAATATAATTATATAATATAATATGATACGCCATATTCCCTTTTACCTAGATCTGTAATGGTGCTCGAGATAATGTTATTTTGACTTTGATTTCATGAAGCCTGAGCCTCGGGCTCGAATGCTTAAACTAAAAAGTATTTTTACTGCCATATAGCTATCATCTGCTATTATCCAAAAACAGTGGATATGTTTTTTTGTTTATTTATTTATTATTATTATTATTATTTTTTATTATTATTATGTATATATATGGTCATGTATATATTGTTATCATTTTACAGAGGACAACATAGTAGAATAGCCAACTGTGGCTTAATTTGGTTTACCCTCTTAAAATATTGTATATAAATTAAACGTTGAATCTAATGCACTTGCGACGTTTGGTTGGATAACGTCAAATATGCGACAGTTAAATAGTACAACGTTAAAAAGTACAATTTTAACAAAACAACTGAATAGACGCGCAAGAATGGGGATTACTGTATTGAAGATTGTCATATGTGGAGGTACACCGTCGGTTTTGCGGTCTCAAATTCCGTTGTTGTTATTTTAGATCGTAAAACGGCTCGATTCACGTTCCCAATTGACAGTATTCAATACAGTTATCCCCTAATTGCATGTATTAGACCTCACTTATAGCGTAAAGCAAAGTACTGCTATATGTACGTGTGTGTCTTAACATTGCCCCCCCCCCCCCCCACAAAAAGAAAACACAACACTTTTCTTTGCAATAGCGAGCTATTGCGTACAGGTCATTCTGTAAATAACATTGTTATACAACCAGTGGAAAAACTTTATTACAATGCAAATTCTACATCTAGATTCAAAATAATCAAAAGACATGAAGCTGAACTGAAATGGATTAAATTTTTACAGACCCCTTTTCCACTGGGATTTAATGACAACATTTATCATGAGGGTAATATTTCCAGAATGCCGGACTTTGATATTTTCTCACTCCTGGAATGTTGAAAACGCAGAACTAGATCTCACGGCACCAGGAAAAATGGTAACTTTAAACGTAAATCACGTGCGTTTAAACGAAACAATACTAGACTGAAGTGACTGTCAATTATATTATTAAATCATGGACGCCACTCTATGCTTTCATTTTTAAGTTCATTACCCGTTTCTGTTTTACGTCTTCTGGACACCGAGGCGAATAAATTCTACGATAGTTCTCATCAGTTATATGATGCGGCTCTCTTAACTAGAGGCTATACTCAGCATACTCTCCGTCCTTACATTGATTCTGAAATTAATCATAAACGCCATTTCTTCAAAATATCCTTCATTAATAAGGGTATGGATTTTATAGATTTGCCCAGTATCTTCCGTGAGAGATCGGTGCTTTCTTCCATTCCTGCTTATTTTCAAAATACTGAAACACCTATAATTTGCTATAAATATAACAAACCTGTTAGATCTATCATTTTTAATTTCAATAAACTTGTTTCAGATCTTGATATTGATACTAATACTCCTGATTCATGTGATTGTAAAAACTCAAAGTATTGCTATCCTGCTGCTGGTCATGTAATTACTGGCAATTTGAAAATTATTCCTGATTCTAGGATAAGGAATATAATTTCTAAAGGACCGAAATATCGGTTTTCTTCTAAAATTGATTTCAGTAAATGTAGAGATGAAATCGCTGCTTCCTTGAATGAATTCGGTAATCGATGGTGTAAGCGAGAGTATGTTGAGCATAAAGCCCTTAAGGACTGGAAACTTAGCATTTTAAACCTAGTGAACAAACGCATTTCTTTCTATTCTCAAAATACTAACTTATTACCTCCTAAGCCCAAGACGTCTTTACGTCATCTTAAACTAGGTATTCAAGAATTTCATAAGAAGTTTGTTTTGGCCCCTGCAGACAAGGCCGCTAACAACGTCGTCGTTGTGTGACGGCTCCACTATGTTAACACGCTTAAGCAGGAGATTGGTGGTACTAAGGCCTATGAACTTCAGCCTTTAGCTGAAGAGAGAGCTATAGTAGATAAACATGTTTGTCTTTCAGCCACCAGGTTTGCTGTGTGTGTTAACGAAGGCCAAGACAAGCTTCCTGCGCTATACTGGTTACCAAAACTTCATAAAAAACCTTACAAAGCACGGTTTATTGCAAATTCTAGCTCTTGCACTACCACTGAACTTTCTAAATTATTAACTTCATGTCTTACTGCTATAAAAACGCATGTAATTGAATATTGTGATAAAGTCTTTGAAAGATCAGGAAGAAATCTGTTTTGGTCTATAAAAAAAATTCGAATGAGGTTTTAAATAAATTGAAATCTAGACATTTTCGTGCTTCTAGTCTGTCTACCTACGATTTTTCCACTCTTTACACTACACTTCCTCACAATCTTTTAAAAGAATAGCTTAATGATTTAATTGAATGGGCTTTTCACAGAGAAGATTCTCTCTATCTTGCATGTAATGTCAGAAATGACTTTTTCACTTCTAAAGGGACCGGCCCCGATAGCTCAGTTGGTAGAGTGTCCGCTCCGGGGAACGGGAGGTCTGGGGTTCGATCCCGGGCCGCGACATACCAAAGTCGTTAAAAATGGTACTAGCTGCTTCTCGCTTGGCACTCAGGTTTACGGGGAAGAGCTAGGACTGGTCGATCCAGTGTCAGGATAATGTGACTGGGTGTGGTATCATGTAATGTGTCTGGGACATGATACTTCAGTGAGGCAGCACTATAAACGTGAGCATTGAGCTCCCTGTCGCAACCAGACACCGTCGTGATATGACTGAAAAATTGTTGAAAGCGACGTTAAACCCGAATTCACTCACTCACTCACTTCTAAAGAGCATAAGAATTATACACTTTGGTCATGTCAGAAAGTGTGTGATGCCCTCACCTTTCTACTTGACAATACTTATATTAGATTCGGTACTAAGTTATTTAGACAAATTGTGGGTATTCCGGTGGGTACTAATTGCGCACCTCTTGTGGCTGCTCTGTTCTTGTATTGTTATGAAAGAGACTTCATTTTGTCGCTTTCCATTGATAACCAATCTGAAATTATTGAAGCTTTTAGCTCTACTTCTAGATATTTAGATGATTTATTAAATATTGATAATACCTATTTTGATGGTTTGATCAGTCAGATTAGATTTACCCCCTAGAACTTCAGTTAAATAAAGCAAATTCTTCTGATATTGAGGCCCCGTTTTTGGATTTACATCTATCTATTGTAGATGGATTTGTTTCGTGCAAAATTTATGATAAACGCGATGACTTTGATTTTGAGATTGTAAATTTTCCTTTTTTGGATGGTGATGTTCCTCGTGCGCCATCCTATGGCGTTTATATTTCGCAATTGATTCGATTTGCTAGAGTGTGTAGTCATGTAACTGACTTCAACACTCGTAATAAATTATTAACGGCTAAACTCCTTAATCAGGGTTATCGGTACCATA
The DNA here is from genome assembly GCA_963580285.1 of Lucinisca nassula. Lineage (NCBI taxonomy): Eukaryota > Metazoa > Mollusca > Bivalvia > Lucinida > Lucinidae > Lucinisca > Lucinisca nassula. The sequence goes on along the minus strand of OY757024.1, from coordinate 107,966,226 downwards.
AACTACGCAAAGCCTTTTCAAAATTTTATAGACGCCATTCTGATTTAATTTCAAAATTCAATATTGGACTTAAGGTGCAGATGTTGTTCGCATTTAAGCACTGCGTCTACCGTTACTTCATCTGTAAACGGTAGACGCTTCTCTGTAGTTAACATGTCTGATTTGACATGACAGTCTACAGATTTAATTTATCTAATTACTTGACGTGCTGCAAACTGTAATATGCAGTACGTCGGTCAAACTAACCGCATGCTTAAAACTAGATTGAACGAGCATTATCGTAGAATGAGTAAGCCTAAGAAAACTGACACTTTCTTGTACCGTCACTTTCGACGTACAGGTCATTCTGTAAATAACATTATTATACAACCAGTGGAAAAACTTTATTACGATGCAAATTCTACATCTAGATTCAAAATAATCAAAAGACATGAAGCTGAACTGAAATGGATTAAATTTTTACAGACCCCTTTTCCACTGGGATTTAATGACAACATTTATCACGAGGGTAATATTTCCAGAATGCCGGACTTTGATATTTTCTCACTCCTGGAATGTCGAAAACGCAGCACTAGATCTCACGGCACCAGGAAAAATGGTAACTTTAAACGTAAATCACGTGCGTTTAAACGAAACAATACTAGACTGAAGTGACTGTCAATTATATTATTAAATCATGGACGCCACTCTATGCTTTCATTTTTAAGTTCATTACCCGTTTCTGTTTTACGTCTTCTGGACACCGAGGCGAATAAATTCTATGATAGTTCTCATCAGTTATATGATGCGGCTCTCTTAACTAGAGGCTATACTCAGCATACTCTCCGTCCTTACATTGATTCTGAAATTAATCATAAACGTCATTTCTTCAAAATATCCTTCATTAATAAGGGTATGGATTTTATAGATTTGCCCAGTATCTTCCGTGAGAGATCGGTGCTTTCTTCCATTCCTGCTTATTTTCAAAATACTGAAACACCTATAATTTGCTATAAATATAACAAACCTGTTAGATCTATCATTTTTAATTTCAATAAACTTGTTTCAGATCTTGATATTGATACTAATACTCCTGATTCATGTGATTGTAAAAACTCAAAGTATTGCTATCCTGCTGCTGGTCATGTAATTACTGGCAATTTGAAAATTATTCCTGATTCTAGGATAAGGAATATAATTTCTAAAGGACCGAAATATCGGTTTCCTTCTAAAATTGATTTCAGTAAATGTAGAGATGAAATCGCTGCTTCCTTGAATGAATTCGGTAATCGATGGTGTAAGCGAGAGTATGTTGAGTATAAAGCCCTAAAGGACTGGAAACTTAGCATTTTAAGACTAGTGAATAAGCGCGTTTCTTTCTATTTTCAAAATACTAACTTATTACCTCCTAAGCCTAAGACGTCTTTACGTCATCTTAAACTAGGTATTCAAGAATTTCATAAGAAGTTTGTTTTGGCCCCTGCAGACAAGGCCGCTAACAACGTCGTCGTTGTGTGACGGCTCCACTATGTTAACACGCTTAAGCAGGAGCTTGGTGGTACTAAGGCCTATGAACTTCAGCCTTTGGCTGAAGAGAGAGCTATAGTAGATAAACATGTTTGTCTTTCAGCCACCAAGATTGCTGTGTGTGTTAACGAAGGCCAAGACAAGCTTCCTACGCTATACTGGTTACCAAAACTTCATAAAAAACCTTACAAAGCACGGTTTATTGCAAATTCTAGTTCTTGCACTACCACTGAACTTTCTAAATTATTAACTTCCTGTCTTACTGCTATTAAAACGCATGTAATTAAATATTGTGATAAAGTCTTTGAAAGATCAGGAAGAAATCTGTTTTGGTCTATAAAAAATTCGAATGAGGTTTTAAATAAATTGAAATCTAGACAGTTTCGTGCTTCTAGTCTGTCTACCTACAATTTTTCCACTCTTTACACTACACTTCCTCATAATCTTATAAAAGAAAAGCTTAATGATTTAACTGAATGGGCTTTTCACAGAGAAGATTCTTTCTATCTTGCATGTAATGTCAGAAATGCATTTTTCACTTCTAAAGAGCATAAGAATTATACACTTTGGTCATGTCAGAAAGTGTGTGATGCCCTCACCTTTCTACTTGACAATATTTATATTAGATTCGGTACTAAGTTATTTAGACAAATTGTGGGTATTCCGATGGGTACTAATTGCGCACCTCTTGTGGCTGATCTGTTCTTGTATTGTTATGAAAGAGACTTCATTTTGTCGCTTTCCATTGATAACCAATCTGAAATTATTGAAGCTTTTAGCTCTACTTCTAGATATTTAGATGATTTATTAAATATTGATAATACCTATTTTGATGGTTTGATCAGTCAGATTTACCCCCTAGAACTTCAGTTAAATAAAGCAAATTCTTCTGATATTGAGGCCCCGTTTTTGGATTTACATCTATCTATTGTAGATGGATTTGTTTCGTGCAAAATTTATGATAAACGCGATGACTTTGATTTTGAGATTGTAAATTTTCCTTTTTTGGATGGTGATGTTCCTCGTGCGCCATCCTATGGCGTTTATATTTCGCAATTAATTCGATTTTCTAGAGTGTGTAGTCATGTAACTGACTTCAACACTCGTAATAAATTATTAACGGCTAAACTTCTTAATCAGGGTTATCGGTACCAAAAACTACGCAAAGCCTTTTCAAAATTTTATACACGCCATTTTGATTTAATTTCAAAATTCAATATTGGACTTAAATCTCTTCTGCAACAAGGTCTATCGGAACCCGAATTTTATGGTGACTTAGTATATAAATTCAGAAAAATATATAACCGCAATGACTTCAGCACCCAATTTCGTAAAATCATTCTTCGATATAAAAAGATTGGGTACAACATGGATGTTATACGACAGACTGCATGCATGGTAGTTAACCCAATCACGGTTGGCAACTTTGCTTCCCTCTTTAATTGCACGCCGGTGGGTCGGGCCTCAGATTCTATGACGGCTCCTACGTAAAGGCTTATTGAAAATTAAAGAAATAATGTTGGTTGGTGCCTGATGCTCTGTCTCTGGTCGGGCTCATCGGAGTCTAACTGTTGGTTTTCTTTTGCTCCAGCATTTCAGTGGTTTCTTGCTGTCGAGTCCTTACCGTTGTCTCACCTCTGTGGTTCTTTGATTTCTGTGTTCACGGAGATGTTGCACTGATGAGTTAGGAGGCCTTCATGCGGACTGAACAAATTATTTGTCTATATCGCGACGGAAGTAAGGGCGAGGATTGTGGCCACGTAAAATCGATTTAAGCCCCCCAAGTGGAAATCTTCCACTGACCGTTCCAAGGCGGCTCTTCTGTGGCGATTTTATTTATGTTGCTGTTTGTTACTTACTGTGTGTATCACTTGTGTCTTTTAATTTTGGATGGCCATATGGCCATTTTGTGGGAAAGTAACTGTCCATATGGCCTTCCTTTGTTTAGGTTTCCATTATGGTCTGGTCGCTTAATGTTTGTATTTCTTTCCCTTTGGTGTCTTTTATGGATGGAGTAAGTTAATTGTATCAATTCCTGATCTTTGTTTTACTTCTACTTTTTAAATCTCTTCTTCAACAAGGTCTATCGGAACCCGAATTTTATGGTGACTTAGTATATAAATTCAGAAAAATATATAACCGCAATGACTTCAGCACCCAATTTCGTAAAATCATTCTTCGATATAAAAAGTTTGGGTACAACATGGATATTATACGACAGACTGCATGCATGCATGGTAGTTAACCCAATCACGGTTGGCAACTTTGCTTCCCTCTTTAATTGCACGCCGGTGGGTCAGGCCTCAGATTCTATGACGGCTTCAACGTAAAGGCTTATTGAAAATTAGAGAGATAATGTCGGTTGGTGCCTGATGCTCTGTCTCTGGTCGGGCTCATCGGAGTCTAACTGTTGGTTTTCTTTTGCTCCAGCATTTCTGTGGTTTCTTGCTGTCGAGGCCTCGCCGTTGTCTCACCTCTGTGGTTCTTTGATTTTTGTGTTCACGGAGATGTTGCACTGATGAGTTAGGAGGCCTTCATGCGGACTGAACAAATTATTTGTCTAAATCGCGACGGAAGTAAGGGCGAGGATTGTGGCCACGTAAAATCGATTTAAGCCCCCCAGTGGAAATCTTCCACTGACCGTTCCAAGGCGGCTCTTCTGTGGCGATTTATTTATGTTGTTGTTTGTTACGTACTGTGTGTATCACTTGTGTCTTTTGGTTTTGGATGGCCATATGGCCATTTTGTGGGAAAGTAACTGTCCTTATGGCCTTCCTTTGTTTAGGTTTCCATTATGGTCTGGTCGCTTAATGTTTGTATTTCTTTCCCTTTGGTGTCTTTTATGGGTGGAGTAAGTTAATTGTATCAATTCCTGATCTTTGTTTTACTTCTACTTTATGCTGTATTGGAGACGAGAACAATGCATATAATATGTTAGGAAATTGTGAAATATGGTTTAGCCACGTAGATATAAATCACATCAAATTGTTCTCCAAACTGTCATACTCACGGGCTGCGTAGTAACCCACATATCTATAGTACTCACACAATGAGTATTAGTCAACTCAAAGTACTTAAGAATAACAAATGACATGGCCATTGAAAACTTGCATGATAATGCAAAAGACAACTCTTGAATTTTATGATGTGGCAAACCATTTTAGATGCACCAGCATACATGCATTATATAAACTTGATCTACCTCCCTCTGAGATATTTGCCGCCCAGCAAAAACAGACCTCACTTTGTATCATTTTTTTTTTTAAGTTTTTGGTCAAAAAAGATGTGGTTTATCGCCGTGCAAAATACCTCTAGGTGAAAGTGTAAACCGTCACTTTTTGATCAAGTTAAGAAAAATCTACTTAATTCGATTTTTCGTACATGTGCATATACTTGTTCCTACTTTATAAACTTCAATAAATACTGAACCCTTAGACTTTTAGACTTCTTTTTTTTAAACAAAATTTGGATTAAAAATTGCGTATCTGAACAGCTTGACTGCTCGCGTAGAACTGGTCTTACAACTCAAACTTACTTGCCTATATCTCACTTTTTTCAGCATAAATCCCATACTTTTCACGATCTTTACAATGCTTCTGTATCTGAACAATGTTAAGACAAACGTTCTCTCCTATACGTTGTACCGGAGAGAACTAGTGAAGTAGAAGTAAAACAAAGATCAGGAATTGATACAATTAACTTACTCCACCCATAAAAGACACCAAAGGGAAAGAAATATTAACATTAAGCGACAAGACCATAATGGAAACCTAAACAAAGAAAGCCCATAAGGACAGTTACTTTCCCACAAAATGGCCATATGGCCATCCAAAATAAAAAGACAAAAGTGATACACACAGTAAGTAACAAACAACAACATAAATAAATCGCCACAGAAGAGCCGCCTTGGAACGGTCAGTGGAAGATTTCCACTGGGGGGCTTAAATCGATTTTACGTGGCCATAATTTTTAACATTGCCCCCCCCCCCCCCACAAAAAGAAAATACAACACTTTTCTTTGCAATAGCGAGCTTTATGCTAGAAAAGCAAAGTATAGAAGAGCAACTGATCATAAACAAGAGGACCATGATGGCCCTGGATCGCTCACCTGATCCATAGAGTAACAAGTGGGCCCCAGGGAGGGCCATTATTGACCCCAGGGTTATAATGTGCATAATGTTGAGGGAGGTCTAAAAAGGTGAAGCTTCATACCAAATATCAACAAAGGCTATAATTTGAACAATCTTGGCAAAGGTTCACTAGATGAAGCTACACAACAAATATCAAAGACCTGGGCCTTGCGGTTTCAGAGAAGAAGATTTTTTTAAAGATATTCCTTACATAAGCCTATGTAAAACCAAATGGCCCCGGGGCAGGGGCATTTTTGGCCTCAGGGCTATAATTTAATCAATCTTGATAGAGGTCCACTAGATGAAGCTTCACACCAAAAATCAAAGACCTGGGCCTTGTTGTTTCAGAGAAGAAGATTTTCAAAGATTATCTCTATTATAAGTCTATGTAAAACCAAAGGGCCCTGGGGCGGGGGCATTTGTGGCCCCAGGGCTATAATTTGAACAATCTTGGTAGAGGTCCACTAGCTGAAGCTTCATACCAAATTTCAAAGACCTAGGCCTTGTGGTTTCAGAGAAGAAGATTTTTAAAGATTTTCCCTATATAAGCCTATGTAAAACCAAAGGGCCCCGGGGCGGGGGCATTTTTGGCCCCAGCACTATAATTTGAACAGTCTTAGTAGGGGTCCACTAGATGAAGCTTCATACCAAATAGCAAAGACCTGGGCCCTGCATTTGTAGAGAAGAAGATTTTTAAAGATTTTCCCTATATAAGCCCATGTAAAACCAAAGGGCCCTGGGGAGGGGGCATTTTTGGCCCCAGCACTATAATTTGAACAATCTTGGTAGGGGTCCACTAGATGAAGCTTCATACCAAATATCAAAGACCTGGGCCTTGCGGTTTCAGAGAAGAAGATTTTTAAAGGATTTCCCTATATAAGCCTATGTAAAACCAAAGGGCCCCGGGGCGGGGGCATTTTTGGCCCCAGCACTATAATTTGAACAATCTTGGTAGGGGTCCATAAAATGAAGATTCAAACCAAATATCAAAGACCTAGGCCTTGCAGTTTCAGAGAAGAAGATTTTTAAAGATTTTCCCTATATAAGCCCATGTAAAAACCAAAGGGGCCCCTGGGCGGGGGCATTTTTGCCCCAGCACTATAATTTGAACAATCTTGGTGGGGGTCCACTAGATGAAGCTTCATACCAAATATCAAAGTCCTGGGCCTTGTGGTTTCAGAGAAGAAGATTTTTAAAGATTTTCCCTATATAAGCCAATGTAAAACCAAAGGGCCCCGTAGCGGGGGCATATTTGGTCCCAGCACTATAATTTGAACAATCTTGGTAGGGGTCCACCAGATGAAGATTCATACCAAATATCAAAGACCTGGGCCTTGAAGTTTCAGAGAAGAAGATTTTTAAAGATTTTCCCTATATAAGCCCATGTAAAACCAAAGGGCCCTGGGGCGGGGGCATTTTTGGCCCCAGCACTATAATTTGAACAATCTTGGTAGGGGTCCACTAGATGAAGCTTCATACCAAATATCAAGGACCTGGGCCTTGCAGTTTCAGAGAAGAAGACTTTTTAAGTTTTTGGTGAAAAAAATCTATTTTTTGCTCCTGTGACCTATATGTGCAACGGACCGGAACCATTTGAACAACTTTGAAAGGGGACCACCTAAGGATCATTCCTGTGAAGTTTGGTCAAAATCCGCTCAGTGGTTTAGGAGGAGATGTCGTTTGAAGAAATTGTTTACGCACGCACGGACGCACGGACGGACGGACGCACGCACGACGGACGACGGACAAAAAGTGATCCCAAAAGCTCACCTCGTCACTACGTGACGGTGAGCTAAAAACTAATAGTGTCAATGTTAATAAAATACTTATTATCATTAACTACACATGTACAACAATGTATTGTTTATTTATATTACCATGCATACATCAAAATGCTCTATAAAGGCTTGGGAGATTTTCAATGATGGTAAACCATGTAAAAGTCTCTATTAATGATTCAATTTTCTCTAAAGTATTTTTATACATTCTGATGTCTAAAAAAACTGTACCAATTAAGTGCCCCTAGAGGGGAGTCACTTTTACCCCAGTACTATAATTTGAACAATCTTAGATAATGTGCACTATATGAAACTTCATACTAAATACCAAAGACATGAGCCTTGTGGTTTCAGAGAAGAAGATTTAAAGGTTTTCCCTATGTAAGTCTTTGTAACGGGACCATTTCTGGCACCAAGGCTATCATTTGAACAATCTTTGTAGAGGTCCACTAGATGAAGCTACACACCAAATATTCCTTGTGGTTTCAGAGGAGAAAATTTTTTAAGATTTTTCCTATATAAGTTAATGTAAAACTAAAGGGTCCCAGGGTGGGGGCATTTTTGGCCCCAGGGCTAGAATTTGAACAATCTTGATAGAGGTCCACAAGACAAAGCTTCATACCAAATATCAAACACCTGAGCATTCTGGTCTCAGACAAGAAGAATTTTAAAGGTTTTCCCTATGCAAGTCTATGTAAAAACAAAGGCCCAACAGGGCAGGGGCATTTTTGGCCCCAAGGCTATAATTTTAACAATCTTGGTAGAGGTCCACTAGATGAAGCTACACATCATATATCAAAGACCTGGGCCTTGCGTTTTCAGTGGAGAGGATTTTTTAAGATTTTTCCTATATAAATCAATGTAAAACCAAAGGGTCCCAGGGTGAGGGCATTTTTGGCCCCAGGGCTATAATTTGAACAATCTTGGTAGAGGTCCACAAGACAAAGCTTTCTTACCATACATGTATATCAAACACCTGAGCCTTCTGGTTTCTGAAAAGAAGATTTTTAAAGGTTTTCCCTATATAAGTCTATGTAAAACCAAAAGGCCCTGGGGCCGAGGCATTTTTGGCCCCAGTGCTACAATTTGAACAATCTTGATAAAGGTCATCAAGACGAAGCTTCATACCAAATATCAAATACCTGAGCCTTCTGGTTTCAGACAAGAAGTTTTTAAATGTTTTCCCTATGTTACTCTATGTAAAACAGAAGTGCCCAGGGGCGGGGGTACTTTTCGCCCCAGGGCTATAATTTAAACAATCTTCGTAGAGGTCCACTGGATGAAGCTACACACCAAATATCAAAACCCTGGTCTTTGCAGTTTCAGAGGAGAAGACTTTTAAAGATTTTTCCTATATAAGTCTAGGTAAAACCAAAGGGCCCCGAGGCGGGGGGCATTTTTGGCCCCAGAGCTATAATTTGAACAATGTTGATAGAGGTCCACTAGATGAAGGTTCATACCAAATATCAAAGACCTGGGCCTTGATGTTTCAGAGAAGAAGATTTTTAAAGTTTTTCCCTATGTAAGTCTATGTAAAACCAAAGGGCCCCAGTGCGGGGGCATTTTTGGCCCCAGGGTTATAATTTGAACAATCTTGATAAAGGACCACAAGACAAAGCTTCATAGTATATATCAAACACCTGAGCCTTCTGGTTTCAGACAAGAAGACTTTCAAAGGTTTTCCCTATGTAAGTCTATGTAAAACTAAAGTGCCCTGGGGCGGGGGCATTTTTTGCCCCAGGGCTATAATTTAAACAATCTTGGTAGAGGTCCACTAAATAAAGCTACGCAACAAATATCAAAGACCTGGGCCTTGCAGTTTCAGAAAAGATTTTTTAAGACTGTTCCTATATAAGTCAATGTAAAAGCAAAGGGCCCCGGGGCGGGGGAATTTTTGGTCCAAGAGCTATAATTTGAACAATCTTGATAGAGGTCCACTAGATGAAGCTTCACACCAAATATCAAAGACCTAGGCCTTGCGGTTTCAGAGAAGAAGATTTTTTCAGATTTTTCCTATATAAGCCAATGTAAAATCAAAAAGGGCCCTGGGTCCGGGTCATTTTTGGTACAAGGGCTATAATTTGAACAATCTTGGTAGAGGTCCACTAGATGAAGCTACACACCAAATATCAAAGACCTTGGCCTTGTGGTTTCTGAGAAGAAGATTTTTTTAAAGATTTTTCCTATATAAGTCAATGTAAAACTAAAGGGGTCCGGGCCAGGGGCATTTCTTGGTTTTCCCTATATAAGCCCATGTAAAACCAAGGGCCCTGGGGCGGGGGCATTTTTGGCCCCAGCACTATAATTTGAACAATCTTGGTAGGGGTCCACTAGATGAAGCTTCATACCAAATATGAAAGACCTGGGCCTTGCGGTTTCAGAGAAGAAGATTTTTAAAGATTTTCCCTATATAAGCCCATATAAAACCAAAGGGCCCCGGAGTGGGGGCATTTATCGCCCCAGAGCTATAATTTGAACAATCTTGGTAGAGGTCCACTAGATGAAGCTACACACCAAATATCAAAGACCTCGGCCTTGTGGTTTCTGAGAAGAAGATTTTTTTAAGATTTTTCCTATATAAGTCAATGTAAAACTAAAGAGGTCCGGACCAGGGGCATTTTTTGGTCCCAGGACTATAATTAGAACAATTATGATAGAGGTCCACTAGATGAAGCTTCATACCAAATATCAAAGACCTAGGCCTTGTGGTTTCAGAGAAGAAGATTTTTAAAGTTTTTCCATATATTAGCCTATGTAAAACCAAAGGGCCCCGGGGCGGGGGCATTTTGGGCCCCAGCACTATAATTAGAAAAATTTTCGTAGGGATCCACTAGATGAAACTTCATACTTAATATCAAAGACCTGGGCCTGGTGGTTTCAGAGAAGAAGATTTTTAAAGTTTTTCCCTATGTAAGTCTATGTAAAACCAAAGGGCCCCAGAGCGGGGACATTTTTGGCCCCAGGGCAATAATTTGAACAATCTCGATAAAGTTCATCAAGACAAAGCTTCATTCCAAATATCAAACACCTGAGCCTCATGGTTTCAGACAAGAAGATTTTTTAAGGTTTTCCATATATAAGTCTGTGTAAAACCGAAAGGTCCAGGAGCAGGGGCATTTTTGGCCCAAGGGCTATAATTTTAACAATCTTGGTAGAGGTCCACTAGCTGAAGCTCCATACCAAATATCAAACACCTAGGCCTTGTGGTTTCAGTGGAGAAAATTTTTCAAGATTTTCCCTATATAAGTCTATGAGTCTATGTAAAACCAAAGGGCCCCGGAGCAGGGGTATTTTTGGCCAAGGGCTATAATTTGAACAATCTTGGTAGAGGTCCACAAGATAGAGCTTCATACCAAATATCAAAGACCTTGGCCTTGCAGTTTCAGAGAAGAAGATTTTTAAAGATTTTCCCTATATAAACCTATGCAAAACCAAAGGGCCCCGGGGCGGGGGCATTTTTGGCTCCAGCACTATAATTTGAACAATCTTGGTAGGGGTCCACTAGATGAAGCTTCATACCAAATATCAAAGTCCTGGGCCTTGCGGTTTCAGAGAAGAAGATTTTTAAAGCTTTTCCCTATATAAGCCTATGTAAAACCAAAAGGCCCGGGGACGGGGGCATTTTTTGCCCCACCACTATAAATTGAAAATCTTGGTAGGGGTCCACTAGATGAAGCTTCATACCAAATATCAAAGTCGTGGGCCTTGCGGTTTCAGAGAAGAAGATTTTTTAAAGATTTTCCCTTTATAAGCCTATGTAAAACCAAAGGGCCCCAGGGCAGGGACATTTTTGGCCTCAGCACTATAATTTGAATAATCTTGTTAGGGGTCCTTTAGATGAAGCTTCATACCAAATATAAAAGACCTAGGCCTTGTGGTTTCAGAGAAGAAGATTTTTAAAGATTTTCCCTATATAAGTCTATGTAAAACCAAAGGGCCCGGGGCGGGGGCATTTTTGGCCCAAGGGCTATAATTTGAACAATCTTGGTAGAGGTCCATTAGATGAAGCTTCATTCTAAATATCAAAGTCCTGGGCCTTGCAGTTTCAGAAAAGAAGATTTTTAAAGATGTTCCCTATATAAGCCTATGTAATACCAAAGGGCCCCGGGACTGGGGCATTTTTTGCCCAAGCACTATAATTTGAACAATCTTGGCAGGGGTCCGCTAGATGAAGCTTCATACGAAATATCAAAGTCCTGGGCCTTGTGGTTTCAGAGAAGAAGATTTTTAAAGATTTTCCCTATATAAGTCTATGTAAAACCAAAGGGCCCCGGGGCGGGGGCATTTTTGGCCCCAGCACTATAATTTGAACAATCTTGGTAGGGGTCCACTAGATGAAGCTTCATACCAAATATCAAAGACCTGGGCCTTGTGGTTTCAGAGAAGAAGATTTTCAAAGATTTTCCCTATATAAGCCCATGTAAAACCAAAGGGCCCCGTGGCGGGGGCATTTTTTGTCCCAGCACTATAATTTGAACAATCTTGGTAGGGGTCCACTAGATGAAGCTTCATACCATATATCAAAGTCGTGGGCGTTGTGGTTTCAGAGAAGAAGATTTTTAAAGATTTTCCCTATGTAAGCCTATGTAAAACCAAAGGGCCCCGGGGCGGGGGCATTTTTGGCCCAAGCACTATAATTTGTACAATCTTGGTAGGGGTCCACTAGATGAAGCTTCATACCAAATATCAAAGATCTGGGCCTTGTGGTTTCAGAGAAGAAGATTTTTAAGTTTTTTGGTGAAAAAAATCTATTTTTGGCTCCTGTGACCTAGATGTGCAACGGACCGGAACCATTTGAACAACTTTGAAAGGGGACCACCTAAGGATCATTCCTGTGAAGTTTGGTCAAAATCCGATCAGTGGTTTAGGAAGAGATGTCGTTTAAAGAAATTGTTTACGCACGGACGCACGGACGGACGGACGCACGGACGCACGACGGACGACGGACAAAAAGTGATCCCAAAAGCTCACCTCGTCACTACGTGAAGGTGAGCAAAAAATGAGTTATTTCGCTAATAAACATTACAACTCTAACGTTTTGGAAATAGCCAATCTTTTATCTAGAGTATCCTTAATATAGCCATCTTTAGCTACATCAGTTTTCCAGCGTCCATGACGCTTAAGACATCTTTCATTAACACCGTCGGAATTAGCAGCCATACTAGCCCCACTAGCTCTTAGAGAATGGACTCCAAGTCCAAATCTGGCGCAACAAGCTTTAATTTTTTAATAATACACTCTCTTGCACGTGTGTAACTTAACTTTTTATTGGAAGATAAAAATTTACTTATAGTTTTTGATTTATTAATTGGCCTAAACAAATACTTTTCTGAATCTAAAGACTGTTTTGACACGTCTAAATATATTTTCAGCATTTCATATGGACAAGCACAAGTTGATCCCTTTGCAATTAAAACTTCCTTTCCTTGCCTGTATACGTCAGTTTTACTCTTTGTGATTTTTAGCACTACATGGTCTTCATGAAATACTAAGTCCTTGCATCGCAGTTCACTAATTTCGCTGAATCTCAGGAAACCTGCGTCCCCACATAAAATCATTGACAAATCTCGTATCGATCCCAAATCACTACTTTCTTTATAAAGATCACATAACTGCTTTAGTATTTCAGAATCAACAATATCTTTCTTCTTAACTGGGCCAGATCTGAGTCGCTTCGCACTTTATACCAAGCTTTTAACAAAGGCATTTTCTGTTGGGTCATGAAAATCATTAACATTATGCATCCACTTAATTGAATAATACGCAGCACTAATAACACTATATGAAACTTTTTTATCCAAAAACTCCGTGATGTACATAGCCACGTGAATGGAATTAGCTGGTTTAGAACAAAAACCTTTCGACTGACAAAATTCGTTGAAGTGCTTAAAACTATTATAGTACTTTTTATTGTATTCTCCGCTCTATAATGATATATGTACTTAGCCATTTTGTCCGATAAACAGTGACCCGCATCTTGTACCCCTGCTGCTCTCAATTTCCTATTTAACGTAGCTTTCAGACCAATACCTGTTAACGAAAATACAAAAATTAGAATTCTATAAATATGACCAATCCAACTACATACAATATTTTTTTGGCCAATGTCAGAACCTTTATCAGTAATTTTCGGCCTGTTGAAAACCGTTGCAAATATTCAACTTGTATATATTGTATTTCACACAAAATTAACGAACCTATACCATTAGAATTCTATTTCAAAAACAAATTCTTACTGCTATCATTCTAAATGGCAACGGGTCATGCTGAAAAATACCATTTTTGCTAAAAGCAGCATCAATGATATTTCTCAATGGCAATGGTAAAACCTGTGATATGTAGTGTTTTGATTTCTGTTGACCCTTAAACAGCAATGGCCAAAATGCCGCGGACTTCCATTCTGGAATGACCAATGTACAATTAGCCTTCTCTGCTTCAACCTTATACAGGCCAATATCATTCTTGGCGGTGGAACAACCCAGTTATTCTCGCCTGCCCACTTTTCATACAGTGAATCTATTGCCTCAGTCCCGGGTACCCACCACATAGAGTTAAACCTTACACACTTATTATTGAAATTTGAAGCAAATCTATCGACTGAATGCGGTCCCCATTTTCTGTCTAACATGCTAAAAACCCACGTCTTTATAGACCAGTCATCGCTGTCAGTACAACGACTTAAATTATCCGCCTGAACGTTACCTCCCCTTGGAACCCACTCAGGAGATATATTTATACCCTCTGTCTTACAAATATGATGCATATCTAATGCAAGTACCTGTAAATCTGGCTTCCTGCTGCCAATTTGTAAAACTGATCCCACATTCTTGTTATCCGACAAAACTTTAACGCGCTTATTTCTCAGAATATTAATATTACTCTGTAACACACGCCTTACCGCTTCTACCTCTCTCCAGGTGGAACTTTTTGATTTTCTTGTGTACTCCAGCTACCAACTACAACTGTACTTCAAATCCTTCCTTACCGTCTTGCTGACAACACGTTCCTCTGGCATTAACCTGAGAAACATTCGAACACGCTTCTTTGCTACTGATAACTCTTCCCGAAAACAACAGATCTCTGCTAAACTGTCTTTCAGGAAGTTTTACACTCTCACCCACATCCAGGGGTACACTACTACCCACTTCCGGGGGTACACTACTACCCACTTTCGGGGGTACACTACTACCCACTTCCGGGGGTACACTACTACCCACTTCCGGAGGTACACTGCACCCGACTTCCGGGGTAACAATGTCACTTACATCTAAAACTGAATAACCCTTTTTCTTTGAAAATCACTCAGGAGTTACTTTACCGATCTCACTAACCAGTTCCGGGATTTTCAAGCTTTTCATCCCACATGTGCCCTTCTCTGAACCATTAAAATACTCCTCAAGATAACCACCGTATCCAGAGCTACTAGCATCTGTATACATGCGGAGATCAAACACAGTATCTACCTCTATCTGCTTACCTTCCCGATTTAACAATCTGGCTTTTTCTCGCCAGAATGTGAGCTCATTCTTTGCACCAGGCGTCACCTTTACAGGTGCATTCCAGCTCGCTTTACTTAAAATACAATTGTACAATTCCCGAGTACGCAACCTTACAATCTTACCAAGAACAGCCTGAATCGAAATTACCTGGCCTACAGCAGACGCTAGCAGTTCCACCTTGACAATATCTGTCTTATCTACCTTAAGCTGATACATGATTGAATCTATGAAAATTTCAAGCCTTCTGATTCTCTCCTCTGTTATGTAAAGTTTATGCTCCTCCATGTTAAGTACATGTCCTAACCAAACCACCTGCCTGACTGGTTCCCAGTGACATTTCTCGTTTGCTTGCAAAAAACAAATTCTATAATGCTATTCTGCACAAACCTGCTTGTTTCTAAAGCTGTCTTAAAGCAAGAGCTCCCCCCGAATCCATCATCTAAGAACATGATAACTTTATAGCCTAAATATCTCAAGTATTTCACAACCTCTCTCAAACTTTTGTGAAGATATGACCAGCCGTTGAAATGCCAAACGCTAAAACATTGAATACATAAAATTTGGTTACCTTATCTTCTGTCCAGGAGAACCCCAGATAGGACCTATTTTCCTCTAGAATTGTAATGTGGTGATAAGCTCCTTTTAAGTCAAAAGTGAAAAGATAAGCACCTCTTTCAAACATGCTTTCTGCTACTTTAATATCTTCATATTTAAACTTAAACTTATGCAAATGCGGATTGATGTGTCTACGATCTAAAACCAATCTTGGTTTGCCGGTTTTGCTATAAGCTACTGTTAAAGGATTGATTACCAACGGTGGTGTTTTGCATTCTGAAATAGCACCCTTTTTCAAAAGACTACCTATTTCTTCAGAAACAAAAGAGGGATTTTCCAAAGCTGACCTATTATTCTTCAAGCAGATATTTTGTGGATTAGTTTTTAACGGCAGCCGATACCCCTTTTCTATAACATTAATAATATAACTGCTAGCATTTATATTCTTCCATTTTTCAACAGACGTGTTCAATCGCCCCACAGGGGAACCTACCTTCAGGCCAAAATTTTTCTTTTCCTCTGTCAATTGCTCTGCCCCTAATAAAACAGTATTATTGCGACCTGTAGATATCACAGACTCTGCTGTCGATAAAACTTCATTTTTACTACGAGTAGATATGTCCGACAAAAACATACCCTGACATTTCGGCAATACCTCTTGCACATCTACAACTGACAATACCGTCTGTTCCTCTAAATCATAGGATGTATATATTTTACTGGGTGTATATGATTTAACAATATGAATACTTATCTTGTTATTGCTTTTGGAAGCCTGACATTCTTTATCTTTCACCCAGTGACCAGGCATACCACAGGAAAAACAAAGGCCTGGTCTCTTAGTCTCCTGCGGCTTTCCTTGACCGCTTGGCCCACTCGTCTCCGCCTGCCGACGTTGTCTATACGGCCAGCCTCGACCACGACCTCTCTTGGACCTTTCTGATTTCTGGACCTTTCTGATTTCATTTTACGAGTCGCCCGTGCTTCAGCTTTATAAATTCGTTTCTCATGTTCTGAATCGGAAGCTATCGGTATTCTCTCATATTCTTTTACCACACGCCAGCCCAGATCTGTTGAATCCGCCAGCTGAATTATCTTCTGACGGTGCTTGATTAAATCTTTCGCTGACAACATGTAAAAAAACTACTTTGAATAACCTATAGGTTTTTTTTATAGGTTTTAAACATCTGTTGTTGATACCTGTTAGAATCGCATCCATGTGATTCCAGCAAGTATCCACAAGTACCAGAATGGCATTAAACAACTTAAACATATATACGATGACTCGGCAAATAAAATTTATTCCTTTGATAGATAAAAGGATATCTACAATTTACCAGACCGTGACTATCTAAGATATTTTACACTTATATGAAGCATACCAAAAATATGGAAAACATCTATCAAAAACGAAAATATACATATCCCTGAAACACCTACAACAATAAGTCAAGTGATAATATCTAAGCAAACAAATAAATATGTTTACCACCTTTTAATGAAAAACATAGCAAAGATAGAAATAAAATCTGAAGTAAAGTGGACACATCAATTTAGTGATAGTACTTTAAACTGGAAATGTATATATACAAACATGTTAAAACCAACAAAAGACATAAAACTTCAAAACTTTCAATATAAGTTCTTGATGCGAATCATACCAACAAATAAATTTCTGATGAAATGTAACCTTGCCGTATCCACACTGTGTGAATTTTGCACAATGGAAATAGAAACACTTAACCATCTCTTTTGGGAATGTTTATTCGTTCAACAATTTTGGACAGAAGTATCAAAATTCTTAAAGGACCATAGTTTTGATATTACTCTTAAACAAAAGATTATAACATTTGGTATTACTGTAAATTGTAATGAGCTAAAAACTCAAGTACAAAATTATATCATAATGCTGGGAAAGTACTTTATATTTAAAAACAAATGTCAGCAAACTCCAATATTGTTCGTGCATTTTATATCGTACCTAAAGCAGAAACTAAACATTGAGAAACAGATCTATTTTATGAAAGATAAGATTACCCAGTTTAATAGGAAATGGAATACTATGATCGCTTTACTACATTAATTCCTAGGATAAATTTGGCAGCATACTAAAGGCAGCAGAAAGATCTTCTCTTCTTCTTCTTCTTCTTTTTCTTCCATTGTTTTCTTTTTTGTATATTTTTTCCTCTCTTTTTTTTTAAAAAAAAAGTTTCCGAAATTGTATTTGTGAAAGCATACCACTGAAAATCAGTAAAACAAAATTAAGTTTCAAAATCCCAAATGCCCTGATTGATTCCTTTAGTTAAACATTTAACTTGTACAAATTATAGATTTGTAACATTATTGTGTATAGTATGTATTGTATAAGGTATGTAAAGTTGTATATGCTTGTACGATGTAATTTCTGAAATAAAAGAATAAATAATAAAAAAAAGTATCCACAAAGAATGTTTCTGACAAGAAATAAATAACAAAAACCGATAAGGCGATTCTAACGAGTACCCACAACATAGTTTACGCACAATGAAATATTATTGCTGCTTTTCTCGAGTACCTCTGTCACACCAGAATTTAGTGTTGAGGTTAAAACGTATCCGTCAACACTATAGGTCATTTGGAGACACTGCTTCCTAATGTATAGGACTTTTAAAGTGACATTGAGATGAGATGACATCTCAAGCCCTGTCGTCCAATAACTTGCCTATATTTAATTACCTAAACATTTTTTTTTTACCTTCTAAAATATTTTCTTTCCCCTTCTCTATGTTCCTCAACTCAAAGCTTTTTTCTGCCTCCTCTAATTTACACAACACCTTAGCATTCTGTTTAAATTGCTCCTCGTTGCTTTTCCGCTTACATTTAGGATAATCTCCAGCAGAGAGCATAACTGCTCCTCATTGGAAGTACTTGGTTTGAACTTATCTGTGACGATAAATCGCCTATCGCCCGCATCAAATATGCCTGACTGCTATTCACCGCCTCCTTCACTTTATTGGTAACTAAAACTTCTAACTGCTCCACGTCCATTCTCCTACAAAATTGCGTATCTGAACAGCTTGACTGCTCGCGTAGAACTGGTCTTACAACTTAAACTTACTTGCCTATATCTCACTTTTTTCAGCATAAATCCCATACTTTTCACGATCTTTACAATGCTTCTGTATCTGAACAATGTTAAGACACACGTTCTCTCCTATACGTTGTACCGGAGAGAACTAGTAATTGGACACACCATTTTTCGCCAACCCCTGATTCCCGATTGATTTTGAATCGGTGAATTGCTTTCTTAAAAAGCGTTCAAACCAGGGATGATGGTGATGATGATGATGATGATGATGACGATCATGATGATGATGATGTCGATGATGATGATGATGATGATAATAATAGAGTCAGAGCATACTCTAACGACACAATTCACAACATCCATATTTGTAACACAAATAAGAAAAAATACGCCACCAATTGTTTCAAACAAATCCCATTTTAAGAACTTTGACGCGCGGATGGCATTTTGGTCTGATTGATAAGTTTGAGGCTTAACATCCCCGTCAACACTATATAGGGCAGTTTGGAGATGTTGCTTCCAATTTTGCTCGACATGTACCTTATGGACTCTACTTAGTGTGTATGAGGAAACGGCATCTCAAGCCCTGTCGTGCAATGAAACCAAAAAAAAAACGTTTAAATGCCTGGACAGTCCGACTCGCAACACTTTGCCAGGGCTGGCTCAGACCATTTAAGGGGTTTACCAGTATACATATGCGGTCGGTTTCAGTTCTGTGTGGAAGCACAATGTATTTTCAAGCCCCGATGGGCGGAGGCCTTCTGGTTGATGAGGTTGTTGCACTGATACGGTTAATATATTCTCCCGAGTAGGAAAGTCGACTGTCCCTCGATATTCCATCTTCGCAAACCAATGGTGCTAAGTCCACTACGTTCCTTACGCAAGAAACGTAGTGGACTTACTGTTGTCCGAAGATAAGTGGAAAGTGACGTCAGCGAATGGTTTTTTGTCATTCAGCATTATCCACTTTTGTCAAAAGGTAACGACGCTTCGGTAATGATAATTATAACGGTATAGTCTGTCTTGCCAGCCAATGATGGGTATGATAATGATAACGGTTCAACCTGTCAAACCTACCTTTGCTGATATACTCTTTTACGTCACTGCATCACGTGAACAAGTCCATGAAATGAAGACCCCCTAAACTCCACTTTATAAAGAGAAAACTAGGTTTTACGGGGGTATACATTATTTTTTCTTATTTCTGCTCCAAGACCCAGCATCTATATTTTGAGCAGAAACAAGAAAAAATCACAATTTTTCGTTTTAAAATTTGCATTTCTTCGGCGCTAAAATTTACAATGTATTTGTATAGGCGTGTTTTCGTAATGGGACAATAGTCATTTAAACAATGTCTCAGTTATCCAGTTGTAAATGTTTTGCGTCATTGCGTCAAAACATGCAATTTATCAGAACATTAATTGTTCTCTGCGTCATTGCCTGCGACGTCATTTGACACAATGTCGCCTTAATTCGAAAATTTACTCTCAGGTAAAGTTACAGTATTCAGTACACCAAGCTAATATGCCCGTAAAATAATTATGTCTCTAAATCCCACTCAATATGAAGAAAAGTTGGGTTTACGTGAGTATTCTTTGGTGTTCTTATATTTCATTACGAAAACACGCCTATTCAAATACAGTGTAACCTTTATCGCCGAAAAATGAAAATCTTAAGATGAAACATTGCGATATTTTACCCTTGTAAACCCCAGTTTTACTGCATAAAAGTGGGGTTCAAGGGGGTCAAAATTATATAGGCATGTGATGTGTTCAGATTCATAGACTGTGGTTACTCGTTAGAACCGCCTACGATCACCAACAATATATGTTTGCCACTCAGGGTGTCACGATAAACCGATATACCTGTAAATTACAATACACACCTGCGCAGTTATGATATCGCGATATGAAAAGAACGTACCGTTAAATACCGGTATTAAAATGCAACCGTCCAACAAGCCGCAAACATGGTGATAAAAAGTGAGAAATTCAATACTGTTTCAGATAAAAGGAAGAAACGTGATGTTTACATACATTTATTAATAATTGTACTCCCCTGATCGCTGATTTGCTCAAGTTATCCTCACTATTAAACCGTTAACACCCGAGGCTTGCCTTAATTAACAATGTGACAAGGTCTGAAAATGAGTCAATCAAGATATACAATTTATATCTTATTTGATCCCTTTGTAATTGACACGGGTAGACGCTAAATATTATTCCGGCCAAAACAGAGCAAAGCAGACGCTGTTTTTTTTTCTACGCGTCTGTAAACCATTATTCATTTAGGCCTAGGCCGGCCTCGTTGGCTCAGTCGGATGCGCGTCTGACTGGTGATCAGGTTCGACTCCCGCCGGGGTCGGCAACATTCTTTCGTGTCGATTGATCATGAAATCTTTTCTACGGTCATTCTCTCCCTTCCGCTGATTCAAGAAGGGCAGTTGTCAGTTTCTGGCGAAAGAATGTGCACTGTCCTGGTTAACCGCTTACGTATAAGCCTGCCCAGGAAAGTGTGGATAGGTAAACTGACCGGCTCAAAAATGACCTAAATAGTGCTGACTGGGCCGTTAATCTCCAATACAAACAAACAAAAACATTTAGGCCTAAACATAGAACTGGGGTATAACAAAGTGACATTTTCTATTTAAACCCGTTTCATGATTAGCCTGCGATAAAAATATGTTTGTCATTTTTAACGGATGAAAGAAATATGCCCCGCGTGACATCAATGAAAATTCGCGCATGCTTTTTGACCTCCAGGTGAACGCGCTAAATATTTTCCCGCCAAAGCAGAACAGAGCAGACGTTAGTATTTTCCAAGCATCTTTATGCAGTTTTTCATTTATCAATAAACATAAAACCGGAGTTTTGCAGAATGACATTTTCTATTCAAACCTGTTTCATTTCTAGCTAGCGGGAAACTATTTTTGCCGTGTTTTTAATGGATCTTTTATGAAAGAAATATGCCCCAAGTGAAATCAATAACAACCATGCATGCTTATTAGTTCCGCCTAAGTTCCGAGGCACGTTTTGGGGGAGCGTAGCCATGGAAAAAGCATAGACATTTAAAAATTTAGGCATAACAAAAACTTTCGTACTTCACGATCTTTAGCTTTGTTTACCGATCTACAGATGAAGCTATAGCTATCCAAACTGCAAGACTATTGCAGTAAGTTCCCTTGATTTGGGACGCTTGATTGGTCATAAAAGAACAACACACATTTTGGATGTATACTAATTTATTATTTACTGAACAAAAACTAAGAAACGGAAATCAAGTAAGATACAATCACAAATTTTCAACAATAAACAAACATAAACAACATGCAATATAACTTATAAAATACTTACAGTACGTAACATTTCATAACGGCAATCATGCATGCAACCAACCTACCCCCCCGCACCCACAAAAAATCTTGATAAGAGAAGGGGTGTAAGAGTGAGTGAGTGAGTGTTTGAGTTTTACGTCCCACCAACAGCTAAGGTCATACGGAGACGGGACCTCGGTTTATAGACTCATCCGAAAGTCTGGAAGGGGTGTAAGAGTAGGAGTAAATGTACGTCAGATTTTTTGCTATGCGGGTATTCTGAACGTTTTGTTTTCTGCCAGGTGCTAGGTGGGTAATCTAGCACTTTCTGTTATTCTGGGTGCTTGGTCTGATTTATAATTTAATTTGTTGGTGGTGGGATTCAATTTATGTTTTTTATCAGAGTGGTGGGTCTTTGAAAAAGGTTACTCCCCCATACACCAATACAGTTTATTCTGAAACAGCCCTCTCTTAAATGGGATTAACACATTTTTTTAACTTATGGACCTCAAAAACAGTGATATAACTATATCAAGCTGCGAAGGAGAAGCTGATCCTGTCATCTCGCTAAAAGTAATTACTTGATTTGTTGAAGCAACATATTGTGGTATAGCTGCAATACTCTTTGATTATATCGCAATATATCGCGATACGCTTTTGGCATATCGTGACAGCCGGACTAACAATATGACAAAATATAAATTTGCATAAAAAAATGATGGAGCTGTAGACATGAAAGGCGCCATTATAGGACACGTGTGTGTTTTCGTATAATGATGCGTGTGTTAACTTAAGTCGACTAAGCGTATATATACATGTATTGACTTCGCCCCCGCCCATCGGGGTTTAAAGAAATATTTGGGCTGCATGATCTTTCCACACTGAGCTGAAACCGACCGCACACGAGTACTGGTAAACCGCTTAGAGGATCTAAGCTTGCCCAGGCAAAGCGGTGCGAGTAGGACCGTCCATTGGTTTCATTGGGCGACAGGTCTTGAGATGCCATTTCATCTCAATTTCGGATAAAAGTCCCACAAAATTGTATCCAAACTGACCTTTACAGTGTTTACGGGGACGTTAAACCTCAAAACAAACAAACAAAACATGTATCTACCGACATCCGCATGAATGATCCTCGATTTTATCATTCATTATTTATATGTATTTTTAGGTTAACAAGTGTAATGAGCACACCCGTGGACCCCACTCTATCTACAGATATCTAGGGTTTATAGGGGTATACATTACTTTCCTTATTCCGGCACCAAAGTATACGTTGTGGTTACGTGTTGGAACCGCCACATTAATGCAGTTCTAACGAGCACCCTCAACTTAAGTTTTGACTGCAATAAAAAGGTCACAAGTGTTCGTTAGAGAACTAACCATTTTGGGGTGTGAAACATCATGAAAACACGCCTATATAATTTTGACCCCCCCCCCCCTGAACCACACTTTTATATAGTGCAACTGTGATTTACAGGGTCAAACTTTATTTGTCTCATTTCTTACCTAAAATATAGGTTGTGGGTTCTAACTAGTATCCACCATCTATATTTTGAGCAGAAATAAGAAAAATATCGTAATTTTTCGTCTAAAATTTTCGTTTTGTATGTGGCAACATTTACAATGTATTTTTATGGGCGTGGTTTCGTATTGGAATGCGCTATGTTGTAAGGATTCTGTCGCAATTGGACTATATACTAGGTTCTTGTCAACACTTCGTGGATGAACAGTCTGATATGAATCTTTGTAGCTTGCATATTACTAAAGCATGTTTGTCTCGTTGTGGCTAAACAATACAGAAACACGCCTATTAAATATATATTGAAAATTTTACCAACAAAACGAACGTTTTCAGATAAAAGATTCCAATAGTTTTCATATTCTGCTTAAAGGCATTTAATCTGTAATAGTAGGACACACCGTGCGTTCATAATTGTTTTATTGCCCCCTGTGATATTCTATTTGTAGCAGATCAAAGGCGGCTCTTAATAAGGTGATTAGTAGCTCTTGATGAATATTATGCATGGGTCACACATCGGGAAAATCAATAATGTATACTCTAGTCAACATTTGGTAAACTATTGAATCCACAAGGTGGCCCCTTACCTGTTGAAGACAGAGGAGATCTCTTCAGTCAGCACTGATGGCTATACAATGTTATGTTATGAAATGATAGTCCTCAATAATCAAGATTAAATGCCTTTAAAACAAAGATTGTGATAACTCGTTAGAACCGCCTCTTCGAGACGGTTCTAACGAGTACCCACAATCTATTTGTAAACAGAAATAAGATAAAATAATGTATACTCTCCCTCTTTCTCTCTCTCTCTCTCTCTCTCTCTCTCTCTCTCTCTCTCTCTATCTATCTATCTATCTATATGATTACGTGATGATTAGAGTTATTTTATGTGTCAGGATCGCCATACAAATGCTTTTGCCGCACCGGAACTGGACACATCACAAGACTGGTTCCTGTTGCACGGAGAAGAAGATGAGACGAGAACCATACTAAAATTTGTCAGGAAATTGGACACGTGCGACAAAGACGATCTGCCCATCGACGTAAGTAAATTCGAGCTGCGACAGAGTAGAAATAGTGAAACATTGCAGCTCGTAAATCATTTCATACTGTTTTTCATACTGTTGTTATACATTTTTAAACTTACTGGCATGCTGATATTGAAAACAAGTCATTTCTACAAGTTACGTCAAAGCAGTATATCTATACAGTGACATTGGGTTACCATTAAAAATAGAAGTGAAGGCAATGATACAATCGACCCACAGCTCCCATCAGAGACACCAAAGGGAAAGAAGCACAAACATGAAACAACAGACCTAATGGAAACATCAATAGCGGAAAGCCAAAAGGACAGTTACTTTCCCACAAAATGACCAATAGGCTATCCAAAATAAAATAAATTATTAAACATCACAAACACCCAAAGACAAACCATAACAAAAATTAACCTCGACAGAAGAACCGCCTTGGAACGGTCAGCGAAAACGAATTCCACTGGGGGGCTTAAATAGAATTTACGTGGCCACAATCCTCGCCCTTACCTCCGTCGCGATTAAGACAAATAATTTGTTCAGCCCGCATGAAGGCCTCCTAACTCATCAGTGCAACATCTCCGTGAACACAAAAATCTAACAACCACAGAGATGAAACAACGGTGAGGACTCGACAGCAAAAAAAAAAAGACTGAAATGCTAGGGCAAAAGAAAACCTACAGTTAGACTCCGATAGGTCCGACCAGAGATAGAGCATCAGACACTAGCCAACATTACCTTAAATTATACAATAAGCCTTTACACTGGA
The DNA here is from genome assembly GCA_963580285.1 of Lucinisca nassula. Classification (NCBI taxonomy): domain Eukaryota; kingdom Metazoa; phylum Mollusca; class Bivalvia; order Lucinida; family Lucinidae; genus Lucinisca; species Lucinisca nassula. The sequence goes on along the minus strand of OY757024.1, from coordinate 107,941,053 downwards.
ACCGTCATAGAATCTGTGGCCCGACCCACCGGCGTGCAATTTAAGATGGAAGCAAAGTTGTTAACCATGATTGGGTTAACTACCATGCATGCAGTCTGTCTGTTGTATAACATTTATGTTGTATATATTTTTCTGAATGTGTATACTAAGTCACCATAACATTCAGGTTCCGATAGACCTTGTTGCAGAAGAGATTTAAGTCCAATATTGAAGTTTGAAATTAAATCAGAATGACGTCTATAAAATTTTGAAAAGGCTTTGCGTAGTTTATGGTACCGATAACCCTGATTAAGAAGTTTAACCGTTAACAATTTATTACGAGTGTTGAAGTCAGTTACATGACTACACACTTTGGCAAATCGAATTTATTGCGAAAGATAAACGCCATAGGATGGCGCTAGAGGAACATCACCATCCAAAAAAGGAAAATTTACAATCTCAAAATCAAAATCATCGCGTTTATCATACATTTTGCACGAAACAAACGCTTTTGTCTCAGTGCAGCGATCGCTCAGTACAGCGACCATTTAAACATTTTTTTTTTCTTTTTCTTGTTCTAAATAATAATTTATTTTGGAGATCCACCTTAATTTATCCCGAAATAAATTCGATATTAATTTGTTTGTTTGAATTGAAGTTTTTCGTTGCCGTCAACACTATTTGAGTGATTTTGGAGACGTTGCTTCTTGTCAGGCGGGACTTGTACTGACATTGACATGAAATAACATTTCAAGCCCCACCATACAAACAAAGCATCGGGGTTTATACGCAGGGACGAGCCGACTCGCACCACTTTGCAAGGGCAGGTTTACACCTTGTAAACACTTTATCAGTACTCATGCGCGGTCGCGTGGCATGCAGCCCAATCTATTACTCCAAGCACCGATAGGCGGGGCTAAGATGGTTTGGATAAATGCTCTCCAGACGCAAACGTAATCCGAGAGAAATTTCAAATTGGTGACGAAAGTTAGAAGATTGCAGCATTTTTAGCGCCGTTGTTCATTCAGTTATATGTGTTTGTTTGTTTGTTTGATTTGATGTTTAACGTCCCCGTCAACACTATATAGGTCATTTTGGAGACGTTGCTTCCAATTTTGTAGGACTTTAACCCGACATTGAGATGAAGTGACATCTCAAGCCCTGTCGTCCAATGAAACCAATAGGGTTTATAAGCAGGGACGGTCCGACTCGAACCTCTTTGCGTGGGCAGGCTTAGATCCTCTAAGCGGTTTACCAGTACTCGTGTGCAGTCAGATTCAGCTCTGCATGGAAGCATCATGCAACCCATGTATTTATTCAAGCCCCGATGGGCGTGGACCGCAGTTATATGTGTTGCTTAACCTATAGCACACAATGCGATCTAAAAGATATCGTATTACATCACCCCAGTATGTCTGAAATCGTTATAATTATTATTGTTAGCTTTCAGAGGCTCGGGATTCACCTGCCTCGAAAACCTGTTCATGGTCCCCGAGGTGTTCGAGCAATTCATCACGTGAACAAGTCCGTGAAATAAACAAACCCTTTAAACCCAACTATATAAAGCAAAAACTGGGGATTTACGTGGGTATTCATTATTTTTTTTATTTCTGCTCCCAGACATAGATTGTGAGTATTCGTTAGAACCGCCTCATTTAGACGGTTCTAACGAGCACCCACAACCTACGTATGCTGTGAAAACAAGAAAAATATCACGTATTTTCATCAGAAAAGTAACCATTTTGGAGGTGTGGCACTATGCCGCTCGAGTGTGTTAGCGTAATGGTCATTGAACAATATAAAAGAAAAATTGTATCGGAATGAACAGAGGACCCTCGCTTCGCTGTAACGACAGTGTTTGTTCCCTTTACAATTTGTCGCTATAAAGTCTCAACTGAACTCATCTTTATTTGCAAATCACATATCATAACAGTGAATACATGAACTCCGCCCATAAAAGGCAGATAATACAAGTTAAAAAATACATAACATTCAGTTAATTTTCGTAAATATTCGGAAATCTCCGCCGAGTCTAAGGTGCCGATCGAAGAATTCTATATCACTGTGATCCCACACATCCAGAGCGAGCATGCGTATATATACACATATAATATATATAAGTCAGCATAGAGGTCAGTCTGAACTAAACTCAATGAAAGTTTGGGTCAGGGTCAGTACTCCTTGCGGATACCCTATTCACAAATGGAGAAATCTCTGGGATAAATGCCAGGCTAATTTCTGAGTATACAGAGGCTTGCTGTGAATACTCGGGGCCTCCATGACAAGTTTAAAAGTATATTTATTTATACTTGTAAATTTTACCGCCGTAAAATGGGAAAAAAAAAATAAGGTGAAAAATTGTGACATTTTTCTTATTTCTGCTCCAAATATAGATATTTGTTACCCGTTAGATCCGCCTCATCGAGGCCCGCCTCATCGAGGCGGTTCTAACGAGTGCCCACGATCTATATTTTAGAGCAGAAATAAGAAGGATAACGTTTTACCCCAGTAAACCCCAGCTTTACTATATAAAAGTCAGGTTCAAGATGGTCAATATTATATAGGCGTGTTTTCGTGATGATATATTCTGTTTTACGTTTTAGGACCAGACAACTAGGTTGATTTACTCTTTTCACCCACAAGACCCTGTGAATGAAACCAGTCTAATATATCATGGCCCCGATCACCGAGGAACAAAGAGTGTATCTCTTTTGAACCCAAGTCTACCACCAGCCTCGTTTAAGAATGAAGACGTCAAGATTTTGGAGTTCAGAATGAGAAATGTAAGTCATAAGAAAAACGATATACGATAGCCGACATCGTATACTGTGTTACGACGCTTGTTCTCCATACAACTCTTATTTATCAATGTTTATTGTTCATTTTGCCAAACTGACAATGGGCGTCGATCATGATTTGTTTGTTTGATTTGAGGTTTAACATCCCCGTCAACACTATAAAGGTCATTTTGGAGACGCTGCTTCCAATTTTACCTGATCTTGAGATGAAATTACATCTCAAGCCCTGCCGCCCAATGAAACCAATAGGGTTTATAAGCATGGACGGGCCGACTCGCACCGCTTTGCCTGGGCAGGCTTAGATCCTCTAAGCGTTTTTTTTTTTTTTTTGGGTTTTGGTTTTACGGCCCTTTCAAGATTATTTCACTCATATCGAGCCGATCGTTAATCAGAGGTGGGCGAAAACCGGAGTACCCGGAGAAAAACCACCTGACCTTCCGTTGCAGAACTTGGCGTCTCACACGTGGCCCGAGCGAGGCTCGAACCTACGGCGGTGAGAGACCTAGTGACTAAGAGACAGCGCTCTTATCCACTAGGCCACGGAGGCCCGTTCTAAGCGGTTTACCAGTACTCGTGTGCGGGTCGGTTTCAGTTCTGCGTGGAAACATCATGCAGCCCATCTATTTCTTCAAGCCCCGATGGGCGGTGGCCGGGCGTCGATCATGAAGATCGGAATACATTATGAACGGCTGATGTCCTATTTTTGGAGTTAGTATTACAATGTTTACGTCTCAATTAGAAATTAACATGCTATGTACAAACGTGACCTGTAACGCATTCCCGGAGCTGGATTCTGGCTCTCATCAGGATATATTTAAATCTGAGTTCATTTAATGGTCCAGTGATTTTGCCTTATATCTTGAAGGCATGTGATATTTGAACACCATACTTCAGGATTTTGTGTCAGAATGACCCGACATTTGACCTCAAAATAAATGTAGGGGACTGTGGCCTATATTTATTATCCAGCGATAATCATATCTTCAAGACTATTTGATGTGTGGACATTATACATGTACTTCAAAATTATGAGCCAGTAAGACCCGACATTTGACATCAAAATAAATGTAGGTCACTGATACCTATACTTATTTTGCCTTATATATTGGAGACTGTTTGACAAATGCACACCATACTTTAGTGATAAGGTTTGCAGCTGCAAAGCGTAGTGTTATCCTTTGCAAAGTTTAGTTTTCACTTGTTTGATAGGAACGGTTGCAGTTTCATGTGTTGACAATAGCGGTCGCAGTTGCAACGCTTGGTGTTATCCATTACGCAAACACGCCTATATATACAAATACATTGCCACCTTTATCGCCGAAAATATGAAAATTTTATGATGAAAAAATGTGATAGTTTTCTTATTTCTGCTCCGAATATAGATTGTTGGCACTCGTTGGAACCGACTTATGGAGGCGGTTCTAACGAGTACCCACAATGTATATTTTAGAGCACAAATAAGAAAAATAAGGTATACCCCCGGAAACCCCAATTTTACTATATAAAAGTGGGGTTCAAGGCGGTCAAAATTTTATAGGCGTGTTTTCGTGATGGTGTAGACAATAGCGGTTGCAGTTGCAATGTTTAATGTTATCTTGTTGACAATAGCGGTTGCAGTTGCAATGTTTAAGGTTATCGTATTGACAATAGCGGTTGCAGTTGCAATGTTTAATGTTATCGTGTTGACAATAGCGGCTGCAGTTGCAATGCTTAATGTTATCGTGTTGACAATAGCGGTTGCAGTTGAAATGCTTTATGTAAATGCGTTGGCACCCAGCTTGTGAAAGAAAGAAACCTGGTCTGTACCCAGCTGTAAATGGCTAGCAGTGGTGTAAAAGTCACTTCCTCTCTCGCGCGCGCGTGATACCATCCGGGTTGAATGTTCAAGAGCGATTCAAATAAGCTTAAGGCTTTCATCGCAATCGAACGAAAATAAATTAGTATCAACTAACTGGTCTGTATGCTTCTCGCGCATTTTTTGGGGGTATTTGTAAGGCAAAATCACTGGACTGTGAATTATAGGTCATGGTGACCTTCGATTCCCGGTCCATATAAGCCAATGTCAAAAGGATGATCGAAGTCCGACAAACTGTCTGCCGTAGTTGTTTTCATAATAGAAAAGTAGTAAACACTTTTTAATGCTGTCCTAGAATCTGATGTCTAGCCCCACCTGTGTATCAACCCTGGGATCAGGAGTCATGGAGAATGACAACCTGCCCTCGATGGTACCTGTGGTCCAAATATGACTGCGCCTCCAGCTACTTCCCCACCCCCATTGACTTGCGCAAATTATCGGGTACCGCCTCATTCTTTCTTTCACATCCACTCTCTCGACATTTTTTGGTGCCTCGGTACTTGTGACTACTCCCACGCCTCGGGGCGTTTAGCTTTGAGGTGATTGGCGACCTGTGGAGTAAAGTGCTAACGTTACGTTTAAAAGTTCAATTTCATAACTTATTTTGTCTATACTATTTTTGCTAAACAAAGAGACCATAAATTCTAGACGACGTCTGCAATTTAGGGACTATCAAACTGGTGTAGGAGTGCTGTTTGGACATTGATTTCCGCCACGCGCACCTCGCCCCAGCCTTGACACACAAGATCCTTTTAACGTTTAGTGTATATATTTGTGAATATGTTTTAACTTCAATTTTTACGAGTCATTACGTGCGGAAAATTTATCACCAATTCATACATGCTCATATAATTTACACAATAAGGAACATATGATAGACTGGCACTCGTGTCGCATATGTTAAGTTTTGTTTGTTTGATTGTATTGTAGCTTAGCAACCACGTCAACTTTATTAAGGCTATTTTTGTACCTATCCACACTTTTCCTGGGCAGGCTTATACGTAAGTGGTTAACTAGTACAGTGCACATTTATGCTAGAAACTGACAGCTGCCCTTCTTGAATCAGCGGAAGATAGAATGGATGTAGAAAAGAAATTGTGATGAATGTTCATGAAAGAATATTGCCGGCCCGGGCAGGTATCGAATCCTCGTCGTCCTGATCGCCAGTCAGAGTAGAAGTAAAACAAAGATCAGGAATTGATACAATTAACTTACTGCACCCATAAAAGACACCAAAGGGAAAGAAATACAAACATTAAGCGACCAGACCATAATGGAAACCTAAACAAAGGAAGGCCATAAGGACAGTTACTTTCCCACAAAATGGCCATATGGCCATCCAAAACCAAAAGACACAAGTGATACACACAGCAAGTAACAAACAACAAAATAAATAAATCGCCACAGAAGAGCCGCCTTGGAACGGTCAGTGGAAGATTTCCACTGGGGGGCTTAAATCGATTTTACGTGGCCGCAATCTTCGCCCTTACTTCCGTCGCGATTTAGACAAATATTTTGTTCAGTCCGCATGAAGGCCTCCTAACTCATCAGTGCAACATCTCCGTGAACATAAAAAATCAAAGAACCACAGAGGTGAGACAACGGTGAGGACTCGACAGCAAGAAACCACTGAAATGCTGGAGCAAAAGAAAACCAACAGTTAGACTCCGATGAGCCCGACCAGAGACAGAGCATCAGGCACCAACCAACATTATCTCTCTAATTTTCAATAAGCTTTTACGTTTGAGCCTTCATAGAATCTGAGGCCTGACCCACCGGCGTGCATTAAAGAGGAAAGGAAAGTTGCCAACCGTGATTGGGTTAACTACCATGCATGCAGTCTGTCGTATAATATCCATGTTGGACCCAATCTTTTTATACGCGCATTGAAATTAAGTTATTATTATTAGTAGTGTTATTATTATTATTATTTCTGATGAGTGGCAGTCGACATATGAATTTTAAAAAAAAAAAAAACTTTGAAGTTGACTAATTTCTTTAGAGCTAAAATGGCATGGTGAACAATCGCGCATATTATGGACAGCCGCAACACGTATTGTTCACACATGGACTCTAAGCCGCTTGGACAAATAGGATTCCTACATAAAACAAATGTGGCAACGCAGACGTCGACATAAGAAAATGTTCGGTCTGACGTCAGCAAACGGGCGTCCGTCCGTCTGCCTCTGCGTCTGTCACAAAATCGGGTCCGCTCTATAACTTGAAAGCAGTTAAAGCTATATTCACGAAACTTCATATACATATTAATCAACATTAGACGACGTACAAAGCGCAAGAACTATAACTCTCACATTTATAGTTTTTGAGTAATCTCCCTTGGAAGTCTGTCGGTCACAAAATTGTGTATCTCTGGGCAAATCTAGTCCGGTCAATACCTTTCTTATTATTTGATGGATTTTGAAATTACTTGGCTGAAATGTTAACCACCATGCGAAGATGTGTCGCGTGCATGACCAGATCGGTAGCACAAAGGTCAATGTCATACTTAGAGTTCAAATGTAAAAAGGGGTCCTTTTTCGTTATCGGTCAATAACTTTCTTATTACTGGATGGATTGTGAAAATACTTAACAGATTAACAGAAATGTTATTCATCACGGGACAATATGTAGCACAGAAGGCCAAGGTCAGTACCTCCAAGGTCAAGGTCATACTTAGAGGTCAAATTTATAAAAGGTCTTTGTTCGTGTCCTGCCAATAAGGTTTTTATTTCTGGAAGAACGTTTTAAAGTAGCCTTGCATAAATGTTCACGTTTATTAGACGATGTGTCGTTTGCAAGACCAAGGTCCGTACCTCTAATGTAAAGGTCATACTTAGAGGTCAAAGGTGAGAGAATGGGATTTTTTCGTGTACGGTCAATAACTATCTTATTTTTGATGGATTATGAAACTACTTGGCAGAAATGTTAACTATCATGAGACGACGTGTTGCGCCTAAGATCCAAGTCGGGATCTCAAAGGTCAAGGTCACACTTAAAGATCAAATGTCAAAAATGTGTCTTTTTCGTGTCCGGTCAGTAACTTTTTTTTTATTTTTGATGGATTATGAAATTACTTGGCAGAAATGTTAACCATCGTGAGATGATGTGTCGCGTGTCAGACACAGGTCGGTACATGTACCTCCAAGGTCATACTTAGAGGGTCAAAGGTAATTTTTTTTTTTCGTGTACGGTCAATAACTTTCTTATTTCTCAATGGACTTTTTAAAGTTACTTTGCAAAAATGCTCACCTTCATTAGATGGTGTGTTGCACACAAGATCCAGGTTAATACCCCTTATGCCAAGGTCATACTTAGAGGTCAAAAAGGGGGAGACGTCTGTGTTTTTGTAGAGAAATAAATTCTAGCTTGAAACACCTTATAATTTGAATCACTTTATAATTTGTTAACAATTTACTTACCCTACCCCCAGAGTGACTGCCTATAGCCGATTCTTAAGGTGAATAAATCATTGTAAAGTGTTATGATCAAATTGGTGTAATTTACTTAATCTCGTTCTGCAGTTTACTGCCAGGTGAATATTATAAGAATCTAATATGGGGTTCTGTTGAAGATGGGCGCTTCAAACCCGAGGGATAACCGTGCTGAGCGACACCGAGGCTGTGCCGAAGCTCCGCTCAGCACGGTCATCCAGAGGGTTGGGAACGCCCATCTACAGCAGAACCCCATATTTGGATTTTTTTTCTTGCACAACACCTCCCAAACACATCTACGTTTTATTTTGTAGCAAATAGCAGAACTACAGACAGTATTCCTTTTCTTCTTATTAAGACTTCATACAAAAGTCCTGCATTCAGTGTCCTTTAACAATAAATGAGTCAAATAAAATTTTTATTGATTTTTTTTATTGATTTTTTTTTTTCTTGCCGGTTAATTTTGACAGCTCGCACATGTATATTTTTTTACAAAATAAAAGTAGTGCGGAAGTAGTTCGGGTAGTTCCCACTTAAGTTAGTCGCCTGGGTCGGAACACCAGGGTCAGAACATAAATTTCTATCCCAGGGTAAAATCACGGATTTCCGTGTCTGGTGTGCAAGAAAACATATTCTGTAAAGCAATATTACATCCTGAGAGAATGGTAGTGAAAATTGTCACCCTGATGAATATGCAAAACCACCGAAGCATAGCCGAGGTTTATATTCATATTCCAAGGGATGAGTTACATTTTTCACTATCTCCCCTCGGTCCCCACCCATCGGGGCTTGACGTTATAGATGGGCTGTATGATGCTTTCACGCAGAACTGAATCCGAACGCACACGATAACCGGTAAACTGCTCAGAGGATCTAAGCCTGCCCAGGTAAAGCGGTGCGAATCGGACCGTTCATGCTTATAAACCCTTTTAGTTTCATTGGGCGATAGGGCTTGAGATGTTATTTCATCTCATTATCGGGTAAAAGTCCCACAAAATGGGAAGCAACGTCTCCAAAATGACGTATACAGTGCTGACGGGGACGTTAAACCTCAAATCAAACAAACAAACAATATCACCCTCTCAGGAATGTAATATTTATTTTATTATACCGAACAAGATCGAGACATGCTAGTGACAAAACATGCATTATATGGGAATTCATACGCGACTATTGACAACATGACTTTCGAAAGTATCGTGCCTCCGCCCACCGGGGCTTTTAGAAATAGTTTAGACTGCATGCTGCTTCCACACAGAGCTGCAACTGACCGTTCATGTGTACAGTATCACCCTCAGGCCTATGGGAGTTTTGTATGGGAAAGCTCGTAAATGTTACTAACCTGAGACTCTAGGGAAAAAAAAAACAACAAAAAACCCCTCAATTGTGGATATGCGTTTTCTTAATTAAATCATAAGGAACATTTTGGAAACAAAATTTCTGAACTTTTTCACAATTTTTGGTTTGGACACAGTTTCTCGCGCTTCCCTGAACCGTACGCGCACCTCGCATGTAATAGTCGAAATAGTAAAAAAATATCACTCTCAGGCCTATGGGTGTTGTGTAAGGGAAAGCCAGGTGAGGTACACGTATAATAAATTACAATATATATACGATTGGACGTTGAAGTGTAATACGTTATAAGAGATTTTATTTTTATTTATTTATTTAATTATTTATTTATTTATTGTTTTTGGTTTGTTTGGAGGCTTCATGTTTTCTTTAATGCTTCATGATTTTTTTTCAGTATATTATACCTCCCCGCCAAACAACGTACACCTGTATGGGGTTCGAGCTCCCAAACCTTGGAGGGAAGCAACATGTTATAGAGGTTTGTATTACAATAAAACTACAATGATTTTAACACAACGACATATTAACCAAGACTGATCCATTATACAGTGAAGTCCCGCTATACATGTAAAGACCACCTAAAATAGGACAGATTATGCGTTTTCTACACCCAGTATGCTCTTGTTGGAGACACACTTTGGGACTGTGTGTGTGTGTGTGAATTCGGGTTTAACGTCGCTTTCAACAATTTTTCAGTCATATCACGACGGTGTCTGGTTGCGACAGGGAGCTCAATGCTCACGTTTATAGTGCTGCCTCACTGAAGTATCATGTCCCAGACACATTACATGATACCACACCCAGTCACATTATCCTGACACTGGATCGACCAGTCCTAGCTCTACCCCGTAAATCTGAGTGCCAGACGAGGAGCAGCTAGTACCATTTTTAACGACTTTGGTATGTCGCGGCCCGGGATCGAACCCGAGACCTCCCGTTCCTTTGGGACTGTTCAAAAGTGGTTTTTATAACCACTTTTGAACTGTCTCAAAGATGGTCTTAATATGGGAATTTTATCATAAAATAGGAGACGCTGCTACGAATTTTGTGGGCATTTTACCCGACACTGAGATGAAATGACATCTGAATCCCTACCGCCCAATGAAACCAATATGGCTTGTATGCATAGATAGTCCGACTCGCACCACTTTTCATGGGCAGGCTTAGGCCTTCTAAACGGTTTACAAGTACTCATGTGCTGTTGGTTTCAGCTCTGCTTGGAAGCAACTTGCAGCCCAGTCTATTTCGCCGAGTTCCGAATGGCGGGAGCCTTGGGACTATAATTTAAGGAGATCTATATAATAACTTGAAACTGTTTGTTATGTGTGGTCATTAATTTTAACGAGGGCACATAACGCACGTGTAACTTAAAAATAATTGAGACGGGGCACAGTATTTCCTACAATTTACATGTGCACCCAACGAAGACTCAGATCAGCCTGTGCATCCGCGTAGTCTGACCAGAGTCTTCGTTGGGCGCTCTAAGGATAACTTATTGCCCAGTGCTCCTTCATGCAGCAAGCGAAGTCTCTGGTCATATTATAAGGATGCGCAGACTGATCTGAGTCTTCGCTGGGTGCACATGTAAATTGTAGGAAATGCTATTCCGAGGCTCATATATCATTTCTTCTCATTGTGCCTTCAGTCCTCTAGACCAGGGCCCGATTGTTAAGAGTTTTGTTAGCTTAACGAGCTCGTTAGTAGTTAAATTGTTAAATGTTCTATCAATTACAGACACAAACATGTTTAAGAAATGCGACCAAAACCGACTTGAATCGGTGAACCCTCGCTTAATATGCCATTTGAATCGTGAGCCTGAATAGTGCCAAGTCTCACTTTCTCTGAATCAGAAAACAAATTATCCTGAAAACGCTAATGATAGGAGTTATAGCACAACGATAACACACCCATGCGACATAGTGCATTTTTCTTATCTCAAAAATGGCTACTTTTTGGTGAAAATCTGTGATAGTTTTCTTATATATACTGCAAACATAGGTTGTGGGGGCTCGTTAGAACCGCCTCAATGAGGCGGTTCTAACGAGTACCCACAACCTTTATCTTGGAGCAGAAAAAAGATAAATAATTTATACCCCTGTAAACCCCAGTTTTCTTTATATAAAGTGGGTTTAAGGGGGTGTTCATTTCACGGACTTGTTCACGTGATGGGGAAAACTTTAGGGTATTTTTTCGAGTTACTTTTAAATAAACGAATGATATGTGTACATGTACTCATTCTGTTTGGTATGCGCAACATACCTTAGAACTCTGATGGTTCGAACCGGCCCCGATAGCTCAGTTGGTAGAGTGTCCGCTCCGGGAAACGGGAGGTCACGGGTTCGATCCCGGGCCGCGACATACCAAAGTCGTTAAAATGGTACTAGCTGCTCCTCGCTTGGCACTCAGATTTACGGGGTCGAGCTAGGACTGGTCGACCCAGTGTCAGGAAATATGCCTGGGTGTGGTATCATGTAATGTGTGTGGGACATGATACTTCAGTGACGCAGCACTATAAAAGTGAGCATTGAGCTCCCTGTCGCAACCAGACACCGTCGTGTTATGACTGAAATTTTTTTGAAAGCGACGTTAAATCCGACTTCACACACACACACTGATGGTTCGAACACGGCTTGTTCGTTTACCGTGGCTGCGTCGACCCGTATTTTTGCCCATAGGGAAAATCTCTACATAATAAATACTTCGGGAGGGGGGGGGATAATTAAGAATATTATCGACGTTTATCTTGAATATGTATGCTATGTGTACTCATTAGAATCGCCTCCATAAAGATATCAGAATTTGTTATCTGAATAAAAGAATGTTTTCTTGATGTATCAACATGCAGCACATGTAAATTGTAGGAAATACTGATGTTAACAAATCCGTGAAATGAAGACCTACCCCCCCCCCCCCACACACACACATACACACACACCGTATTATATAGGGAAAGCTTGGGTTAACGGGGCTATACATTAATTTTCTTATTTCTTCTCTAAGCCATAGGTTGACGGTACTCGTAAGAACCGCCTCAGTGAGGCAGTTCTAACGAGCACCCACAACCTATGTTTGCAGTATTTATAAGAAAAAATGTCACGGATTTTTATCATACAAAAATGCCATTTTGGAGATGTGAAAAAATGTACTATGTCGCACGGGTATGTTAGCGTAATGTTTTGGTATTGTATTTCAGTTTGAGCCTGTTATCACCCCCGGTAACGAGGGAAATGTTCATCACATGATCGTCTACAAATGTAACGGAAGTCATCCTGATCTTGACATGACAACAGCAGTTTGCGCAGGTCCAGAACGAGACAAAACAGTTGACTGGCCACATTGTGTATCATTTGCAATGTGGGCCTATGGTGGCAAGGTGAATTATGCTCCTATAACCCATATATGCCTAGCGACCTTTTCTGGGACATTGGCAAACAGTGCAGACCCAGATCCGACGCCGCAGAATGCGGTGCCTGATCTTGTTCCACTCTGTTTGCTTAAAGAACATTCATTTTTTTTGTAAAATTTGTCACAAACAAAAAAACACATCAAGACATCGCTCATGGGTACTTGTTGGAAGCGCTTCGACAACAAGGCGGTTCTAACAAGTACCCTTAATGTGTGTTTTTGAGTAGAAATAAGAACATTAATATATGCCCATGCAAACCCCAGTTTTACTTTATAAAGTGGGGTTTCATGGGGTCAAATTCGTTTGTTTTATTTGAAGTTTAAAGTCCCAATCAACACTGTATAGGTCATTTTGGAGACGTTGCCTCCAATTTTGAGAGACTTTGACCCAACATTGAGATGAAATGACATCTCAAGCCCTGTCGCCCAATGAAACCAAAAGGGTTTAAAACAATGGACGGACTGACTCGCACCACTTTGCCTGGCAGGTTTAGGTTCCCTTACTCATGTGCGGTCATGGTCCAGTCAACACTATTTTAAGTCGTTTTTGAGCAGGCCAGATTACCTATCCACACTTTGCCTGGATACTTAAGCGGTTAACCAGAACAGTGCATATTCGTTCGCCAGTCTGACAACTTCCCTTCTTGAATTAACAGAAGGGAGAGAATTACCGTAGAACGGATTTCATGATCAATCTCCACGAAAGAATGTTGCCGACCCCGGCAGGTATCGAGCTCGCGTTCTCCTGATCACCAGTCAGACGCCCATCCGACTGAGCTATGACGCCGGTCGTTCATAATTTAATATTTACATTTCCAGTGTAAAGTCTAATGTAAACCTATAGAAAACAATTGCAGTCATACTTCCATGAACGCATCGAATCACATGATTTTCAATGAAGTTAAGTGACGTCATTCTAAACCATTGTTCTCTACGGGCGTTGATGACGTCAACGCTGCTCCGCTCTTTGTAGAAAAACAGCGTGTAAATGTTTTTCAGCTTTAAAAGTTTGCACTACAAGCATGCTTTCTCCCGGTGATGAGGGGCAAATAATGTAAATATAAAAAATAAACTTACTTTTTCTGCTTTTCATGAAAGTATGAACGACAGTGGGTCGCTAGCAAAGTTTCATTTACTTTGCAAGCGACCCACTGCGTTCATACTTCCATGAACTGCAGAAAAATAAATTTCATTTCTTAAATAAACAGCATTGCCAAATCAGCTTGTGTCGAGTTATTTAAAGAAAAGGTCACATTTCTGAGACATATTTCAGTATGTTTGATTCTTTTATGGCCTAATGCACCGACTGCGCCTACAAGATGTGACAAATGCCTTATGTGTAGTCAACGCCGGCAAACCTACGAATGGTTATGACATCACTGCTCTCCTGTAGGTTGTTCCCCCTGTTTGAGCCTTTGCTAACTACTCAAATCTCAATTTTGCGTAATACTGTTTTCAGTCATTAAATCGAAAATCATCAATTAAATGGGGGTTGCATGGGAACATATACATGTTTGTAATACGTTTCTTATTATTGCTCAAAAACATGTTGTGGGTAGTCGTTATATAGTGGATATTCAAAACAAACTCTCGTTGAGGCGGTTCTAACGAGCATCAATAATATATATATTTGGATTAGAAAAAAGAAACAAAAAATACCGAGCATTTACATCTCACAAATGCTTGTTCTAAGGATAAAAGACGGCGTCCTTTATCCCAATTGTTGGCTTTCCGACCGGGCATCACGGTGTCGGTAAAACATGAATCTCCAAATACATATGTTGCTTAAACGTGGCTAAATATATCCTTTTCAGCCCTTTTACTTTCCTGAAAATGTTGGCTTCCCGATCGGACATGATAGTGACACATTTTTCAAGATACAAATGCACTACAACAATCCAGCGTTAAAAACAGGTATCAAGCGTGATATTGACATTTGCACCATCTATATATTTTGACCCCCTTGAACACCACTTTTAGTAAAACTGGGGTTGGTAGGGATAAAACTTATTGTTTGTATTTCTGTTCTAATAAATAGACTGTGTGTACTCGTTAGAACCGCCTCCGTTCTAACGTGTAACCACAATCTTTATATTGAGCAGAAAAAAAAAATATTACAATTTTTCAGCTAAATATTTTCACTTTTCGCGGTAAAATTTACAAGTTATTAGTATTCAACTTATTTGCATTATCTGCTGCTTCCTAGTCTTAAGGTTATCAGTGTGGGAAAAACAGGTTACCAGACCCCCCTGACCTTAAAAGGTCGGGGAGGGGGGTCTGGTTACCTGTTTTTCCAATATTGACAATGTGCAAGCTGGGAGCCAGCAAATAATGCAAATACGGTGAATAGGCATGTTTTCGTAATGCTTGCTCACTAACTGGCATTTTGTGCAACTGTTCATGCAACTTAACACAACTTATGCGCACCACGCCCACTACACATGTGCGAATGGTAAAAAATTGGGTATAAAGGAAAATCACCTAAATAATAGAATTGAGGGGTTGACTGTATTGAAAATTGTCATTTGGGGAGGTCAATTGTCGGGTTTACTGTTGGAAATTTTGTTCAGACTGTGACGCGTCAGCGGAGCCTTAAATCGGCATTTGCGTGATTTCCCTCTCCAAATGACAATGTTCAATACAGTTACCTACGAAGGAGCATTAGAGCTAGGTACACTTTTATTTCTTTAGAAAGTTATCTCGAAATTTCGACTTAGTAACTCGAAATTTCGACTTACCATCTCGAAATTTCGACTTAGTAACTCGAAATTTCGACTAAGTATCTCAAAATTTCGACTTACTAACTCGAAATTTCGACTTATTAACTCGAAATTTCGACTTAGTATCTCGAAATTTCGACTGAGTAACTCGACATTTCGACTTACTATCTCGACATTTCGACTTAATAACTCGAAATTCGACTTAATAACTCGAAATTTCGACTTACTATCTCGAAATTACGACTTAATAACTCGAAATTTCGACTGAATAACTCGAAATTTCGACTTAGTATCTCGAAATTTCGACTAAGTAACTCGAAATTCCGACTATCTCGAAATTTCTGACTTACTATCTCGAAATTTCAGCTTAATAACTCGAAATTTCGACTTAGTATCTCGAAATTTCGACTAAGTAACTCGAAATTTCGACATACTCTCTCGAAATTTCGACTTAATAACTCTAAATTTCGACTTAATAACTCGAAATTTCGACTTACTATTTCAAAATGTCGACTTAGTAACTCGACATTTCGACTGACTGTCTCGAAATTTCGACTTACTAGCTCGAAATTTCGACATACTAACTCGAAATTTCGACATACTAACTCGAAATATACTCTGTGATCTGCGATGTGCATTCAACTCTGAATATGGATTAGCCATAACAGGAATCTTGTTATGGTCAACTGTGAGTTGAAAGAAGACCTCAGATCTCAGAACCAACTTTCCTCAACTTCATTATCACGGTTTACATATGGAGTTTTGATATTTTTGCATGTGTAGCGCCAGACGTCATGCCTCATTTTGCGAAAGAATCATTTGCAACTAGACCTGTGTGGTAGACCCGCCGTTACGGAGTTGAGACCTTGGCTTGGCTAGCTAGAAGCCCGGATTTGAATCCCCTGGAACATATTTGGGAGATTCTTGGGCGTCGAATAAAGAAAATTGAACACCCCCACGCCCCCCTCCTCCCCTCCGCCCACCACCACATACACGCGTGGCTAGAGCTGGCCAGCCATAAATTTCAACGTCTGACCGATGGGATGAAACGAAGGGTCTAGGAATCTGCTGCTCTGTCAAAATGATACATCTTGAACACGCAACGTATTTTGATAACACATTTTCTTTCCGGTTGTTGCTTTGTTAAGTTATAGTCATGGTGTTCGTGTTGCATAGTTTACCATCTTATGGGTCGATTTTGTCATTCGACCCAAAGTAACTACCTACAGATTAGAAGCCTTCGTGGTGCAGTGGTTACGCTACTCGCCTTGTAAACCAGGGATCGCAGGATCGATCCCGGGCTTCTCCAGACTTTCGGATGAGTCTTTAAAACCGAGGTCCCGTCTCCGCATGACCTTAGCTGTTGGTGGGACGTAAAACCCAAACACTCACTCACTACAGAAGCTTCTCGCCTACTATTGTCCACGTGACTATCGCTGACCATCTACACCATGAAGGTACCGGTTATTTAATGAAGCTCTCTTCTGCGGCGTCCGATCAGGGTCTACACTGTTTGCAATGTCCATGTTCACCGGCCATGTTCTACATGGCACTCTGACATCACAAAGAAAGACTATAGCGCTGCTATAAATAACTGGTACATGGGTTTTGAACATGGGCAGTGATAGTCACGAGGTCAATCATGAGAAGGCGCGAAGCTTCTGTAGTTAGTAACTTTTAGTCAACTGATAATTAATCGACCCAAGCGCGGCGTCTGATCAGGATCTACAAGTTTTGCTTATAGTATAGGAATTTAAAGGATAAACGAAACATGTACAAATCCACACTCGAAGACAATCGACCCACCAGTGCTGTCAGTGCATTGATCTATAAATGATTTTTACAGCACACGATGAGAATGTTTGATACCGAAAAAAAAACAACTATCAAATATGACTTTTAGCCCGCTTGTAATTTACTGAAACGAGATTGAATGTGTTTGTTTGATTTGAGGTTTTAGCGTTCCCGTCAACACTGTATAGGTCATTGTGAAGACGTTGCTTCCACTTTTGTGGGACTTTTACCCGACGTTGAGATGAAATGACTTCTCAAGCCCTGTCGCCTAATGAAACCAATAGGGTTTATAAGCATGGACTCGCACCGCTTTACCTGGGCAGGCTTAGATCCTCTAAGCGGTTTACCAGTACTCGTGTGCGGTCGGATTCCAGCTCTGCGTTGTGGCACCATGCAGCCGATCAATTTCTTCAAACCCCGATGGGCGGGGGCCGTGAAACGGGATTGAATGCGCGACGTCCTGATGAGACAGAAAACCCTCTGTCTCTGACATGATACATATGTTTTGAGCCTCTAGTTTTATAGTTCTTGAGAAATATTTGATAAAATTAACATTGGCCATTTTAGAGAGAAAGCAGAATGAAAGAACATGTGAAAAAATACACCGAGAAAGGTCAATGGCGTTTATACGATACAAGTAAGCCGATAATGACCATAGTCTCTTCACCATGTTATCACATAATTTGCATAATCTGCTTGATGTTTTCAAAGCGGGGGTATAATGAAACCGGGGTGCTTAACATTAACTGTGTGTATAGGACTTAATATCTCGTAATGACTAGTAAGTCGAAATTTCGAGATACTTAGTCGAAATTTCGAGTTTTTATGTCGAAATTTCGAGTTTTTAAGTCGAAATTTCGAGTTTTTAAGTCGAAATTTCGAGAAACTAAGTCGACATTTCGAGTAACTAAGTCGAAATTTCGAGTAACTAAGTCGAAATTTCAAGATAGTAAGTCGAAATTTCGCCAGTTACTAAGTCGAAATTTCGAGATAATAAGTCGAAATTTCGAGTTACTAAGTCGCAATTTCGAGATATTAAGTCGACATTTCGACTAACTAAGTCGAAATTTCGAGTTATAAAAGTCGCAATTTCGAGTTATTAAGTCGAAATTTCGAGATAGTAAGTCGAAATTTCGAGATACTAAGTCGAAATTTCGTGATACTAAGTCGAAATTTCGAGTTACTAAGTCGAAATTTCGAGTTACTAAGTCGAAATTTCGAGATAGTAAGTCGAAATTTCGAGTTACTAAGTCGAAATTTCGAGTTAATAAGTCGAAATTTCGAGTTAATAAGTCGAAATTTCGAGTTACGAAGTCAAAATTTTGAGATACTAAGTCGAAATTTCGAATTACCTATCAAAAGAAAAAAAGTATACCTGGCCCTAATGCTCTTTCGTAGTTTCCCATTCTGATGCATTAATCCATTTATTATATAATAATTATTTTCTGTTGTTGTTGTTGTTAAAAATTGTACTAGATCTAAAGCGCTGCCAAATACTAGCCAATGAGAAGCGATGTTAAATGATAGCGTCGGGTTTTCAGACAGTATACCACAGAATATACTGATCGCAGGATCGATCCCGGGCTTCTCCAGACTTTCGGATGAGTCTTTAAACCGAGGTCCCGTCTCCGTATGACCTTAGCTGTTGGTGGGACGTAAAACTAAAACTCACTCACTCACTCACAGAATATACTGCCGCATAATTTGACGTTATCCAATCAAACGTTGCGTTACCATCACGTGACCAAGTCCGTGAAATGAACACCCCCTTACACCCCACTTTGTAAAGAGAAAACTGGGGTTTACGGGGTTAAACATTATTTTTCTTATTTTTATTCCAAGACATAGGTTGTGGGTTCTCATTAGAACTGCCTCAATGAGGCGGTTCTAACGAGCTCCCATAACCTATGTTTGTTAACGAACCGCCTCAATGAGGCGGTTCTAACGAGCACCCATAACCTATGTTTGCAGTATTCATAAGAAAAATATCATGGATTGTCATCCGAAAAGTAGGCATTTTGGAGATTTGAAAAAATGCACTATGTCGCAGGAGTGCGTTATCGTAATGCATACGCGAATGCATAAGAATTACCATTATATGTTTTGGGATCTGCTCTTAAGGGAAACGGGAACACTTGGCACATTTCCCGCAAATTTTCAAAACTTTTGGGACTTCCTGTTCGCTTTTCTAAAGGCTCAGTTCTGCTGAAAAAGGGTCTATTCTTAAAGGAAATAATTTGCTCCTCCTGATAGACGATGGGTAACTTAAAATGAACTGAAAAGATTACTCAAGAAACCCAATGAGCAAAGACTACAACCGTCCCAAGCGATTGAAAAAAGACGACAATACACCCGTGTGACATCGTGCATTCTGCCATATCTCCAAAATGGTTTTTTTTTTTTTTTTTTTCTGGTGCAAAGGAGCAGTCCCTATAAGGCCCATTTTATGGCCACTTTTGATTTTCTTTAAACTTTGCAGACTCAACATAGGCTGTTTTTGCTGTAATGTGGTGAAATTTCAGATCCGCAGATTTAATGGTATTGGCTCTATGAGCAACCAAAGTGGGTGGGGTAATTCTACCCCATTGAGAGACCTATGACTCTTACGCTATTATCTGTAGCACAAAGCATCCTGGCAAGTGCGTCTTTCTGATATTGTTTAGACCTTTATAGATGTTTAACATAATGTATATGTTTTTTGTGGAAAAATTCTTCGCTTTACCACTTTACTCACTTATACGTCGTACCTAAATTTCAGCTAAATTTACTGACCGTCTTTGCGCAAAACCACAACATAAGTTTATTTCCAAAGCTACTGCAAAAGTACTTGACAGGGATAATAAGAATATAATAGGCATTGCCAAATAATGAGCATTTCTTTCTTCTGTAATTAATTATAGAGTTATCTGCCCTGAATCCAGTTTTTGACATATTTTCTGTCATATTTTAAATCAATTGATATATGGCAAAAGGATTCTTCAAAACAGTCAAAAACTCAGCACACAATGATTTTCTGTCAATCTTATGAAGCTATTAGGTGATTTGTAAATATCGTCTTTGATAATGACTTAAACAATATGGGTGGGTTAAATACACCCCTTTGCTATTTCTACTGCAAAAATTCCTTGCTTTGTCAACTCATCTTCATAAATGTATCTTACTGACAATTTAGATGAAGTTAGAAAAAACGAAGCTTTCTCATAATCTTTAGAATAAGTGTCCTTTTAGGTCATACTTACCTATAATATTGAAATATTACTGGACTTAACAAATCTTGCATTACATCACAGCATTTATTTTGAAGCTTTTCTGTTGATTTTACATGTATTTGGAACTGCAGCCAAAATGGTTGGTAGAAAATTGTTGTTCATCTTGTCCAGATTCTACAACAGTTTTAGGCTTCATATATGCTTTCAGGTAAACCAAGAAATGATTGCTTTTAGAGCCCTTCAAGCACTTGCTTACTCAGTCCCTTCACTTGTATATCATTTTGGAGCCTTCAATAGTCTCTGGCCTTTGATCCTGGTTCTCTTTGAGCCTTTCATTTAACTCTTGACACCACATACATGGACAACCAACTGGTAGGTGTTGTTTTTATGAATCTACCTATCAAGTGATTTCGACAGCCAGACCCAGAAAACATGTACACTCCATACTTTTCAGTTCTGTGGTGTATTCCTTGCTTCCAAAGGATAACCCTTTTATACAACATATTCAATAGATTATCAGCTTTGGCTGACCAACAATTGCTCAGGGATTTGACAGGAAGCAGAGTCACTACACAGATCCTGATTTAGACACCGACAGTTATGGTAGCAATCCAGTAAACGAAACAAGCATTCAATATTTTACACCTGAACCCATGGTGATGGTTGGCTGTACATAAAGGGTCCTCCATCCTACTGGTAGTCTGTGCTACTGACCATTCTAAGGCAGTGGTTTTGATGTGGTTCATGTAATGTGTGTGTGTGAATTCGGGTTTAACGTCGCTTTCAACAATTTTTCAGTCATATCACGACGGTGTCTGGTTGCGACAGGGAGCTCAATGCTCACTTTTATAGTGCTGCCTCACTGAAGTATCATGTCCCAGACACAATGGTTCATGTAATACTTGGGCTTGTTGATGTCCCCTTTGTGTGTTACATTTGCTGTGTGTCTTTTGTTTCACATTTTAATCACCCCTTGTGAGGAAGAAATTGTTGCACTCAGAGTGTCTTTGGCTGCATCTATGACGTGGTCTGTGTGAGCTCTGTTAAGTTTAGCGTCTGTTCTGTATTGTATCTAAAGAAACTTAAGTACCCGCGTACAGATGCTATATGTGCACAGCAACCAACTGTGCGTGTCCCAACTTCGGCACCGACAGTACCACCCACTAATGGGACTTAGTCCTTGACTGAACTCGATCCATAAACTATTACGTTTTGTTGGAAGTATGCCTGGAAAGAAACTGGGCTTTAAATATACCTTCCTCCTCTTTATATATCAAGATTTCATACTGCCCATTCTCATCGAAATGCTCATCTGTGTAACACTGAGCTTGTTTTAGCTGATATATGCCCATGCTCAAATAGCTAAGCTCATTTGCAGCTATTTGATGAAATTTCTAAATCTGCATCCTGCACCTTTTCCCATTTAACACGTTTTTATCCCAATCATATTTTAGTACTTTGCCCTGCAGCTTGTTAGGACTTTTCGCCAATGTCATTATTCTTTTGGTGGCCGGATTGGAACCAAGCACATTTCGATTGTAAGTCGAACGCACTAGCCACTGAACTATCGCCAGGCTATTTACTTTTAATAGAATATGATGTACAGCAAAAGAATACATATGAAAACTCATGTAAAAACAAGATGCGTTTGTGAAACACTGATGCCCCGGGCAGCGCATGTTTAATATGAAAGCAGTATCACTAAGCAATTGAAAGAAATGGCCAATGTTCAAGTCTTGAAAAGAAGGTCAAGGTCACAAGGTAAAAAATTATGAGATCATTGGAAAGGTCTTGTGAAATAGAATGCACAAGTGAAATATGAAAGCCCTATCACTTATCAATCGAAAGTTATGGCCAATGCTAAAGTTTTTAAAAAGTAGGTCAAAATGTCGAGGTAAAGGTCATGAGGTCAAAATTAAGGTACCACTGGAAAGGACATGTGAAAAAGGATGCACATGTGAAATATGAAAGCCCTATCACTTACCAACCAAAAGTTATGATCTATGTTAAAGTTTTTAAAAAGTAGGTCAAATGTCAAGGTGAAGGTCACGAGATCAACAGTTATGGTACCACTAGATAGGTCTTGTGACAAGGAATGCATATGTGAAATATGAAAGCCCTACCAGTTACCAATCGAAAGTTATGGCCAATGTTAAAGTGTTTAAAAAGTATGTCAAATGTCAAGGTCACGAGGTCAAAAATTATGGTACTATTAGAAAGGTCTTGTGACAAGGAATGCACATGTGAAATATGAAAGCCATATCACTTACCCATCGAAAGTTGTGGCCAATGTTAATGTTTTTAAAAATTTTGAAAAAGGTAGATCAAAGTCAAGGTCAAGGTTTCGAGATCAAAAATTATGGTACCACTGGAAAGGTCTTATTATAAGGTATACACATGTGGAATAGGAAAGCTCTATCTATTACAATTCAAAAATTATGCCAAGTGTTAAGGGTTTTGTAGGCAGACAAACAGAGAGACGGATCAAAAACTATTTGCCCCCCGAATCTCGATTCCGGGGGCATAATAGGTGTTGTCATCCAATAAAAGATCAATTTCTTTATTGCTAGACAATTCTGGTGTAACGAATGTGAACAACCATTGTTTCAACCATCAATCATAGTATGCACTAGTTCTTACTCTACACTAGTATGATTTGTGAAGATGAATTGACATAAAGCCAATACATTTTTGCAGTCGAAATAGCAAAGGGGTATATTTAACCCACCCATATTGTTTTTAGTCATTGTCAAATAAGATATGTACAAATCACCCAATAGCTTCATAAGATCGACAGAAAACCATTGTTTGCTGAGTTTTTGACGGTTTTGAAGAATTCTTTTGGCATATATTTATAGATTTTTAATATTACAGAAAATATGTCAAAAGCTGGATTCAGGGGCAGATAACTTTATAATTAATTACAGAAGAAAGAAATGCTCATAATTTGTTAATGCCTATTAAATCTCAATTATCCCTGTCAAGTACCTTTGCAATAGCTTTGGAAATACACTTACGTTGTGGTTTTGCGTAAAGACGGTCAGAAAATTTAGCTGAAATTTAGGTACAAAATATAAGTGAATATAATGGTAAAGTGAAGATTTTTTTTCACGAAACATATACATTATGTTTAACATCTATAAAGGTCTAAACAATTCTAAAAAGACCCACTTGCCAGGATGATTTGTGCTAGAGATAATAGCGTAAGAACCACACGTGTCTCCATGGGGTAGAATTACCCCACCCACTTTGGTTGCTCATTGAGCCAATGCCATTACATCTGCAGATCTGAAATTTCACCACATTACAGCAAATAAATCCTATGGTGAGTTTGCAAAGTTTAAAGAAAATAAAAAGTGGCCATAAAATTGGCCTTATAGGGACTGCTCCTTTGTTGTAGCGCTCTTAATCATACTAAAACAACCTCATACAGGCCACAACCTTTATCTTAGAGCAAGTAGAAATAAGAAAAACAATGTATACCAATGTAAAACCCGCTTTTCTCTATATAAACTGGGGTTTAGAGGGGTGTTCATTACACGGACTTGTTAACATGATGATAATGGCACACAAATTCATAAACTCTAACACGGTATATGGGCAATGGAATGAACTACAGGAAAGAAGAACGTGCCGCGAATACATTACGAGAACACGCCTCTACAAATACATCGCCACCTTTATCGCCAAAAAAAATTAAAATTGTATGATGAAAAATTGTGATATTTTTCTTATTTTTGCTCCAAATATAGATTGTGGGCACCCAAAATATATAGAAGCCTCCTAGGTGCAGTGGTTATGCTACTCGTCTTGTAAACCAGGGGTCGCAGGATCGATCCCGGGCTTCTCCAGACTTTCGGATGACTCTTTAAATCGATGTACCATCTCCATATGACCTTAGCTGTTAGTGGGTCGTAAAACTCAGTTACTCACAATCTATTTTTAGAGCAGAAATACGAAAAATAAGGTACACCCCCCCGGAAACCCCAGTTTTACTATATAAAAGTGGTGTTCAAGGGGGTCAAAATTATATAGGCGTGTTTTCGTGATGAGGAGCCGTTTTATGATGTCACTCCAAAACTGCTTGATGTGAGAAGGTATCATTTTCTCGAAATAAATTCGTTATGAGAATATTTGTTGTTACAGTCAATAATTTTGTCGGGATTTCTTCTAACAATGGCCAAAGACCGTGTGGAATTTAAAGGGAAGAACAAGATTATTTCTGATTTTCAGTGTGTGAGATTCGATAAAAAAACAGCTCCTGTATGTAAATTCCTGCGTTATTGGTCACAGTTTGAAGGTCATTTGTAAAGTAGATCAAATGTCGAGTGCGTAGCGCGAATTTTCAACTGACCGATACATTTAGCATTTTCTTTAACATAGCATAGATAGAGGATCTTAATAATACACGAGTGGTCATTTTATATCAAATCCATGAAACGAACCTTCGGCGAGTTTCATAAATTTTATATGAAATGACCACGAGTGTAAGATTCTGTTTATCATATGACAACTTTAAAATGAATTGAATCGACTTTAAATTTGACAATTTTGCCCGCAAGAATCCATTGTTGACATGGACGTCGTCATAACGTTACTAATTCCCGCCAAAGAGTTATTACACGTGTGTTCATACGATTTTTATTACACGACGTTATCCAGTTCTTGTCAATGTCATCATATGATAAGGGCTGTTCATAAAAGACAGAAATTTGCACCCTCCTTTAAGAACAATTTTATAGCCCCACCTCGGAGAAAATGATATTGCATAATGTTACCTTGTTGTGCGATATAACATTTCTGTTCTCGCTACGCCACTGTGCAATTCTATATAATACAGATTTTATTCGAACAGCTGAGTTACACAATGTTAATCATACGATTACATGTACTATAATTGAAAGCTCATATACAGAGCTTATGTTTGTATTGTTTATAAATTGCCGGCATTAAATACATCTTATCTTATCTGATTTTATCTTATTCATATAACTATTGACATCATTACAGGTATGATTGACAGTTCCGGTATGCGGATAAAACTGACGTCACAATTACGTCAACATGACGCAGGTGGATTTGGTATTGCGCACGATTCAACCAAAAGTCAAGTTGTTCCGCCACAGGAAAAGGCTTTCATCACTCGAGCTTTTTGTTTACCGCAATGTACTACACATGTAAGACCTGATAGTTGACGCTTTGAAATTGGATTAAAACATAGTGCAAAGTCTTTGAAAGATCAGGGAGAAATCTGTTTTGGTCTATAAAAATTCTAATGAAAAATTAAATAAATTGAAATCCAGACGTTTTCGTGCTTCAAGTCGGTCCACGTATTATGTTTCCACCCTTCACATTTCACCTCTTAATTATATTATAAAAGAAAAAAGCTTAACGGAATGGACATTTCATAAGGAAGACTCCCTCTATCTTGCATGTAATGTAGGAAATGCTTTTTTCACTTTTGAAAAGCATACAAATTATACTTTATGGTCATGTCAGAGAGTGTGTGAAGCTCTCACCTTTCTACTTGACAATATTTACATAAAGATTCGGTACTAAGTTATTTAGACAAGTTGTGGGGATTCCGATGGGTACGAATCGCACAACCCGTGTAGCTGATTTGTTCATGTATTGTATGAAAGAGACTTCATGATGTCCCTTTCCGTTGAAAACAAATCTGAAATCATTGAATCCTTTAGCTCGACTTCCAGATATTTAGATGATTTATTAAATATTGACAATACCTAGTTCGATGGTTTGATCAGTCAAATTTAACCCCTCCCCCACTCCCACACACACACACACACTCCCCGAACTTCAGTTATGTAAAGCAAATACGTCTGATACCGATGCCCCGTTTTTGGATTTACATCTATCTGTTGTAGATGTATTTGTTTCCTGTAAAATTTATGATAAACGCGATGATTATGATTTTGAGATTGTAAATTTACCTTTCTTGGATGGTGACGTTCCTCGTACGGCATCCTATGGCGTTTATATTTTGCAATCAATTCAATTTGCCAGAGTGTCTGATCATTTATCTGACTTCAACACTCGTACTAAGTTGTTAACTGCTGAACTTCTTAATCAGGGGTATCGGTATCAAAAATTACGCAAAGCCTTTTCAAACTTTTTATTGACGTCATTCCGATTTATTTTCAAAATTCAATGTTGGACTTAAATCTCTTCTTTAACAAGGTCTATCGAAACCCGAATTTTATGGTGACTTGTTGTATGAACACAGAAATATATCCATACAGAGTCAATATTTCAATGACCCCAGCACCCAATTTCGTAAGATCATTCTTCGCTATAAAAAGATTGGGTACAACATAAATGTTATACAACAGACTGCATGCACAGTAGTTGACCCAATCACGATGTTCGATTGTACGATTTCAGCCAGCACGCAATATGTACATTCCACAACTTTTAATTCTGTGGTGTATTCCTTGCTTCCAAAGGAAAGCCTTTTTTATATCAACCATGCTGAGATCCGATATATCATTTTATCAAATTCACCTGAACAAGTCCGTGAAATTAACATCGACCTAAGCCCAACTTTGTATAGAGGAAAGTGGGGGTTAACACTCTTCAGCAAGAACTTGGTGGTACTAAGGCCTTTGAACTTCAATCTTTAGCTGTAGAGAGGGCTTTAGTTGATGACCATATTTGTCATTCAGCCACGAAGTTTGCTGTCTGTGTTACAGAAGGGCAAGATAAGCTTCCCACGTTATATTGGTTACCTACTCGTCATAAACTTCATAAAGACTTTACAAAGCACGGTTTATTGCAAATTCAAGCTCTTGTACTACCACTGATCTCTCCAAATTATTTACTTTTTTACTGCCATCAAAAAGCATGTGATAAAATATGCGACAAGGTATTCGAAAGATCAGGTAGAAATCTGCTTTGGTCTATAAAAATTCTAATGAAGTTTTAAATAAATTGAAATCCAGGCGTTTTCGTGCTTCAAGTTTGTCTACTTATGATTTTTCCAATTTTTGGACTACACTTCCTCATAATCTTATAAAAGAAAAAAACTTATTGATTTAACTGAATGGACATTTCATAGGGAAGACTCACTTTATCTTGCATGTAATGTAAGAAATACTTTTTTCACTTCTGAAGAGCATAAAAACTATACTTTATGGTCATGCCAGAAGGTGTTTGAAGCTGTCACCTTTCTACTTGACAATATTTACATAAGATTTGGTACTTGAACAAGTTATTTGGACAAGTTGTGGGTATTCCGATGGGTAGTTATTGCGCACCACTTGTGGCTTATCTGTTTTTGTTTTTTTGTTTTTTTATGAGAGAGACTTCATGATGTCCCTTTCTGCTGATATCCAGTCTGAAATCATTGAAGTTTTTAGCTCTACTTCTAGATATTTGGATGATTTATTAAATATTGATAATACCTATTGCGATGGTTTGATCAGTCAAATTTACCCCACCCCCTCAACTTCAGTTAAATAAAACAAATTTTTCTGATACAGAGGCCCCGTTTGGATTTATATCTATCTATTGTGGATGGGTTTGATTCTTGCAAAATTTATGATAAACGCGATGATTTTGAATTTGAGATTGTAAACTTTCCTTTTTTGGATGGTGATGTTCCACGTGCACCATCCTATGGCGTTTATATTTTACAATTAATTCGATTTGCCAGAGTGTGTAGTCATGTAACTGACTTCAACATTCGTAACAAATTGTTAACGGCTAAACTTCTTAATCAGAGTTATCGGTACCATAAACTACGCAAAGCCTTTTCAAAATTGTATAGACGTCATTCTTTTTTAATTTCAAAATTCAATACTGGACTTAAATCGCTTCTGCAACAAGGTCTATCGGAATCCGAATTTCATGGTGACTTAGTATATAAATTTAGAAAAAATTATAACCGCAATGACTTCAGCACCCAATTTCGTAAAATTATTCTTCGATATAAAAATAGTGGGCACAACATAAATGTTATACGGCAGACTGCATGAATGGTAGTTAGCACAGTCACGGTTGACAACTTTGCTTCCCTCTTTAATTGCACGCCGGCGGGTCAGGCCTCATGTTCTATGAAGGTTCCAACGTAAAAGCTTACGGTTGGTTGGTACCTGATGCTGTCTTTGGTCGGGCCTATTGAAGCGTAACTGTTGGTTTTCTTTTACTCCAGCATTTCTGTTGTTTCTTGCTGTCGATTCCTCACCGTTGTTTCATCTCTGTGGTTGTTTGCTTTTTGTGTTCACGGAGATGTTGCACTGATGAGTTAGGAGGCCTTCATGCTGACTGAACAAATTATTTGTCTCAATCGCGACGGAAGTGAGGGCGTGGATTGTGGCCACGTACAATCGATTTAAGCCCCCAGTGGAATACGTTTCCCGCTGACCGTTCCAAGGCGGTTCTTCTGTCGCGGTTATTTTTGTTATGCTTTGTCTTTGGGTGTTTGTGTCGCTTATATTATTTTATTTTGGATAGCCTTTTGGCAATTTTGTGGGAAAGTAACTGTCCTCTTGGTTTTCCGCTGTTGGTGTTTCCGTTGGGGTATGTTGCTTGGTGTTTGTGTTTCTGTCCCTTTGGTGTCTCTGATGGAAGCTGTTGGTTAATTGTATCGATTCCTGATCATTGCCTTTACTTCTATTTTACGGGGAATACTATAAGAATCTGATATGGGGTTCTGTTGTAGATGAGCGTTTCCAACCCGAGGGATGACCGTGCTGAGCGGAACCGAGGCTACTACATCAGAACCCCATATTGGATTCTTTTTCTTGCACAACACCTCCGGCTAGTTTTGACAGCCCGCACATGTATATCGTTTACAAAATAAAAGTAGCGCAGAAGTAGTTCCGGCAGTTGAATAAAATTGAAGCGCATTTATGTTAGTTGCCTGGGTCGGAACACCAGGGTCAGAACATAAATTTCTATCCCAGGGTAAAATCATGGATTTCCTTGTGTGGTGTGCAAGAAATTATTTTCCTTCTCTCTGCTTGAAGACATATGCTGTGGGTAACGTTAGGACCGCCACAATGAGACAAGAAACATACGAGTCACAGGGTTTTTACCAGAAATATGCAATTTGTGTTTCATGAATTTCTCATTACGATAACACACGCGTGAGACATAGTGCATTCTTTCATATCTCCCGAACGGTCAATGTTCTGATGAAATTTTGCGATTTAAAATTGATTTATTCTGAAAACGTATGTTGCGTGTGCTCGTTAGAACCGCCTCATTGAGGCGGTACTTACGAGTATCCACAACCTATGTCTTGGAGCAGAAATAAGGAAAATTATATATACCCCATTTTTCTCTATATAAAGTGAGGTTTTTGGGGTGTCATTTCACGGAATTGTTAACGTGATGATATAAAATATGGCCATGTCATTAAAATCCTCATTTTATGATTTCAGGGCTTAGATCAAGACATCAAAGTGATAGCAGGAATGCAACACGCTCATTTACTAGGGGTTGGAATAACAACCAGGCACTTCAGAAACGGTGTGGAAATAGAGCCCTTAATAGAAGACCCCTATTATGACTTCAACTTTCAGACTGTACGTCCTATGACAAAAGAAAAAGTCATAAAACCGGTATGTTTCTTTTTTTTCTTCAGTGTAAGAGTGTTTTATTTGTTGTATTTGTTCGTTTTGCAATTCTACGTCCCAATCAACATAATTAGGTCAATTTGGATATTTGAAACTTTGTTCCCGATTTTGTGGGACGTCTCAAGCTCAAACTAATTTTATAGAGCAGCCCCATATTACGTTATTGTCTTTTTTTTTAGATTAATTCTCTTTGCTGCAGATAGTTTGCAATACATACGCATCATGTGCGCACTGAGCGCTACCAGTTTGTGCTTTGGTCATATCAGGACCGTCGACATCGGTAGCTCTGTCGGATGCGCATCTGAATGGTGATCAAGAAGTCGCTGGTCTTACTGTTGTGACATTTTTTTATTTGATCTTGTCTGCGGTCATTCTGTCATTTCTGCTGATTTAAGAACGCCGGTTGTCAGTTTCAGGTGACAAAAAAAATCATATGTATAAGCCTGTCTGGGCTATAAGTGTGGTTAGGGTAACTGGCCAGCTCGACGTGGCTTAAAAAACGTGCTGAATGGGCCGTTAAATTAAAAAAGTTTGCGTGTCAAAGGTCAATAACTGTTAAGATGCTAAGAAAACTGCATCTAAATATGTTGTCTCCTTATGTCATCTGCTGACTTCTTGCAAAAAATTTAGAAATATATTTGCATGCAGGCAAACAAAGTCCAAGAGGAGCAGTCTGATCTGAGTCAACACTGTTTGCATCGATGAAGTCCAAAGTAACAAGGAGAAAATAAAGCAAGTGACAGTTGGGCCGGGGCCCAGCATTTCCTACAATTTACATGTTCGCCCAGCGAAGACTCCGATCAGACTGCGTGGAGTCTTCGTTGTGTACTCTAAGTGTCGATAAGGGCCAAAGGTCCTTCATCAGAAAGAAGCAAGAGAAGTCTCTGGTCAGACTATATGGATGCACAGGCTGTTTTAATTCTTCGCTGGGCGTACATGTAAATTGTAATGATTGTTGTTGTGATTGATATATCTGGGGTTAAGACGTTGAATTTTTGTCGTCTTGCCTTACACATTAACCCTAAGAGAATATTACTGTCAAACTTCACTGTCTCAAACATCATCTGGATATCAATAATTATTTATGGATATCCATAATTCGAATTAATGATATCCATAATTCGAATTATTAATACAATGTATCCATAAAGCCATCTGAATTAATGATATCTATAAATCGAATTATGGATATCATTGATTCGAAAAAAAATATGGATATCATTATTTCGGTCCATTTATTGATACAACTTATTCGAATTATGGATGTCAAAATTCGTCTTTACTAATAATAACAATAAATAATGACCAAAAAACAAAGTATTTTGCGGTGAATTATGGATATCCATTGTTGTAATTACGGATATATAGATATCATTAATTCAGTCCCATTTGTAAATATCCATAATTCCATTTATGGATATCCATTATTCGGCTGATTTTTGAATATCACTAATTCAACGTATTGATTTACAAAAATCGATAATTGATATCAAATAATATGGATTAAAAAGTCAATAAAAAGGACACCCCTCTAAACCCAACTTCATATAGAGAAGACTGCGGTTTAAAGAAGTATAAATTTATTTGTTCTTTTTATTTCCTATAAGTCATAGGTTGTGGGTACCCTTTAGAACCGGCTCGTTGACATAGGTTGTGGATACTCCGTAGACCCGCCTCCACGAGGCGGCTCTAACGAGCACTTACAGCCTATGTTTATAGTAAAAATAAGAAAAATAACACACATTTTCTTCAGAAAAATGACTGTTTTGATGACATGAAAGGCTGCACATTTCCGTTCGAATACATGTGTTATTGTAATGTGGTGGATAAACGTGCTTATGTGATAATTGGCTGGTCGTCCAGGTAATTTTTTTCTGTTTTTCAGGGTGACAGTTTTATTGTAGAGTGCACTGTCAACTCCATGGGGCGACAGAAAGCTACTTTTGTGAGTATCATCAGATTTGGAAATCTTGTATTTGACCTAAGAATACAGATTTTATTATACCTAGGGTATCCTACCCAGGAATGAGATATAGAGGCAATATCAATGATATAGTCGCACCCGGTACTGTATAAATATACACTGCTCAAAAAAACGTTTAAGCCGGTATAACATCACCGCTTGGCATTTTTTAAACTCAAGGAAAGGCACTATTTTAAAGTGACATCTCTTAACAATGTTTATGCAAACGTCAAGAAGCAAGCTTCGCGTGCAATGCAAGAACGTGACCTATAGCATGGATACCCCTCTAAATCGGCTGGAATTTATTACAGTGCGATCTGTTCAAAATTTGAGTTTGGGTCAGAAACATGCCATTCATTCGGTTATGCGTTATTTTGGGCCTCACAGTGACCTTTTTTTTTTTTTTTTTTGGTTTGGGTTTTACGGCCCTTTCAAGATTATTTCACTCATATCGAGCCGATCGTTAATCATAGGTGGGCGAAAACCAGAGTACCCGGAGAAAAACCACCTGACCTTCCGTTGCAGAACTTGGCGTCTCACACGTGACCCGAGCGAGGCTCGAACCCACGGCGGTGAGAGACCTAATGACTAAGAGTCAGCGCTCTTATCACAGTGACCTTATGTGGTGTTTAGGCAGTTCTTGAAAGAAGGTGAGGTCGCTTGAATGTTGGTACACCAATAGGATCGAGAAATGTAGTTGTCAGACTATGGAAACGATACCAGGGAGACGGGAGAGTTTGCTAGACGAGAAGGGCAAGGCCCACTCCGCATGACGTCACAAAGGGAAGATTAATAACTTCGAAATCTAGCGCTACGAGATCGATAGTATACGACCAGAAGGCTACAAATCGATTTCCAGCATGCAGTTGGTCAAAGGATATCCAATGAAACAATACGTAACAGGTTAGTCTCGCCGGACAACATCGTGCACGGCGATATGAGTTTGCCAAAGAACATCAGAACTGGCGATTGCAAGACAGGCGTACAGTTCTGTTCAAGGATAAAAGCAGATTTCACCTGAGTGCATGTGATCGACGTGTTCGAGTCTGTAGACGACCCGGAGAACACGTCGAGGATTGCATCATTGTGGGAACAGACAAATATGGAGCGGGGTCAGTGATGGTATGGGGTAGAATTTCTTATGAAAGCCGAACGAACTTTTTCCGAGGTACAATGATTGCATTACGTTACCGAGATGAAATTCTAGATCCTATTTTTAGGCTTTGTGCTTGGGTAATCTGTGGCAATTTAATTCTGATGCAGGATAATGCGCCACACCCCCATACTGCTAGAATGTACATGGATTACCTTAATCGTGAGACTATTGACGTAATGGACTGGTCGGCGCGTTCTCCAATAGAACATGTGTGTGACATTCTTTACAGACGTATCTCACAGGGCGATCATCCACCAGTGACTATTCAAGAACTCACAAACATACTTAGACATGAATTTCTTATGAAGACCGAATGAACGTGCAGGCGATAAACGTACATTGACTGCATTACGGTATCGAGATGAAATTCTAGATCATATTGTGAGGCCTTGCGCTTGGGTAATCGGTAACACTTTCATTCTGATGCAGGATAATGCGCATCCCCCATACTGCTAGGGTGTGCATGGATTACTTTTATCGTGAGACAATTGAAGTAATGAACTGGCCGACACGTTCTCCTGACTTAAGCACAATAGAACATGTGTGGGATATTTTTAAAGATGTATCTCACAGGGTGATCACCCACCAATGCCTATTCAAGAACTTAGACATGAGTGGGAAACACTAGCTTTACAAACTGTTCAAAATGTGGTTCGTAGCATGCCTCGGCGATGCCAGGAGTGTTGTGCTGCTCGAGGTGGTCATACACACAAATGGCAGAACAAAAGTGACTGATTTGCACATGTCTATGGCATTTGAAATAATCTGACATAAAGATGGCGATTTCTCAAACATTTATGTAAATTCTTCCTTAACAGGTTGCAGGCCGTGATTTGTGAACTGGTTGCCACTGTTTGCCATTAACACAGTGCAGATGAACTTATTCATCTTTCTGGATCGTTGTTTCATCATCATTATCCAACGTCTTTATACTATGAGGAAATATGCGTTTTGCTCCTTTAATTGTTTTGTCGTTAAGCTCGTAACAAGTACAGAGAACACCCGGTGGTCATCATTAAACATCACAGTAATGTCATCACAACACGGTGAACGTCAACAATTTAAGTGACTGCATTATAAATAAAAATACACATGGAAATGAAAGTATGTCAAGAAACAGAAAAATGCTTCCGTCTCCAACTATCATACCCATGTACGATTCTTATATTATATACATGTACTTTAAGTATATAATATATTCCTATATTCCGTTTCCTCTGGAATCATCAAGTCCTTTCCGAGTCTAGACAAATTGTGGGTATTCCGATGGGTACGAATTGCGCACCTCTAGTGGCTGATCTGTTCTTGTATTGTTATGAAAGAGACTTCATGTTGTCGCTTTCAATTGATAACCAATCTGAAATTATTGAAGCTTTTAGCACCACTTCTAGATATTTAGATGATTTATTAAATATTGATAATACCTATTTCGATGGTTTGATCAGTCAGATTTAACCCCCAGAACTTAAGTTAAATAAAGTAAATTCTTCTGATACCGAGGCAACGTTTTTGGATTAACATCTATCTATTGTAGATGGGTTTGTTTCGTGCAAAATTTATGATAAACGAGATGACTTTGATTTTGAGATTGTAAATTTTCCTTTTTTGGATAGTGATGTTCCTCGTGCGCCATCCTATGGCGTTTATATTTCGCAATAAATTCGATTTGCTAGAGTGTGTAGTCATGTAACTGACTTCAACACTCGTAATAAATTATAAACTGCTAAACTTCTTAATCAGGGTTATCGGTACCATAAACTACGCAAAGCCTTATCAAAATTTTATAGACGCCATTCTGATTTAATTTCAAAATTCAATATTGGACTGAAATCTCTTCTGCAACAAGGTCTATCGGAACCCGAATTTTATGGTGACTTAGTATATAAATTCAGAAAAATATATTACCGCAATGACTTCAGCACCCAATTTCGTAAAATCATTCTTCGATATAAAAAGATTGGGTACATCATGGATGTTATACGACAGACTGCATGCATGGTAGTTAACCCAATCACGGTTGGCAACTTTGCTTCCCTCTTTAATTGCACGCCGGTGGGTCAGGCCTCAGATTCTATGACGGCTCCAACGTAAAGGCTTATTGAGAATTAGAGAGATCTAATTCAAGGTAATGTTAATTGTTGCCTGATGCTCTGTCTCTTGTCGGGCCCATCGGAGTCTAACTGTTGGTTTTCTTTTGCTCCAGAATTTCAGTGGTTTTTAGCTGTCGAGTCCTCCCAGTTGTCTCACCTCTGTGGTTCTTTTATTTTTTGTGTTCACGGAGATGTTGCACTGATGAGTTAGGAGGCCTTCATCCGGACTGAACAAATTATTTGTCTAAATCGCGACGGAAGTAAGGGCGAGGATTGTGGCCACGTAAAATCGATTTAAGCCCCCCAGTGTTTCCACTGACCGTTCCAAGGCGGTTCTTCTGTGGCGGTTTATTTATGTTGTTGTTTGTTACTTACTGTGTGTATCAATTCTGATTTTTTTATTTTGGATGACCATATGGCCATTTTGTGGGAAAGTAACTGTCCTTATGGCCTTCCTTTGTTTAGGTTTCCATTATGGTCTGGTCGCTTGGTGTTTGTGTTTCTTTCCCTTTGGTGTCTTTGGTAAGTGGAGTAAGTTAATTGTATCGATTCATGATCTTTGTTTTACTTCTTCTTTGAAATATTAAGAATACTAGCCTATTCAAATATATTGGTATTTTTTTCAGATAACAATCCTGGTATTTTTCACATTTCTGCTCAAAATTAAATTATGGGTACTCGAAAGAACCGGCTCTGAAAGGTACCCACAATCTATGTTTTGGGCAGAAATTAAAACAAGATATAATATATTACCCTGTAAACACCAGTTTTAATACATAGAAGTTGGGTTTAATGGGGTCAAATTCTTAAAATGAATCAGAGGAAGGTCACGTCTTTTAGGTTGAATCTAGCAAATCTGGCTCAGAAAACTTCATTTTTTAGTGTGTTTTTTTTCAGTGTTTGTATTCCTCGTTTCTAAGGGCAATCTCTTAATTTCATTTATTCTAGGGCGGCCTGTCCACTATGGAGGAAATGTGCATGTCATATTTCTTCGTCTATCCAGCACAGAATTTAACAGGCTGTGGAAGTGTACCGGAGTTGGATACTTTCAATATAACTGCAAAATCAGGTAAAGTTCATGAATTTATACTATGCCATATAGCGCGTGAAAAAAACGGAGTTCGTTACGGTCACAGTTTACAGTATAATGTCTGTCATATCTTTTGCTGTGATTGAGAAAATCAGTATTTGATATTTTCGAACAACAAAAGTGCTGCTCATATTGTGCATCTGCGCAGTCTGATCAGCACTTTTGTGTTCGCTGCTTGTATAGTACACCAGATAAAAGTCGATTTTTGCCGCGTTTTTGGTGATAACCTCTTTATTTTTTATTTTTGATCAACATGTCCAGTGGAGAAGTGGTAGCGAAGAAGCTCCGCCAACTTCTCAAAAAGGTTCGATACCCCTAATTGAGCCCCGCCAAGCGAATTTGTGTCTTCGAGCATTCCGTCATGACAAATTTTAACTGCGCATGCCCAGCCATTCAGAGGGGCCAGGGATATGGCTTTCTGTCTGAAGGTTCCTCTTGCTTCACTGCCTGTATGAGCGAGCAGCGAAGGTTCTGGCGAGACTGCGCGGATGCGCAGCCTCGCCTGAACCTTCGCTGCTCGCATAGGCGATAAGTACCAAAATCGCTTGACGGGGCCCAATTTATATGAGCAGAGCGGTAATCAGATGGAAATTTCTAAAATGTAAAGCTTGTGTGAAATTTTCTGTTTCCACTGCATTTCGCCTTTACGACGTGGTTTGACGATTTGTCGTCTGTTCAGTGCTTGACTGACGGATACTTATGCGGATCATTCCAACATCTTGCATGTAAGCAATGTGTACATTCGAGAGTAAAATGACTGGAGTATTTAAAAAAAAAAGTTCACGATATAGATCGATGGCGTATTATCTGTTTTT
Source organism: Lucinisca nassula (assembly GCA_963580285.1). NCBI lineage: Eukaryota > Metazoa > Mollusca > Bivalvia > Lucinida > Lucinidae > Lucinisca > Lucinisca nassula. The sequence continues at coordinate 107,903,796 of OY757024.1, read as the reverse complement.
TATTTACAAGTAGTTAAGCTCGTAGTACCAAAACGTTAACCCAAAATCTTTAATCCGGAGACAAATGACAAATATCAATGTTCAGACCAACGCATATGGACTACAGAAGAGTGTAATGAGGCGTCGTGGTATAGTAAGCATTACGGGATGGTTACAAATGGTTTCCAGACTAAAAACACGTATTTCATGTTTTTAACCGTACACGCTAATGATTTGTTTAAAGTTCCTTGAGATAGACTCTTCGTTGGCTGCACGGGATTTATCCATATATAGATATTGACCAGTCATTTGTTTGAATTTTGAAAGTGTAAGTGACAGAACTGGACTTAGTTTTTATCGAAAAATTCAGAAATTGTAAAAGTCCATCTGATTAGACATTCAGGAGGCTGAGTCCTTCACGATAAAATGGCATAGCTTCTCCTCCACATCCTTCTCTCTGGATGTACTGTTGCGAACCAGGCGTAGCAGAAAGAACATTACGAAAACACGTCTATACAAATACATTGCACACTTTACCGCCGAAAATATGAAAATTTTAAGATGAAAAATTGTGAAATTTTTCTTATTTCTGCTCAAAATATAGATTCTGGGCACTCGTCAGGGCCGCCTCGATGAGGCGGTTCTAACGAATACCCACAATCTATATTTTAGAGCAGAAATAGGAAAAATACAGCTTACCCCTCTAAACCCCAGTTTTACTATATAAAAGTAGGGTTTTATAGCCGCCATTCTGATTTAATTTCGAAATTCGATATTGGACTGAAATCTCTTCTGCAACAAGGTCTATCTGAACCCGAATTTTATGGTGACTTAGTATATAAATTCAGAAAAATATATAACCGCAATGACTTCAGCACCCAATATCGTAAAATCATTCTTCGATATAAAAAAATTGGGTTCAACATGGATATTATACGACAGACTGCATGCATGGTAGGTAACCCAATCACGGTTGGCAACTTTGCTTCCCTCTTAAATTGCACGCCGGTGGGTCAGGCCTCAGATTCTATGACGGTACCAACGTAAAGGCTTATTGAGAATCAGAGAGATCTAATTCAAGGTAATGTTGGTTGGTGCCTGATGCTCTGTCTCTGGTTGGGCCCATCGGAGTCTAACTGTTGGTTTTCTTTTGCTCCAGCATTTCAGTGGTTTCTTGCTGTCGAGTCCTCACCGTTGTCTCACCTCTGTAGTTCTTTGATTATTTATGTTCACGGAGATGTTGCACTGATGAGTTAGGAGGCCTTCATGCGGACTGAACAAATTATTTGTCCAAATCGCGGCGGAAGTAAGGGCGAGGATTGTGGCCACGTAAAATCGATTTAAGCCCCCCAGTGGAAATCTTTCCACTGACCTTTCCAAGGCGGTTCTTCTGTGGCGATTTATTTATGTTGTTGTTTGTTACTTACTGTGTGTATCACTTGTGTATTTTAATTTTGGATGGCCATATGGCCATTTTGTGGGAAAGTAACTGTCCTTATGGCCTTCCTTTGTTTAGGTTTCCATTATGGTCTGGTCGCTTAATGTTTGTATTTCTTTCCCATTGGTGTCTTTGATGGGTGGAGTAAGTTAATTGTATCGATTCCTGATCTTTGTTTTACTTCTACTTTCCAAGGGGGGTCAAAATTATGTAGGCATGTTTTCGTGATGAAACAAAAGCAAACAAGCCTTTTGTAAAAATGTAACAAAATTTATTTACAAAGTACTTCACTCTGTAGAAGTAAAAAAAAATAAATGTACTTAACTCGGTTATGAAACTTCCAAAATGAATCTATTGTCCTTGATGCCACAGAATCCACAGTCCTCAATGAAAAATAATATCCTTAAACAATCCAACACAGAATTCATAAATAACTTTTCTTAAAAGCCCAAACTTCAAACTCAAAAGTCTGACTCAAAGAGAAAAATCAAGATCTTTTATAGCTCCTAAGATGTACAGGACTGTGGAATAAGATGATGTAATTTTCTAAAAATAATACAAACCTGAACTTTCTGGAAGATTCCAAAGTACTTTTCCTTGTAAACAAGATGTTTACAAATATATGACTCATTTCAAGAATGTTCTTTAAAAATATATTTATAGCATTATTAGGTCACCAAGTGGGGTGAAAGTGGGAATCTGAAAAATAAATTCTTATGCATAACAGTACTTATCAAAATTAAATAAAATAAAGACGTTATCGCCGAAAAACGTGGCCAAAGATGATAAAAAATCCACCTTAGTTTGTATATCTAAAATGCAATACCAGTACTACTATATTTAGCTAGCTAGGGCGTTTTTGTGTCGTATCTGCTGAACAATGCAACTATAGGTTTTGTTGCGATGAGGCTTATTATAAGTGTTATGCATAAGAATTTATTTTTCTGATTCCCTCTTTCACCCCACTGGGTGACCTAATAATGCTATATATACCTTGTTAATCTTCTTATAGAAGATTCTCGAAAACTGAGTCACAGATTAATTTCATTTTTGTAAACATCTTGTTTACAAAGAAAAGAACTTTGGAGCCTTCTAGAAAATTCAGGTTTGCATTATTTTTTGAAAATTAAATCATCTTATTCCACAGCCCTTTGGAATATTCTAGATAAATCTTAGGGTCTATAAAAGAGCTTGATTTTTCTCATTGAGTCAGACTTTGGAGTTTTAAGTTTTGGCTCATAAGGAAAGTTATTTCTGAATTCTGTGTTGGATTGTTAAAGGATAATACTTTTCGTTTTGGACTGTGAATTATGTGGGCTAAAGGAAAATAGATTCATTCAGGATATTTCATAACAGAGCTAAGCACATTTAATTTTCGTATTTCTGCAGGTTAAAGATAACTTGTAAATAAGTTTTGTTAAATTTTTCCAAAAGGCTTGTTTGCTTTTTTTTCTTTCTGCTACACCTGACTTGTAACATAAGATATACGGTAAAAAATTAAAACATTGATAGCACCGGTGGGGTGATTGTCTCTGTGTATAGGTTACGAAAATGGTCTTTATTAGAGTGTGGCCTTTTCCGAGTGTCCTTTATTTACTAGTTTCCTTATAAGGGACGTAGACTGTACTGTTTAATTCTTAACATCATATACTGTACGAAAACACAATAGACCCAGATGAGACGTCGCTATCTGCAGCATATGATATTGCTAATGTCCCAGTACCCTAGCCCAGCTAGTATTTTATTTCTTATACAGCGCTATGACGTCACAGGGATGCTATAAACGACCATTACCTGGATTTAGTACACGACCAGCAATAATCACCATGACATCGATGGGAGGCTTGTTTGACCCCCTAGAACTTCAGTTAAATAAAGCAAATTCTTCTGATACCGAGGTCCCGTTTTTGGATTTACATCTATCTATTGTAGATGGATTTGTTTCGTGCAAAATATCTGATAAACGCGATGACTTTGATTTTGATTTTGAGATTGTAAATTTTCCTTTTTTGGATGGTGATGTTCCTCGTGCGCCATCCTATGGCGTTTATATTTCGCAATTAATTCAATTTGTTAGAGTGTGTAGTCATGTAACTGATTTCAACACTCGTAATAAATTATTAACGGCTAAACTCCTTAATCAGGGCTATCGGTACCATAAACTACGCAAAGCCTTTTCAAAATTTTATAGACGCCATTCTGATTTAATTTCAAAATTCAATATTGGACTTAAATCTCTTCTGCAACAAGGTCTATCGGAACCCGAATTTTATGGTGACTTAGTATATAAATTCAGAAAAATATATAACCGCAATGACTTCAGCACCCGATTTCGTAAAATCATTCTTCGATATAAAAAGATTGGGTACAACATGGATATTATACGACAGACTGCATGCATGGTAGTTAACCCAATCACGGTTGGCAACTTTGCTTCCCTCTTTAATTGCACGCCGGTGGGTCAGGCCTCAGATTCTATGACGGCTCCAACGTAAAGGCTTATTGAGAATTAGAGAGATAATGTTGGTTGGTGCCTGATGCTCTGTCTCTGGTCGGGCTCATCGGAGTCTAACTGTTGGTTTTCTTTTGCTCCAGCATTTCAGTGGTTTCTTGCTGTCGAGTCCTCACCGTTGTCTCACCTCTGTGGTTCTTTGATTTTTGTGTTCACGGAGATGTTGCACTGATGAGTTAGGAGGCCTTCATGCGGACTGAACAAATTATTTGTCTAAATCGCGACGGAAGTAAAGGCGAGGATTGTGGCCACGTAAAATCGATTTAAGCCCCCCAGTGGAAATCTTCCACTGACCGTTCCAAGGCGGCTCTTCTGTGGCGATTTATTTATATTGTTGTTTGTAACTTACTGTGTGTATCACTTGTGTCTTTTAATTTTGGATGGCCATATGGCCATTTGTGGGAAAGTAACTGTCCTTATGGCCTTCCTTTGTTTAGGTTTCCATTATGGTCTGGTCGCTTAATGTTTGTATTTCTTTCCCTTTGGTGTCTTTTATGGGTGGAGTAAGTTAATTGTATCAATTCCTGATCTTTGTTTTACTTCTACATTGTGTAATTAAATATTTAGGGTCGACAGCATTACAATACCAAGGCCGTGAGACATTCTTCGACTTATTTCTATGTTTTACATATCTGCTGCAACCATAGATTGCGGGTGCTGATTACAACAGCATCAAAGAGGCGGTTCGATCATGCACTCAAATCTATGCTTTTATCAAGCACGGGTAAAATAATGGATACACAAGTAATATCCACAATATCCACTTTTCTCTATGTAAAATGGCATTATCGAGGGTATTCGTTTTTCGGACTTGTTAATATAATGTCTGAAACAATACTTATATATGGTAGTCGCAGATAAAATTGATTAGGCGGAGCTATCGTTTGCATCTGCCTTTGGAATGATCTATTCACAAAGTCACCCGATTCGGTGAATTCAACTGTAACACAAAGTTGTGGCGTATATAGCCATTTGGTCCGCTTGTATAAAAGCATGTGAAAGGCGCTCTACCGAATCTTCATTTGGACTCAGCTAATTTGACGTATATTGACAACAACTAAATAGCTCCACCTAGTCAATCTTATCTACGATTACTATATGCATATGAACTAAGATAAACCACACTTTAACCGGCCCCGATAGCTCAGTTGGTAGAGTGTCCGCTCCGGGGAACGGGAGGTCACGGGTTCGATCCCGGGCCGCGACATACCAAATTCGTTAAAAATGGTACTAGCTGCTCCTCGCTTGGCACTCAGATTTACGGGGTAGAGCTAGGACTGGTCGACCCAGTGTCAGGATAATGTGACTGGGTGTGGTATCATGTAATGTGTCTGGGACATGATATTTCAGTGAGGCAGCACTATAAAAGTGAGCATTGAGCTCCCTGTCGCAACCAGACACCGTCGTGATATGACTGAAAAATTGTTGAAAGCGACGTTAAACCAGAATTCACACACACACAGACCACACTTTACAGAAACAAAATAAATCGATAACTGTATTATTTACATTATTCGGGTTATCTATGTTTCAATAATACAGTGTGGTTCAGAACAGCCAGTGCATCACAAATCAATATTTTGGACACAAATAAAGATTTAATATCATCTTATGACATTGCTGTCTCGCAGTGTATAACGTCATGTTATAAAAGGGAAAAATAAAAAAAATAACTGCTCAAAACAATTTCAGGAGCAAACACACATTTCCTCATAGTATAAAGATGTTGGATAATGATGATGAAACAACGATTCAGAAAGATGAATAATTTCATCTGCATAATGTTAATGGCAAACATTGGAAACCAGTTCACAAATCATGGCCTGTAACCTGTTAAGGAAGAATCAACATGAATAATTGAAAAATCGCTATCTTTACGCCAGATTATTTCAAATGTCATAGACATGCGCAAATCAGTCACTTTTTCCTGTCAGTAATGTGTAAGACCATCTCGAGCAGCACAACACTCATGGCATCGCTGTGGCATGGTACGAACCAAATTTTGAACAGTTTGTAAAGCTATTGTTTCCCAATCATGTCGAAGGAGTTCTTGAATAGTCACTGGTATGTGATCGCCCTGTGGGATACGTCTTTAAAGAATATCCCACGCATGTTCTTTTTTGTTTAAGTCAGGAGAACGTGTCGGCCAGTTCATTACTTCAATAGTCTAACGATTAATGTAATCCATGCACACTCTAGCAGTATGGGGATGCGCATTATCCTGCATCAGAATGAAATTGTCACCGATTGCCCCAGCCCAAGGCCTCACAATAGGATCTAGAATTTCATCTCGATACCATTATGCAGTCAATGTACCTCCGTTTATCACGTTCAATGCCATTCGGACTTCATAAGAAATTCCACCCCATAACATCACTGACCCAGCCATATCTTTCTGTTTCCACAATGCCGCAGTCCTCGTTCTCCAGTCTCGAACACGTCGATCACTTGCTCACAGGTGAAATCTGCTTTCATCCGTGACGCCAGTCTTGCAATCACCAGTTATGATGTTCTTTGACAATTTCATATCGCCGCGCCAATGTTGCCTGATGGGAGTAGCAATCTTGCCGAACGTCTGGCCCTCAGATGACCTTCATGTTACCTGTTACGTATTGTTTGATCGGATATCCGTTGACCAAAGGCATGCTGGAAATCGATTTGTAGCCTTCTGGCCGTATACTGCCGATTTCGAAGATATTGATATTCCGTTTGTGCCGTCATGCGGTGTCGGCATTGCCCTTCTCGTCTAGTAAATTCGCCCGTCTCCTGGTAGCGTCTCCTTAGCCTGACAACAACACTTCTCGATACATCAAAACGTTCAGCATCAAACCTTTGGGTGTACCCACTTTCAGGCAAGGCGACAGCTTTCAAGAGCGACCTCAACTTTTTTCCAAGGACCACCTAACACCATATGAAGTCACTATGCAAATTTTCTATAAAAGGGTTATCCTTCGGAAGCAAGGAATACACCACAGAACTAGAAAATATAAAGTGTACTTTTTTTTTCTGGGCCAGACTAGCTAGTATCGCCAACTTCGGCCCCATCAGTGACCCTTAAATATTTTCAAAATTCAAGAATGGAATCAATGATCCCAAAGGACAAGAAAATATAAACTACACAATGATGTAGGGCAGGGAGACGTTTTACGGCCGCCACACATTCCCAGACACCAGCTGTAGTGACGTTAAATATGTTCTATAAAAGGGTACCGTTTGGAGCAAGGAAAACACCACAGAAAATATAAACAACACTGTGATGTAGGCCCAAAATAACATGTTTCTGACCCAATCTCAAATTTTGAACAGATCGCCCAATACAAACTGTCAGCCGTTTTATTCGGGTATCCTTGCTATAGCGTCTGACGTTTGCATGAATATTGTTAAGAGATGTTACTTTAAAATAGTGCCTTTCCTGGAGTTTGAAAATTGCCAAACAGTGATGTTATATAAGGCTTAAACGATTGCCCCTTTAATTGTTTTGAGCAGTGTATAACACGTGTTTTCTAGCGCGTAATATCATTATGCCGTCCTTCGCAAGCATATGCGTTCGGATACATTATTTTCTCATTTTAGGCAATAAGATAGAAGTGCAGGCAATGATCTGGAATCGAAACAATTGCCCAAGACCCCTCATCAGAGACACCAAGAAAAAGAAACACGAACATAAATAACCAAACCCTAATGAAAACATCACACGCGGAACCAAAAGGACAGTTACTTTAACACAAAATGACCAAACGGCTAGCCAAAATTAAAAATATATAACTAATGCATTCACGCAAAGGCGCACTAAAACAAAAGTGAACGCAATGATCAGACACCTTCCAGCAAAGGCACCAAAGGAATAGAATCACCAAACATAAAGCCACGTTACCATAATTTGTAAATGTTTGTTTTAGAATTGGATAAATCCTGTTCATTGGTGAATTTATTATCAATGAATAAGACTGATAAAAATCAGGTTTTTTCACCATTTCATTGTAAATATGTTATTTTATACGTAGTTAATGCATTTTAGAGTAAAATTAAGTTTCTTTTTCAAGATTCCAGTTACATGTAACCCTTTCCCACTCAGACATTACGAAAACACGCCTATAAAAATACATTGTAACCTTTACCGCTGAAAAAAATGAAAATTTTAAGATGAAAAATTGTGTTTTTTTTTCTTATTTCTGCTAAAAATATGGATTGTTGTAATTCGTTAGAACCGCCTCAATGATTACCCACAATCTATATTTTAGAGCAGAAATAAGAAAAATAAGGTTTACCCCTGTAAATCCCAGTTTTACTATATAAAAATGGGGTTCAAGGGGGTCAGAATTATATAGGCGTGTTTTCGTGATGTATGTATTTTTACATGCCCCGGTTTTTTAGCCCCTGAACCACATTTAATCTGCATTCCCCACCCCTGGACAGCTATGTTTGTGTTAGGATAAGTTGTCCTAACAAAAAGCCTGTTATATCACGCGGCTCCCCTTAAAATATACCTAGCTGGGTTTTAATAAGGCGGCAGCCCCACCCTCACCGCCGAAAAATATGGGGATATGGTTCAGCTGGTCGCTGAAATGAAATCTGAGGGTGTCTGGGGATACCTCGATATTGACGCTGACGAAACATGCTTTAGACAGTGAAAATCGCCAGTGTCAAACCCCTTAATTGTTGCCTTTGCACCAGTGTGAAGATGCGGTCAAAAATGCATGTGCTATCACACTGTTTGACAACTTTGTCCCTCATTACCATGGCAACAATCATTTAGCCTATATTAATATGGTTCCATTTGAAAGACTATGTCCAGTCAACATTCCTGCCGAGATTGATGTAAAACAGACCATTCATTATGAAATAATGGCTATATGAAGTTGCTGTTCTAGGCAACACGGTGCAAATCAGCATAAGTCACTTAGTCCCCAGTTGGGAATGGTTAAAACGCATCAATTATTATTATTATTACAATTATTATTATTAGATGTATTATTAATAATCCTCGCGAGAGGGTGTTGTAGTACAGCTAGATAGATAAGTAAATTTTATTATTGCAGAGAGCGAGAAACAAAAGGAGATCTACAACAAATTTTACAACCTGGACTGGAGTGTTCCCGGAGCACATTCTGACTTCAGAAGACGGCTAGATGACTCTGATGTGAGACATTACTGTGTTTATAATGACTCCAACATGAAGCGATCGGTAAGTTTAGTGATTTGCCAAACAGCTCCGTTCTCTATCATATCCAAAAACGAGGATCTTACATAAGTTGTCATTTCATATGAAATATTTACATCACGAAAACACGCATATATAATTTTGACCCCCTTGAACCCCACTTTTATATAGTAAAACTGGGGTTAACAGGGGTAAACATTATTTTTCTTATTTCTGCTCCAAGACATAGGTTGTGGGTACTCGTTAGAACTGCCTCAATGAGGCGGTTCTAACGAGCACCCACAGCCGATGTTTGCAGTATTTATAAGAAAAATATCACGGATTTTCATCAGAAAAATGGCCATTTTGGAGATGTGAAAAACTGCACCTTGTCGTACGGGCGAGTTATCGCAATGTGAAACATTTAAATCGAGCCTTTGGCGAGTTTCAAGAATTTCATATGAAATGGCCACGAGTGTAAGATTTTATATGTCACGATTGTTAAACAAGATTTTATTGTAAAACAGTTTCAACAGAAATCATCGGGTTCCCAAGCACGATGCCATGGTGTTACGCGACAGAATCCATGTGGTCATATGATTTTAATACATGACATTAGCGACATTATAATTGAGCTCATCACGCAAACACGCCTATACAAAAACATTACCACCTTTATCGCCGAAAAAATAAAAATTGTATGATGAATTGTGATATTTTTCTTATTTCTGCTCCAAATATAGATTGTGGCACTCGTTAGAACCGCCTCATGGAGGCGGTCCTAACGGGTACCCACAATCTATAATTTAGAGCAGAAATACGAAAAATAAGGTATACCCCGGAAACCCCAATTTTACTGCATAAAAGTGGGGTTCAAGGGGATCAGGATTATATAGGCGTGTTTTCGTAATGTAGCGCACGATAAATCCTACAATAAGACATGTGCGCCCAACAAAGACTCAGAGCAGTCTGCGCATCTGCGCAGTCTGATCAGAGTCTTCGTTGTGTGCTCTAAGGATAACTTAGGGCCCAAGCTCCTTCATGCAGCAAGAGAAGTCTCTTGTTACACAATATGGATGCACAGGCTGATCTGTTTCTTCGCTGGGCGCACATGTCAGTTCTAGGAAATACTGTGCCCCGGCTCAAATGATAAATGATATGACAAAGAACTCCAGACTTTCGGATGAATCTATAAACCGAGGTCCCATCTCCGTATGACCTTAGCTGTTGGTTGGACGTAAAACTTAAACACTCGCTCACTTGCTAATATGTCTTGCAGTTGATCGATTATTGACCGATTCGATACAGCTGATCAACCACAATTTATGAACCAACATCTTCAAGCCGACCTCGGTAGCTCAGTCGGATACGCGTCTGACTGGTGACCAGGAGGACGCGGGTTCGATACCTGCCTGGGTAGGCAACTTTCTTTCGTAGAGATCGATCATGGAATCTTTTTTACGGTCATGCAATCGCTTCCACTGATTCAAGAAGGGCAGGTGTCAGTTTCTGGCGAATGAATGTGCACTGTTCTGGTTAACCGCTTACGTATGCCCAGGAAAGGGTGGATACGTTCCAGCTCAAAAAGTACCGAAGTAGTGTTGACTGGGTTCAAACAAACAAACAAACAAACATCTTCAGGATACATTACGAAAACACGCCTATTCAAATATATTGAACATTTTACCATCAAAAATGAACATATTAATATACGAAATTCCGACATTTTCTTATTTCTGCTCAAAATATAAATAGCTGGTACTCATTAGAACAGCCTCGACGATTCGGGTCTAACGAGTACATATAATATATGTTTTGAGCAGAAATTAGAAAAATAATACATACCCTATAAACCCCGGTTTCACTATATAGAAGCGGGATTTAAGGATGCGTTTCTGACTGGTGATCAAGAGGACGCGAGTTCGATACCTGCCGAGGCAGGCAACATTCTTTCGTGGAGGTTGATCATGAAATCTTCGCTTCGGTCATTCTTTCCCTTCCACTGATTCAAGAAGGGCAGCTGTCAGTTTCTGGCGAAAGAATGTGCACTGTCCTGGTTAACCGCTTATATGTACGTATAAGCATGCCCAGGAAAGGGTGGACATGTAAACTGACCGGCTTAAAAATGGCCTAGATAGTGCTGACTGAGCCGTTCCACTAGAATACAAAAAAAAACATCTTCAGGATACATTACGAAAAGACACCTATTCAAATATATTGAAAATTTTACCATCAAAAATGAAAATATTAAGGTACGAAATTCCGACAGTTTTGTTTTTATTTCTGCTCAAAATATAGATAGCTAGTACTCGTTAGAACCGCCTCGACGAGTCGGTTCTAACGAATACACATATTGTATGTTTTTGAGCAGAAATTAGAAAAATAATACATACCACTATAAGCCCCAGTTATACTATATAAAAAAGGAGTTTAGGGAGGTCAAAATTATACAGGCATGTTTTCGTCAAGAAGCAACCTTTGACAATCCTTATTAAAAGAACCTATGCTGAACCGTGACAGAGGAGAGATGTTTTTTTCTTTAAAGACAGGCCCCTTAATTGGAAAACAGTTAGTCAAGAAGAGATAAGACAAATACTTTCCGTTACTTACGTGGGGACGTGTGTCTTGCGTCACTGGGACGTCCGGATGATATTTGCTTACAGCCAGAAGAGGTCTGCTGTCCTCGCAGCAGGTAAGGGTAGAGGGGATATGTTGTTATTTCCCTCTATTTCTACACTTCCTTCCTCTCTGTTCATCATTTTCGTCTTCTCTACCAAGCCTATTATCTCTTTTCTCCTTTTCTCTCGAAGAGGACACAAAACGACCCACAAGGGTTGGCGTGTCGTTTAACTCAAACAATCAATCAATCAATCAATCAGTTATTGACCAGAGAGAAAAAACATAAAAAATATAACATTTGTTTATTTGTTCTTTATTTTTATTTTGCAGTTTGAGGTGATAAATTCAGTGGAACATGTGGAGGCATTTAATCGTACAGCATTTACCAGTCGAGCGTGTCCAAGCTCATGAAACTGTTCGTACACGTGACAGATCTGCGCAGACATGGGAAATTGAAGCCAAATAAACTTCAGAGAGACCACCTGTTCTGAAGGTGATGTTTTACGCGACATAACATGAGTGATCAACAGTTCTTTGTTAAACCATAAACTATGCATTACGATAACACATCCGTGCGACATTTTACACGCTTTCATACTTTCAAGAGGGTAAAATATCTGATTAACATAGTCATATTATACCAAATTATACTCAAAACATAGGTTATGGGTGCTCGCCAGAACCGCCTCGTCGAGGTGGTTCTAACCTGTACCCATAACCTATGTCTAGGAGCAGAAATAAGAAAAATAATGTATATCCCATTAAACCCCAGTTGTCTCCGTATTGAGTGGGGTTACGGGGATTTTTATTTCACAGACTTGTCATCGTGATGGTATTCAAAACTGCATGTAAACTAGTCAAATTTTCTGTGAATTAATGTCGGCGATATCAACTATTAAACATGGCAAATCTGAAGAATTTAATTTCATTTTCATATTTAAATGAGCACATAAAGTAAAAAAAAATGTCAGCATGTCTTGATTATCGACGTCAAACAAGTATGGTTGTTAAAAGTCTTGCAATGTGAGGTTCATCAGGGGTGTAGCATCCTTTAAGAAGATAAGCACTTGTGTACGCATTACATATGATACAAAAGTAACAAAAATAGACAAAGAAGAAGAAGAAGAAGCAGACGGCGACGAAGCAGAAAAAACATTAAAAGATGAAGTACAGGAAGAAAATACAAGAAGAAGAAGAAGAAATGAGGAGCAGAAAAGAGCAAAATTTAAATTTTTCTAGGATATACAAAACACTAATTACACATATTAGGTAAATTAGTTTCTTTCTTTGCCGCGGGGACCACTCTTACAGGAAAGAGCACCCTAAAGGAAGAACAAATTTTGCTGTAAGAGTGGTCCCCTTTTGGTAAACGAAAGAAAGGGGCGGGATTATTGTTTCAAGTATTTTGTTTGTTTGGAGAGGTTGGGGTGTACAAATAATTTTCTCCTAGTTACGCCCCTGTATGTTATGCTCTGATTATTTTAAAATTCGGTACATTAAGTTAAGATATTCCAATTGTAGGCGGTTGACCCCCACCCCCCAAACCAAGCCCCGCAATTAAGTTTTGATGGCGAGACATAAAAAAATCAGAAATTTCATGAAATGCCGTTTTTGTCTTTTTTAAACATGTGAGAAACTACTTTTTGCCTTTGTGGCACATTTTATTCGATTCTAGAAGTTTAGGGTAGTTTGTTCTCGCCCATGTGATAAGACAGCTTACACGCAAAGTTCAGCTACATGACAGAATGACTACTTTCAAATATAATATAACCTCAGCGTCAAATGACTTTCGGAAATGTCAGAAACTACAGAAAACCCGTTCCCGACCCGATCCGTAACTATATGGTTTTGAAGTATGAATCACGGAAACACGCCTATATCATTCTGACCCCCATGAAACCCTCTTTAACGCGATAAAACTGGGATTTATGTTTCTTAATTCTGCTATAAAACGTTAGAACCGCCTCGGCGACGGACAGTTACTTTCCCACAAAATGGCCAAAAGGCGCCCCAAAATAAAAAGATATTTATAAACAATACGCCACAGAAGAAACGCATTGGAACGGTCAGAAAAAAAATAGTATTTTACTGGAGGGCTTAAATCGATTATACGTAGCATCAACCCTCGACCTTGTTTGTTTGTTTGTTTGAATTGAGGTTTAACGTCCCCGTCAACACTGTAAAGGTCATTTTGGAGACGTTGCTTCCAATTTTGTGGGACTTTTACCCGACATTGAGATGAAATGACATCTCAAGCCCTGTCGCCCAATGAAACAAATAGGGTTTATTAGCATGGACGGTCCGCCTCGCACCGCGGTTCCTTGACAGGCTTAGATCCTCTAAGCGGTTTACCAGTACTAGTGTGCGGGCCGGATTCAGCTCTGCGTGGAAGCATCATGCAGCCCATATATTTCTTCAAGCCCCAACCCTCGACCTAGGTTCTGTCGCAATAAATATGAATGATTCCAAAACTTACATACGAATCACTTCACTAACGACCAAATACGTTATTCCTATAGTATGCGATGATTATTGTGTATTACTACAATAAAGAAAATGTAATTTGAGCATGCATGCATGCTGGCATTAAAGAAAACTGAGCCGGCGCATGACAAAACCTATAATAGACCCGTGCTATGGTCGAAGACTCAGTTCAGCCTGGTCGCAGCATTCTCTTGTTGCCATATGAATAGCACAAAGGCTAACGAAGGCTCATGCGGACAGCAAAGACTCCGAACAGACTGCGCGAATGAACAGGCTGATCTGAGTCTTAGCTGGTCGCACAGGTCTTATTGTAGATTTTGTCGTGTGCTGGCTCAATTTAGATACGCACATTGTCTAATAAAACTAAAACTGCAGGACTTGTATGTTACGACGTTAAGATGACGACAAAATAGAAGTGGAAGCAGCTACAATCAACCCATAGCTTCCATCAGAGACACCAAAGGGAAAGAAACACAAACATGCAACAACAGACCTAATGGAAACACCAACAGCGGAAAGCCAAAAGGACAGTTACTTTCAAACAAAATGGCCAATAGGCTATCCAAAATAGAATAACACAAGCGACACAAACATCCAAAGACATACCATAACAAAAATAAATCGGGACAGAAGAACCGCCTTGGAACGGTCAGCGGAAACGAATTCCACTGGGGGCTTAAATCGATTTTACGTGGCCACACTCCTCGCCCTTATTTCCGTCGCGATTTACACAAATAATTTGTTCAGTCCGCATGAAGGCCTCCTAACTCACCAGTGCAACATCTCCGGAACACATATAATCAAACAACCACAGAGATGAAACAACGGTGAGGACTCGACAGCAACAAACCACTGAAATGCTGGAGTAAAAGACAACCAACAGTTAGACTCTGATGGGCCCAACCAGAGATAGAGCATCAGGCACTAGCCAACATTACCTTGAATTAGATCTCTCTAATTCTCAATAAGTCTTTACACTGGAACAGTCATAGAATCTGAGGCCTGACCCACTGGCTTGCAATTAAAGAGGGAAGCAAAGTTGTCAACCGTGATTGGGTTAACAAAAATGCATGCAGTCTGTCGTATAATATGTGTTGTACTCAATCTTTTTGCATCGAAGAATGATTTTACGAAATTGGGTGCTGAAGTCATTGTTGTTATATATTTTTCTGAATTTGTATACTAAGTCACCATAAATTCGGGTTCCGATAGACCTTGATGCAGAAGAGATTTAAGTCCAATACTGAATTTTGAAAATGACGTCTATAAAATTTTGAAAAGACTTTGCGTAGTTCATGGTACCGATAACCCTGATTAAGAAGTTAAGCCGTTAACAATTTATTACGAGTGTTGAGGTCAGTTTTATGACTACACACTCTGGCAAATCGAACTAATTGCGAAATATAAACGCCATAGGATGGCGAACGAGGAACATCACCATCCAAAAAAGGAAAATTTACAATCTCAAAATCAAAATCATCGCGTTTATCATAAATTTTGCACGAAACAAACCCATATACAATAGAAAGGTGTAAATCCCAAAACGGGGCCTCGATATCAGAAGAATATGCTTTATTTAAGTGAATTTCTGGGGTTTGTCGCATCTAAAAAATAAATAACAAAAAAAAAAAAATAAACAAATAAAATAAGTAACCTCATTATTATCCCAAAATAGAAGTAGAGGCAATGATCAGGAATCGATACAATCAATCCATAGCTCACATTGAATTTTGAAACCAAATCAGGGTGACGTCTATAAAATTTAGAAATGGCTTTACGTAGTTTATGATACCGATACCCCTGATTAAGAAGTTTAGCGCTTGATAATTTATTATACCCTCGGCATACGCAGTATGCCATGGGGTATATAGTTTTCGTATTTTCTCTCTCTCTCTCTCTCTCTCTCTCTCTCTCTCTCTCTCTCTCTCTCTCTCTGTGTGTGTGTGTGTGTGTG
Organism: Lucinisca nassula; assembly: GCA_963580285.1. Lineage (NCBI taxonomy): Eukaryota > Metazoa > Mollusca > Bivalvia > Lucinida > Lucinidae > Lucinisca > Lucinisca nassula. The sequence goes on along the minus strand of OY757024.1, from coordinate 107,887,670 downwards.
TGTGTGTGTGTGTGTGTGTGTGTGTGTGTGTGTGTGTGTGTGTGTGTGTGTGTGTGTGTTAACATTTTCGTGTCTGCTCCATAACTTTTAAACCGCTTGACATATTTTCATGAAACTTCACATAAATGTTCAACACCATGAGACGACGTGCAGAACGCATGAACCGTAACTCTTGCTTTTCTACTTTCAGAGTTATTGCCCTTTGTATATTTTAACTTGCTTTTTCGTGTCCACTCCATAACTTTTCAACCGCTTGATATATTTTCATGAAACTTCACATAAATGTTAAACACCATGAGACGACGTGCAGAACACATGAACCGTAACTCTTGCTTTCCTACTTTAAGAGTTATTGCCCTTTGTATGTTTAAACTGTCTTGCATTTTCGTGTCCGCTCCATAACTTTTCAACCGCTTGATATATTCTCATGAAACATCATAAGAATTATACACTTTGGTCATGTCAGAAAGTGCGTGATGCCCTCACCTTTCTACTTGACAATATTTATATTAGATTCGGTACTAAGTTATTTAGACAAATTGTGGGTATTCCGATGGGTACGAATTTCGCACCTCTTGTGGCTGATCTGGTCTTGTATTGTTATGAAAGAGACTTCATGTTGTCTCTTTCCATTGAAAACCAATCTGAAATTATTGAAGCTTTTAGTTCTACTTCTAGATATTTAGATGATTTATTAAATATTGACAATACTTACTTTGATGGTTTGATCAGTCAGATTTATCCCCTAGAACTTCAGTTAAACAAGGCAAATTCCTCTGATACCGAGGCCCCCTTTTTGGATTTACATTTATCTATTGTAGATGGATTTTGTTTTTGCAAAATTTATGATAAACGAGATGATTTTTATTTCGAGATTGTAAATTTTCCTTTTTTGGACGGTGATGTTCCTCGTGCGACATCGCAGTCGATTTAATAAGATTATTAAATCGTAAGTAGACAAACTGAGGGTCACTGATGAGGCCGAATAGGCCGAAACTAGCTAGTCTGGCCCAGAAAACATGTACACTCCATATTTTTCAGTTCTGTGGTAAAACGTCTCCGTGCCCTACATTATAGTGCAGATTATATTTTCTTGTCCTTAGGGATCATTGATTCCATTGTGGAATTTTGAAAATATCTGAGGGTCACTGATGAGGCCTAATTGGCCGAAACTAGCTAATCTGGCCCAGAAAACATGTATACTCCATATATTTCAGTTCTGTGGTGTATTTCTTGCTTCCAAAGGATAACCCTTTTATAGAACATATTTGAAGCACGAAAGCGTCTGGATTTCAATTTATTTAAAACTTCATTCGATTTTTTTTATAGACCAAAAGAGATTTCTTCCTCATCTTTCAAAGACTTTATCACAATATTTAATCACATGCGTTTTAATAGCAGTAAGACAGGGAGTTAATAATTTAGAAAGTTCAGTGGTAGTGCAAGAGCTAGATTTGCAATAAACCGTGCTTTGTAAGGTCTTTTATGAAGTTTTGGTAACCAGTATAGCGTAGGAAGCTTGTCTTGGCCTTCTGTAACACACACAGCAAACTTGGTGGCTGAATGACAAATATGATGATCTACTATAGCTCTCTCTTCAGCTAAAAGCTGAAGTTCATAGGCCTTAGTACCACCAATCTCCTGCTGAAGCGTGTTAACATAGTGGAGCCGTCACACAACGACGACGTTGTTAGCGGCCTTGTCTGCAGGGACCAAAACAAACTTCTAATTATTGAATACCTAGTTTAAGATGACGTAAAGACGTCTGAGGCTTAGGAGGTAATAAGTTAGTATTTTGAGAATAGAAAGAAATGCGTTTATTCACTAGTTTTAAAATGCTAAGTTTCCAGTCCTTAAGGGCTTTATGCTCAATATAATCTCGCTTACACCATCGATTACGAATTCATTCAAGGTAGCAGCGATTTCATCTCTACATTTACTGAAATCAATTTTAGAAGGAAACCGATTATATTCCTTATCCTAGAATCAGGAATAATTTTTAAATCGCCAGTAATGACATGACCAGCAGCAGGATAGCAATACACTGATTTTTACAATCACATGAATCAGGAGTATTAGTATCAATATCAAGATCTGAAACAAGTCTATTGAAATTAAAAATGATAGATCCAACAGGTGTGTTATATTTATAGACATTAGTAACGACACCAACATTAACCAGACATTTATTGACATAAGCGATTCTCATTCAATATCTCCCGGGGTCATAAAGGCCATTTTCACACACAGCCGGATTATAACACAGATGAGATTACACATGTATATTTTATAGGCGTTGGTCAAAGGGAGATAACCAATATTGAGTTTTAATGTGACTGTCATAGTTGACAGTGAAGAGGTAAAATGTCAGATAAAGTTGGCCACACACACACACACACACACACACACACACACACACACACACACACCTTCGTAGTTTGTCTGTTGTTTTGTCTCTTCTTACGGTTAAGTGGAGTGGTTGTTTTTTAAGTTTATGTGTTTTCCTAACAGAAATTATTAAGTAATACTCTTTAAGAGAAATTATTCTGAATATCAGGTATATCCATGAAAATGGACAAAAATGAGGATATGAACCCTATTAGTACCGGAAACCCCAAAACGAGTACCTGGGCAAACAGTGCAGGCCCAGATCAGACGCCGCAGAACGCGGCGTCTGATCAGGGCCTTCACCGTTTGCAAAAAGTTCAGCCATTTTCCAAATAAATTTTGAAAAAAAAAAAAACAACAAAAAAACACACACACACACACAACCTCACACCCCTAAATTTTGAAATGGACTCCTGCTATATATAAGGAGGAGATTCCACTTGGTACAAAATGGGTTAAATGACGTTTTGTTTATACATACTACAGCGTGATAATCATGATAAACAAAAAAAAAAAAAAGATTAAAATCGCATAGTTACGGAACCCGGGAAGGGACATAATTTTTTTTAATATGTTGTTCGAACAAGATACTAAGTTGAGCGTACAAGATAATATTAGATATTATCTTGTGCGGACAACATAATTTATGTTGTGCGGACAGCATATTATCTTGTGCAGACAAGACAATATCTTGTTTGCACAACTGAATATCTTGTGCGGACAAGATATTATCTTGTTCACACAACATATTATCTTGTTTACACAACATAGCTCTTGGGAAGTTGTGCGAACAAGATATTATCTTGTGCGGACAAGATATTATATTGTTCGCACAACATATTATCTTGTGCGGACAAGGTATTAAGTTGTGCAAACAAGATAATATCTTGTGCGCACAAGATATTATCTTATGCGGACAAGATATTATCTTGTGCGGAGAAGATTATATCTTGTTCACACAACTTAATATCTTGTGCGCACAAGATACTATGTTGTGTGAACAAGATGTGATGTTGTCCGCACAGGACAATATCCTGTGCTAACAAGATAATATCTTGTCCGCACAAGATATTATGTTTTCCGCACAGGATAATAGCTTGTCCGCACAAGATGATATCTTGTCCGCACAAGATAATATGTTGTCCGAACAAGATAATATCTTGTCCGCTCATCAAGATATTATCTTGTTCGCACAACATAATAAAAATTAAAAATCATGTCCCTTCCCGGGTTCCGTACATATTCACAAAATGTGATTACGCGACAGTATATTCGCAACGTTTAAGTCAAATAGAGTCTAGCATTTTACTATATTCTGTATTTCACAATTTTACATATGACTGGGTAGCGACTTTTTTTAAACATCAGTTTCGTGTAACATTAAGAAATATCAGCCCATAATGTCATTAATTTCATGACTCTAAGACCTCAGGTACCTTAGGCAAATAGCTGTGTTTGCTAAAAGTATTTGAGACTAGCAAAACTTTTCGGATCTGAGAAAAACATGGCTAAACTGTGGTAAAAATGTGCAACGAAAGCAAATTAATGGGAATGGGAACACCTGGCAGATGTTTCCACCATTTTTTAAAGGGAGACAACTTTGGGATTTCCTGTTCACTTTTCTATAAGCCCTGTCCCACTGAAAAAGGGATCTACTCTGAAAGGAAAGGAGCATTTTTTTCCTTTAAGAGTTGACCCCTATTGACATGGGAGACAAAATTACTTTTGAAGGAGTTGCCTCCCATGAAGATGTACCCATTCCCCGAAAGACCAGCATGGGTAACCAGCCTGCCAGCGAACTTGAGTCTTCGCATGCTGTTTAGTGAATGAAACAGAAATTGTTAAGGCTGGTGCAGAAAGGGAAGACTCGGAACTTCGCATGCTACCATCACGTGAACAAGTCACTGAAATAAACACCCTGATAAACCCCGCTTTAAAGAGAAAACTGGGGTATACTTTATTAGTCTTATATCCGCTCCAAGACATAGGTTATGGGTACTCGTTAGAACCGTCTCGATGTGGCGGTTCTAACGAGTGCCCACAATCTATGTTTTGAGAAGAAATAAGAAAAATATCACAATTTTTCATCTTAAAATGTTTTGTTTTTTTCTGCGTTAAAATTTACACAGTATTTGTATAGGCGTGTTTTCGTAATGTGAACCAGAAACTGTTAAGGCTGGTGCAGACAGGGAAGACTCGGATCATCGGATGCTGCTTTGTTAATGAACCAGGAGCTGTTAACCCTTATCTTGCTGTTCACGACAATCCCTATCTTTGCAAACAGTGTAGATCCAGATCAGATGGCTTCTGCAGAAGCCATCTGATCGGGATCTACACTCTTTGGCATTCAGTTTATGAATTTGTAGCCATAAATTACATCAAGTAATTTGATTGGTTGATAGACAGAAATGGGTGTGGCTAAAATGAATATTCAGCAAGATAAGGGTTAAGACTGCCACAAACAGTGAATACTCGGATCCTCGCATGCTGCTTTGTTAATGAACCAGTAGCTGTTAAGACTGTCACAAACAGTGAATACTCGGATCCTCGCATGCTGCTTTGTTAATTAACCAGGAGCTGTTAAGACTGTCACAAACAGTGAATACTCGGATCCTCGCATGCTGCTTTGTTAATTAACCAGGAGCTGTTAAGACTGTCACAAACAGTGAATACTCGGATCCTCGCATGCTGCTTTGTTAATGAACCAGTAGCTGTTAAGACTGTCACAAACAGTGAATACTCGGATCCTCGCATGCTGCTTTGTTAATGAACCAGTAGCTGTTAAGACTGTCACAAACAGTGAATACTCGGATCCTCGCATGCTGCTTTGTTAATGAACCAGTAGCTGTTAAGACTGTCACAAACAGTGAAGACTCGGATCCTCGCATGCTGCTTTGTTAATGAACCAGTAGCTGTTAAGACTGTCACAAACAGTGAATACTCGGATCCTCGCATGCTGCTTTGTTAATGAACCAGTAGCTGTTAAGACTGTCACAAACAGTGAATACTCGGATCCTCGCATGCTGCTTTGTTAATGAACCAGTAGCTGTTAAGACTGTCACAAACAGTGAAGACTCGGATCCTCGCATGCTGCTTTGTTAATTAACCAGGAGCTGTTAAGACTGTCACAAACAGTGAAGACTCGGATCCTCGCATGCTGCTTTGTTAATGAACCAGTAGCTGTTAAGACTGTCACAAACAGTGAAGACTCGGATCCTCGCATGCTGCTTTGTTAATTAACCAGGAGCTGTTAAGACTGTCACAAACAGTGAATACTCGGATCCTCGCATGCTGCTTTGTTAATGAACCAGTAGCTGTTAAGACTGTCACAAACAGTGAATACTCGGATCCTCGCATGCTGCTTTGTTAATTAACCAGGAGCTGTTAAGACTGTCACAAACAGTGAAGACTCGGATCCTCGCATGCTGCTTTGTTAATGAACCAGTAGCTGTTAAGACTGGCACAAACAGTGAAGACTCGGATCCTCGCATGCTGCTTTGTTAATGAACCAGTAGCTGTTAAGACTGTCACAAACAGTGAATACTCGGATCCTCGCATGCTGCTTTGTTAATTAACCAGGAGCTGTTAAGACTGTCACAAACAGTGAAGACTCGGATCCTCGCATGCTGCTTTGTTAATTAACCAGGAGCTGTTAAGACTGTCACAAACAGTGAAGACTCGGATCCTCGCATGCTGCTTTGTTAATTAACCAGGAGCTGTTAAGACTGTCACAAACAGTGAAGACTCGGATCCTCGCATGCTGCTTTGTTAATGAACCAGTAGCTGTTAAGACTGTCACAAACAGTGAATACTCGGATCCTCGCATGCTGCTTTGTTAATGAACCAGTAGCTGTTAAGACTGTCACAAACAGTGAAGACTCGGATCCTCGCATGCTGCTTTGTTAATGAACCAGTAGCTGTTAAGACTGTCACAAACAGTGAATACTCGGATCCTCGCATGCTGCTTTGTTAATTAACCAGGAGCTGTTAAGACTGTCACAAACAGTGAATACTCGGATCCTCGCATGCTGCTTTGTTAATGAACCAGTAGCTGTTAAGACTGTCACAAACAGTGAAGACTCGGATCCTCGGATGCTGCTTTGTTAATTAACCAGGAGCTGTTAAGACTGTCACAAACAGTGAAGACTCGGATCCTCGCATGCTGCTTTGTTAATTAACCAGGAGCTGTTAAGACTGTCACAAACAGTGAAGACTCGGATCCTCGCATGCTGCTTTGTTAATGAACCAGTAGCTGTTAAGACTGTCACAAACAGTGAAGACTCGGATCCTCGCATGCTGCTTTGTTAATTAACCAGGAGCTGTTAAGACTGTCACAAACAGTGAAGACTCGGATCCTCGCATGCTGCTTTGTTAATAAACCAGGAGCTGTTAAGACTGGCACAAACAGTGAATACTCGGATCCTCGCATGCTGCTTTGTTAATAAACCAGGAGCTGTTAAGACTGGCACAAACAGTGAAGACTCGGATCCTCGCATGCTGCTTTGTGTATGAACCACAAGCATTTAAGGCTGATGCACACGGGGAAGACGCGGATCTTTAGCATGTTTCTTTGTGAATTAACAATGAGCTGGTGTAAACAGCGAAGACTAGGATCAAGTTGTTGGAGCGCGCAGGCTGATCTGTTTCTTGGCTGGTCTCCCAGGTCTTATTGCAGGTTTCGTCGTGCGCTGACTCCCTTCAACCACATGGTTGTCTGGAGCATAGTGCAAGAAGATGAAAAGTATGTATGCAATATATACTTTTATGAATGTTCGATCTGTTGTTAGCGCATCTGAGCATGAAGTGCTCATGATGAGCTTTTGTGATCAGTGAATGTCCGTCGTGCGTCTAGCGGCGTGCGCCGTACGTCGTCAGCAATTTCCATTAAATGTGAACTCCTCCGAAACCCTTGGGCCAATTAGATACAAACCCCACAGGAATGTTGCTTTGGTAACTCTCTACCAACATAGCTAAGATCGTTCCGCTCCAATGAACAAGCAGGCCACCAGAGCTAAAAATAGAACAAATGTTAAAAAGGCTACTCCTCATGTTCCCTTGTGCCAATTTAATTCGAACTTCGCAGGGATGTTGCCTGTGTGACCTTCTACCAAAATGGCCATAACGATTCTGCTCCGAAGAGCAAAATGGCCACCAGAGCTAAAATAGATAAACGTCGTAAATTTACTTCAAACCCGAACTCCGCCTACAATCCTGGGGCTGATTTGATTCAAACTTCACAGGAATGTTGCTTAGATTACTCCTTACCAAAATAGCTAAAATCGTTCCGCTCTGATGAACTAGACAGCCGCCAGAGCTAAAATAATAATAATAAAAAAAAATAAATGACAACCCCTTCTTTACCCTTGGTCCAATTTCGTTCAAATATCACGAGGATGTTGCTTTGGTGACTTTCTACCAAATTAGTAAAAACGGTTTCACTCTGATCACCAGAGCTTACAATACCGTAAAATTGCTTCAGATGCGAAGTCCAGCCAATTTGATTTGAACTTAAAAAACATGTTGCTTAGGTGTCTCCCTACCAAAATACCTATATAAAAGTCGTTCTCTGATAAACAAGAGCTGCCAGAGCTAAAAATACATGTGTAGTAAAACGTCGTAAACTATCTTCAAACGAGAACTCCTCCTCAACCCTTGGACAAACTTGATTCAAAGTTCACATAGATGATTCTCTACCAAATATGCTAGAACCCTTCCACTCTGAAAAATAAGATGGCCGCCAGAAGTAAATTAGAAAAACAAAAACAAAAAATAAAACGATAACTTATCCTGTATCTTTGGGTCAATTTCACTCAAATGTCATTGGAATGTTGCTTAGGAAACCCACCACCATCCCCCTAAAAGCTAAAACGGTTCCGCCCCAATGAATCAAATGTCCGCAAGAGCTAAAATAGAAAAAAATGTAAATGCTTCAAATGTAATCCCTTGAGCCGGTTTGACGGCCCCCGCCCATAGGGGCTTGAAGAAATATATGGGCTGCATGATGCTTCCACGCAGAGCTGAATTCGACCCGCACACTAGTACTGGTAAACCGCTTAGAGGATCTAAGCCTGTCCAGGAACCGCGGTGCGAGGCGGAACGTCCATGCTAATAAACCATATTGGTTTCATTGGGCGACAGGGCTTGAAATGTCATTTCATCTCAACGTCGGGTAAAAGTCCCACAAAATTGGAAGCAACGTCTCCAAAATGACCTTTACAGTGTTGACGGGGATGTTAAACATCAATTCAAACAAAAGGAGCCGGATTGATTCAAACGTCTCAGGAATGTTGGATATGCGGCTCCCTACCACATTGGCTAAAATTGTTACGCTCTGATGAACAAGATGGCCACTGGAATAAAAAATAGAAAAATCTTCAATCGTCAACTCCTCGTAAACCATTGGGCCAGTTTCAAACTTTACAGGAATGTTGCCTGAACGGCTCCCTACGAAAATAGCTAAATCGTTCCGCTCTGATGAACAAGATGGCCACCAGAACTTAAAATAGAAAAACAAAGATCCTTTAACAACAACTCTTCCTGTACTCTTGGGCCGATTTCATTTAAATCGTCAAACATGTATGAATGTTGCTTCAGAAACAGCTAAAACTGTTTCGCTCTGATGAGCAAAAATGGCGTCCAGGGCTAAGTATAAAAGGGGGAAAAACATCGTAAATTTGCTTCAAATGCGAACTCCTCCTCATCATGCGAACCAGTCCGTGAAATGAACACCCCCCTAAACCCCACTGTATATAGAGAAAACTGGGGTTTACGGGGGTAAAAATCATTTTTTCTTATTTCTGTTTCAAAAAATAGGTTGAGGGTACTCGTTAGAACCGTCTCATTGAGGCGGTTCTAACGAGCACCCACAACCTATGTTTTGAGCATTTATAAGAAAAATATCACGGGTTTTCATCAGATTAGTAGTCATTTTGGAGCTGTGAAAAAAATGCGCTATGTCGCACGGGTGTGTTATCGTAATGTAAACCCTTGAGCCAATTTGATTCAAATTTTACAAGACTGTTGCTTAGTTTGCTCCCTACCAAAAAGGATAAAGATGTTCTGCTCTGATGAACAGGTGGCTACCACATCACGATAAGAAGTCCATGAAACGAAGACCCCCCTAAACCCCACTTTATATAGAGAAAACTGGGGTTTACGGGGGTATACATTATTTTTCTTATTTTTGCTCCAAAACATAGGTTGTGGGTACTCGTTAGAACCGCCTCAATGAGGCGGTTCTAACGAGCACCGACAACCTTTGTTTGCAGTATTTATAAGAAAAATATCAAGGATTTTCATCAGGAAAATGGCCATTTTGGAGATGTGACAAATGCACTATGTCACACGGGTGTGTTATCGTAATGAGGGCTAAAAATAGAAAAACCTCGTAAATTTGCTTCTTCCATCACTAAAACACACCTATATAATTTTGACCTTTTATATAGTAAAAACAAGTGTACACGGGGTAAACCTTATTTTTTTATTTCTGCTCCAAGATGCAGATAGTGGGTACTCGTGAGAACCGTTTTGATGAGGTAGTTCTAACGAGTAACCGCAATCTATATTCTGAGCAGAAATAAGAAAAAAATATCACGATTTGTGTGCAGTAAAGTTTACAATGTGTTTGTATATGTGCGTTTTCGTGTTTTCGTAATGTCCTAAACTCTTTTCAAACATTACAAGAATGTTGCCTAGATGACCCCCTACCAAAATAGAGAAAATCGTTCCGCTCTTATGAATAAGGTGCCCGCCGGAGCTAAAAATAGGCAAAACGACAACTCCTGCTTGGGACAATTTCATTCAAACATCATAAGAATGTTGTTAAGCTGACCCTGTACCAAAATAGCTAAAAGGGTGTCACTTCGATGAGCAAAATGTCCACCAGAGCTAAAAAAAGAAAACAAAACAAAACCAAACAAAAAAAAAAAAAAAAAAAAAAAAAACAGCAAAAAAAACAAATCGTAACTTTGCTTCAAATGTAAACATTTCCTTAACCCTTGAGTCAATTTAATAAAATTTCACAAGAATGTTGCCTATGTAGCTCCCTACCTAATTGGCTAAATTGTTCCGCTCTGATGAACAAGATGGCCGCTTCAAAACTCAATTCTCCCTTAACCCTTGGGCGACACCAGAATGTTGCTTAGATGACTCCCTCCCAAAATAGCTGAAACCTTTCCTCTCTGATGAAACATTAGCCCGCCAGAGACATAACAGACAAACAAAAAAACCTATACCTTCAAACTTCATAAGAATGTTGCTGAGGTGACCCGCTACCAAAATAGCTGAAACGTTTCTGTTCCAACAAAATGGCTGACACAGCTAAAATGGTAACTCTGAAGTAAATTTTATTCAAACTTGAGAGGAATGTTGCGCAGTTGATAATCTATCTAAATCCAACAGTTATGTTTCATGGAATGGCTCTCACCCACATGACTTTCACAAACTGTGTGACATCTTGAAACTAAATAAGCGAAACCGAGTCATCTTGGACCTCTTGTTGAATTTTGATAGAGGGTCAGGAATCTGTTTGTTTCAAGTATCCTTGACGGCTCCTAGCAAACGAAACACTTGTAAAACTGGAAAAGGCTCGCCATCTTAAACTCCATCCCGTGTGATTGCCTCAAGTTTTATTATGGGAACGTTATATATGAATTTTCGCTCAATCTCTTTTTAACTCTTAAGGGAAATGGGAACACCTGGCAGATTTTTCCGCCATTTTTCAAAGGGAGACAGCGTTTGGGACTTTCTGTTCGCTTTGCTATAAGCCTTGTTCCATTGAAAATGGGTTTCCTCTTAAAGAACAATTACAAAGATATTTTAAAAATTCTAAGTATGAAACAGGGTGAAAGCAGGGACAAAATAGGTCGTTTTATTGAAAACCGCATTAAAACAAATTCCCACTCGTTCTTAATTTATGCTCATTTATATTTGATACATACATATTTTCGCTTAACCTCCCTTGAATTGTTTTCGATTTTAACCCACAATGCAACATTCTGTGATGGCACAGTGGCTTTAAACTTTTTAAAACTATTTTAAACTGTCATATTGTCCATTTTGCAGTTGCCTATTGCAGTTTTCTCATGCCCTTTGATTACTGTGTATGTTGTTCATAATTTAGGATAGAAATGAGAAATTTTTCTTCCGATCCAATTCATAGGTGTAGGTACTCATTAGATGGATATAAAGAGCACCCACAATCTACATTTGCCGTATAAATAAGACAAATATCACGGATTTTCATCAGAAAAGTAGAAATTGTTGGGTATATGAAAGAATGCACTATGTAGCTCGTGTGCTTCATGGTAATGTCTTAACGTTGACGTCTTCCATGATTTATTTATTGGCGTCATGTAATGATCGTGTGACGTCACGTGAGTCAATGTATTCCGAATGAACATTACGTTCTACTAGTTAATTATAGGGGTATTCCGTAAATGCACTGAGAATGTATATATCATTACAAAAACTTGTTTATACAAATATGTTTTAAATTTTACCGCCGAAAATCGAAAATTTTAAGATGAAAAATTGTGAAAATGTTTGTTATTTCTGGTCAAAATATAGAATTTGGGTACACGTTAGAACCGCCTCATCGAAGCGGTTCTAACGAGTACCCACAATCTATAATTTGGAACAGAAATAAGAAAAATAATTTTTACCCCTGTAAACCCCAGTTTTGTTATATAAAAGTGGGGTTCAAGATGGTCAAAATTATATAGGTGTGTTTTCCTGATATGTCTGCGTGAATACACTTTGGGACAACAGGTATGCAAATGGCGTCTAGCAACGTCTCTGTTTAGAGTACGTGGTCGAGCAGGCTGATCTGAGTATTTCCTGTGCGCACGTATCTGTATTCAGTATTTTCGTTTGCCGCGATCCAGGGTGATGTAGAGACATAGTCTAGGATCCGCTTCCAGTTCTATCAAAGCATGAGTCATCTCTTCGTCCTAATACGGTCGATTTAGTATCTCAAATTTTGCTAACTAAGCAGCCGATGTATCTAAACTGAAATGCACAAGTAAAAACGTGTCCTTGAACATACGATTCGACAAAGACTGATTTAAGTTCTTGTTGTTCGTTATATGGAAGAATGTAGACACATTCTGGTTTGGAAGTTGCACATTCTGATTTGAATCTTCATTATGCGACCTTCCGAGAACATATCTTAGCTTGACAATGGCGTAAATTACATTTTGCTTTGGCCTACTAGTGTCTGAGTGTGCTGGGACAAGTAGCGGAAATATATTTTCAAGCTGATTTCAAGTGAGCCCATATATTCCAACCTCTCCAGTCTTTTGGATGACATTTGGGTCCCCGGGCATCCCAATTGCACACTGAGAAGACTGGTCAAACTGCACAGGCTGATCAGTCTTCGCTGGGTGTACTTTCTCGAAGACGTTTTTCGTGTGCCATTCATGTGTCTATAATACCTACATGCTGGTATGAAATAAACTAAATATGATACATCGTCTTCTAAAAAATACTATATAAATTCGAATTAGTCAGTCCCTGTGACATCGCAACTGGAACTTTAAAGACGATTCTTTGCTTGGTTGATGTAAGAAAACATTTTGTTTATAACATGACTTTTCAGAAAAGTACCGTTTGTGTCAAATTTTTAAATATGTATTCAACGAAATAAAATAAAATAGATATTTATTCGGTCATTTATTGCTTGATTCACTGGTGTATGCTCAAAACTTTACTAAATATATGTACTGGGAAAGTAACCACAAAACATTGAAATATTCAGATAAAAATGCCGGTTTTTTTCATAATTCTTTTCCGTACATAGATTATGGGAACTCTTTATAACCGCCACGGTGAGGCGTTTCTTCTGCGTACTCACAGTCTATGTTTTTCTCAGAAAAAAAAATGTATACCCCTGTTGGAAAGAAGATAATATGAAGACTAAATCGATTTCATAACAAACGGTTCTTTAATAACGTTATTTCAGATAATTGGTTTATTACACGACGTCACATGCGCTGTGACGTTTGGATAGTAACGTAAGTAACGTCGGTTGCTAAGAAATTAATGGTTGTTTAGAGATCGTCACGGAAAAATCGTAAGGGCTACAAACAGTGTGGCATTCGTTAATAAATCGTTTTCAGCAGTTGATTTCATTACTTTGGTGTTGTTTCCATAATCGGGAAAATCGTCACACCAAAACTGGTAGCAGAGCGAGGTTAACAGAACGGAAAATTAAGGAAAACGGAAATATATTTCTGAAATACAGACCAAATGGCGTCGGAGAACAGGGCCAGCGCAGACAGTCAGAGCGAAAACGTCAATTCGGCCGGGATTTCAAATGAGAGTGTGGATACAGAAACAAAGCTCAAGATAGAAAAGGTTCGAACCAAATCCTATTTTACGCGTTCAAGAAATAAGTTGCTATTTTTGATAGAAAGACATAAATCCCCCTGCAACGAGGAGATTGAATGTGCATGCGACAGACTTGATAGTGCAATGGAGAGCGTGCTGGACGTTATGTCATCCTTATCGGAACTGTTTGTGAAAAATAAGGAAATGGAAAATGGTAAAAGTGTTGTCGTAGAAATGGATAAGATCGAGGAGGAACTCACAGCGGCGTATGAAGCAGCAAGACGGTGCATGGATGCACAAAAAGAACAAACAAGTGAGATATCAGAAAAACTTATGATAGACATTAACAGAATGAACATTTCAGAACATTCGAACGTATATGTGCAGCAGCAGAACGCATCACAGAGAAACAGTATAGACTGTCAGCCTGTGAAATCTGCACATGAAACGCTGAAAAAGGTAGGACTTATCGATTACTCAACGGAAGTTGGAGCAAACGAAATAGCAAACCCTACCACCAAAATACAGCCAAAGGCTTTATTTGATGAAACAGAACAAACGTCTGCATATGACAGAATAATGAACACGATCGATAAGGAGAATTCATTGTCAAATACAAACAGACCTATTGAACACCACGGCTTGAATCCTGTAGTAAATGAACACAAAATTAGTGTTGAGGCTGTGCCTTTCGAACCGACAGCTAGCTACAATAGCCTATCAATCGGGCAGGATTTATGGAGGCAATTAAAACGTGTTCAAATACCTGTTTTCAATGGAGAAAAGCGTCAATATCACAGTTGGAAAGCTGCCTTCCTCGCCTGTATTGATAGTGCACCAGCAACGGCAGAGTACAAGCTTTTGCAGCTACGTCAATATTTGTCCGGGGACGCTTTGAAAGTGATCGATAGTTTAGGGCATTCTGCTACAGCTTATGAAGCAGCCAAAGATCGACTGGAGCGGAAGTTCGGCGGGAAACGTAGACAGATCGCTATTTACTTAGAGGAGCTGGAGCAGTTCCGTCAGATTAGACCAGGCAGTGCAAAGGATATCGAGGAGTTTGCTGATCTGCTCGACATCGGAATGATAAATCTGCAAGAGGCAGGACATCAATATGAATTGGGGAACGGATCGCTGTACATCAAGCTGCAACGCAAAATACCGGAAGCGATGCTAGCACGTTATCATCGCTGGGTTTTTGAAAACAACAAGGAAGAGTCGGTTATAGCACTGCGAACATGGATATTACAAGAAGCTGAGTTTCAGACAATAGCCTCAGAGACGGTGCGGGGTCTAACGGGCAAGCTCGTTGATGCATCAACTCGATCAACAGCTAGATATGGCAGTCAGCAGACATTCTTTGGTGAAACAAAAGGAGGTCGTAAGTCCATACAACCACTTTGTCCGGAATGTGGCAAGCAGCACGGAACCTGGAATTGTCGAGATTTTATTCGAAGAAGCGTGCCAGATCGATGGCGCATAGCCAAACTACTACAGCTGTGTTACCGATGTTTAGGGCAAGGACACCATGGAAAGTCGTGTCCGCGAAGCCGACCATGCGGGCAAGACGGATGCATCTTCTTACACCATAAACTCCTGCACTCGCCAGGGCCAACCGAACAGCCACATCTTTCATAAGATCATACTTAGGTTAAGCACCTTGCTGATCAAGACGTGACAAATTCAACAGCACATCGAGCCAGTTGCCTCACGGAGGGGAATGTGAAAACGGAACAGACAACGATGATGACTCAAAGGTACGTAAAAACAGACTTTGTTGGATTGCGAACTGTTCCTGTAGTTCTTCAAAATGGCGGTCGTTCACTGACAGTTAATGCTTTGCTAGATGATGCTAGTACGAAGACCTACGTAAATGCTGACGTCGCAGCCGAGCTAGGCCTGATGGGAAGAACAGAAAAGGTGACTGTCAATGTGTTGAATGGTCAAGTTAACACTTTTGAAAGCAAACCAGTCAGTGTCGAACTAAAGAGCGTAACAGGCAGTGTTACCATGGAAGTCAACGCGTACACGGTAAACAGGGTCACCGGGAATATGCTTGTCGACGACTGGAACGAGTGCAAGGAACGGTGGCCTCATCTGAGGGATATCGACTTTCCATCTTCGGTAAGAAGGCCTATCGTCGATATTTTAATAGGATTGGATTGTGCGGACCTTCTCTATGCCATACAAGAGGTGAGGGGAAGACCAGGGGAACCTATCGCCAGGTTAACACCACTGGGCTGGACAAGTATTGGTAATACCGGCTCAGATCAGCAAGAGGAAATACACACAAATTTTGCCTGCACTTACTGCGTAAACAATAAATCTGAAATCGAGGCAATAAATAAGACGTTTGAACAACTTTTGGAAATTGAAGGTGTCTCTACTTCTCTCGACACACCAATGATAAGCATGGTTGACAAACTTGCTGTTAAAAATGTCGAACGTTTGCCGAAATACGAGAATCTTCAGTCAACAGTTGAGGACCTTCATGGTGAAGTCAAACCTGAAGAAGCCCTGACGCCGTGTACTGCACATCAGAATCCAACGCTAAGTAATGCTAAAGTAGAGTCTGTCGCTCAGTGTAATATTATGGAGAGAGAACGTGTCACATGGGAGAAAATACACCCAGTGCGTGGGTCATTGAAAAGCAATCTATTGCTGTTTGAGAAGTCGCAACAAACCATAAATGAAAATCGTCTCCACGAGGACCGTGAAGACTTGGCCAGACCGCTGGAGAGAAAGGACATGGAACGCCCTAAAAATAAAGACATCCGTAAACTCAACCTGGACTATAAAGAGATGGTCCACAAACTGTCCATCGCTGAAGCTAAATTTGAAGTAGCTCTCAACGCAAGTGACTGCGTTGAGCATGAACGCATTCGGATGCAAATGGAACTAGAGAATATACCTCAGAGGAACAACCTAGCCAAGGAAAAAAATGTCGTTCTTCAGATAACGGATGAAAAGGGAGAAATATATCACAATGAAGAATCAGCTAAGGAGCATGACCAAGTACTACTGAATGGGAAGGCAAAGGAAAGGACCAAGATACAAGAAAAACTCACTCGACAATCAGTTAAGACAGACTTCCCAAACAGATAAGGCAAAGCCAGAATGATTTGCGAGCTAACACTTAAGACGAAGGAGGCTGTTTCGACAAGCAAGGTAAACCAGTTCCTGTCAGGGGAGAGATCAATGCTGCAGTCAAAAAAGACAAACAGAAAGAGAGACAGTTTAACGAAGTGCGAGATCGCAGCGTGAAGCAGCCGGAGTACATAAAGGAATATACTACCGAGAAACTACGACTGGGACAGGACAACACTACAGCGGAAATGAAGAGGAATAATGTAAAACAAGAGATGGCATGTCCGCGCTGCGAAGCTCTAGATTCAATAGGGTACATTGATGAAACCAATCACAAAACGATGTCACTCGAATAAGAACTTATCGAAAAAGGATTAACTATGTTTAACTTAATTTAGTTGAGATTTTAATCAACACTATAGTGAAGCGCATATGCAGTTTGATAATTTAATAGGTATGCCCATACAGTGTATGAACTTTCGAAGCAGGTGCGAGTATCATTTCAATAATAACGACTTTTGCCTAATTTACTTAAGTTTATCAAATGATAGACATTTGAGGAGGGGAAAATGGAAAGAAGATAATATGAAGACTAAATCGATTTCATAACAAACGGTTCTTTAATAACATTATTTCAGATAATTGGTTTATTACACGACGTCACATGCGCTGTGACGTTTGGATAGTAACGTAAGTAACGTCGAGTGCTAAGAAATTAATGGTTGTTTAGAGATCGTCACGGAAAAATCGTAAGGGCTACAAACAGTGTGGCATTCGTTAATAAATCGTTTTCAGCAATTGATTTCATTACTTTGGTGTTGTTTCCATAATCGGGAAAATCGTCACACCACCTGTATACCCCATTTTTACTATTTAAATTTTGCGTTTAGGGGGTCAAACTTATAGGAATGTTTTCTTAATGATTATATATTTCAATTTCAACTATAAGGTTTACCATTTTTCTACATCACTGCATTGAAATGGATTAAATTATTACAGACACCTTTTCCATTGGGCTTTAATGATAACATTTATTTTGAGGGTAATATATCTAAAATGCCCGATTTTTAGCTCACCTTAGCAAAGAACAAGGTGAGCTTTTGCGATCACATTTTGTCCGTCGTACGTGCGTCGTGCGTCGTTCGACGTGCGTCGTGCGACGTGCGTCGTGCGTTGTCAGCATTTACCTTGTTAAGACTCTAGAGACCGCAATTTTGCTTCAGTCTTCATGAAACTTTATCAGACTGTTCGTCTTAATGATATCTGGGACAAGTTCGAATATGGGTTATGTCAGGTCAAAATGTAGGTCAGTAGGTCAAATAGTAGAAAACCCTTTTTAACGCTTTAGGGGCCACAGTTTTAGTCCAATCATCCTCAAATTTGCTCAAAATGATCATCCCGACAATATCTCAGTCAAATTCAAATACGGGTCATTTTGGGTAAAATATGTAGGTCAGTAGGTCAAATCATAGAAAAACATTGTTAAGACTCTAGAGGCCACAGTTTTGGTCCAATCATCCTCAAATTTGCTCATAATGATCATCCTGACAATATATGGGTCAAATTTGAATAAGGGTCATTTAGGGTAAAAAAGTAGGCCAGAAGGTCAAATCATAGAAAAATATTAAGACTCTAGAGGTCACAGTTTTAGTCCAATCATCCTCAAACTTGCTCAGAATGACTATCCTGTCAATATCTTGGTCATGTACAAATATGGGTCATGTCGGGTCAAAAAGTAGGTCAGTAGATCAAATCATAGAAAAACCTTGTTAAGATTCTAGGGGCCACAGTTTTGGTCCAATCACCCTGAAACTTGCTCAGAATGATCATCCTGAAAATATCTCGGTCAAGTTCGAATATGGGTCATGTGGGATCAAACAGTAGGTCAGTAGTTCAAACCATAAACTTTGTTAACACTTGTGAGGCTATAGTTTTGGTCCAATCATCCTAAAATTTGCTAAGAATGATCATCCTGACAATATCTCGGTCAAGTTCAAATATGGGTCATACGGGGTCAAAATGTAAAATCATAGAAAAAGCTTGTTAACACTCTACACGCCACAGTTTTGGTCCAATTAACATCAAACTTGCTCAGAATGATCATCTCTACAATATCTAGGTCAAGTTTGAATATGGGTCATGTGGGTTTAAAAAGTAGGACAGTAGGTCGAATCATAGGAAAACCTATTTAACACTCTAGAGGCCACAGTTTTGGTCCAATCATCATCAAACTTGCTCAGAAGGATCATCACTACAATATCTAGGTCAGGTTTGAATATGGGTTTTGTGGGTTTAAAAAGTAGGTAAGTATGTCAAATCATAGATAATCCTTGTTTACACTCTAGAGACCGCAATTTTTTAGCTTACCTGAGCAAAGCTCAAGGTGAGCTTTTGTGATCACCATTTGTCCGTCGTAAGTGCGTCGTGCATCATTCATCATGCGAAGTGCATCGTCCCCATTTTCCTTGTTCATCCTCTTGAGACTACAATTTTGCTTCAATCTTCATGAAACTTTACCAGAATGTTTGTCGTTATGGTATCTGGGTCAAGTTCGAATATGGGTCTATCAGGTAACTAGGTCAAATTCCTTGAAATTCTTGTTCACCCTCTAGGGACAGTAGTTTTGCTTCAAACTTCATAAAACTTTACCTGAATATTTGACTTGATGATATTTGAGTCAGGTTTTAATTAGGTCATGTCAGATCAAAAACTGGGTCACTAGGTCTAATTCCTTGAAAATCTTGTACAGCCTCTAGAGGCCACGTGTTTTGCTTCAATACTCAATCTCTACGCAGATTGTTCAGATAATAGCGTCAAAAAACCCGTAGCATGTACCTTGTCAAACTTAAATATTAAGGATGTAAATCTCTTACCTCAGTTGAGCGATTTAGGACCATCATGGTCCTCTTGATAAATTTTCTCGCATCTTGACTGTCGAAAACTTAAAACTAGATCGCAAGGCAGGAGAAAAAATGGCAATTATGAACGTCAATTACGTGCTTTTAAAAGAAACTTTTCCAGGCTGAAGTGACTGTCCATTATATTATTGAATCCTCATTATGAAAATACACCCGTGCGACAAGTGACTTATTTAAAAAAAATCTTATTTTTTTATTTATTTTTTTTAAAGAAAATTTGATATATTTTCCTTATTCATACTCTTAACATAGGTTGTGGGTGTTCGTTAAAACCGCCTCAATGAGGCGGTTCTTGCGAGTACCCATAACCTATATGTTAGAGTAGAAATAAGAAAACAAATTTTTGTCCCCGTTAACCTCAGCTATCTCTATATAAAGTGGGGTTTAGAGGGAGGTTCATTTCACGGACTTGGTAGCTTGATGTTGACGTCACTGAATGCTTGCATTTCTAAGTTTATTACCCATTTCCGTATTACGTATTCTGGACACCGAGGGGAATAAATTCTACGACAGTTCTAATCAGTTATACGATGCCCCGTTTTCGGATTTACAGCTATCCATTGTAGATGGGGTTGTTTCTTGCAACATTTATAAAAAAGGCGATGATTTTGATTTTGAGATTGGTATTGTCCTTTCAAAAATGATTTCAATAAATGTAGAGATGAAATCGCTGCTGCCTTGAATGGATTTGGTAATCAATGGTGTAAACTGGAGTATGTTGAGCATAAAGCTCTTAAAGAATATAAACCTAGCATTCTGAAACTAGTGAACAAACAACACTCTTCAGCAAGAACGGGGTGGCAATAAGGCTTAGGAACTTCAGCCTTTAGCTGTAGAGAGGGCTTTAGTTGATGCCCACATTTGTCATTCAGACACCAAGTTTGCTGTCTCTGTTACAGAATGCCAAAACAAGCTTCCTACGTTATATTGGTTACCTAAACTTCATAACAGCCCATACAAAGCACGGTTTATTGCAAATTCTAGCTCTTCTAACACCACTGAACTCTCCAAATTATCAATTTCATGCTTTACTGCCATCAAAAACATGTGATAAAATATTGCGACAAAGTCTTCGAAAGATCAGGTAGAAATCTGTTTTGGTCTATAAAAAATCTAATGAAGTCTTAAATAAATTGAAATCCAGATGTTTTCGTGCTTCTAGTTTGTCTACTAATGATTTTTCCACCCTTTACACTACACTTCCTCATAATCTTATAAAAGAAAAACTTATTGATTTAATTGAATGGACATTCCATAGGGAAGACCCCCTCTATCTTGCATGTGATGTAAGAAATACTTTTTCACATCTGAAGAGCATAAAAATTATACTTTATGTTCATGTCAGAAAGTGTGTAAAAGTCTCCCCTTTCTACTTGACTATATTTACATAAGATTTGGTACTGCGTTTTTAGACAAAAAGTGGGTATTCCGATGGGTACTAATTGTGCACCCCTTGTGGCTGATCTGTTTTTGTTTTGTTATGAGAGGGACTTCTGACGCGGCTTATTTTTGTTATGGTTTGTCTTCGGGTGTTTGTGTCGCTTATATTATTTTATTTTGGATAGCCTATTGGCCATTTTGTGGGAGGTAGCTTTCCCCTATTGATGGTACCATTAGGGTCTGTTGTTATATGGTTGTGTTTCTTCCCCTTTGGTGTCCCTGATGGGAGCTGTGGGTTAATTGTATCGATTCCTCATCATTTCCGCCACGTCTATTTTTCATGATGTCCCTTTCTGCTGAAAACAAGTCTGAAACCATTGAAACTTTTTGCTCAACTTCTAGATAGTTTGATGATTTATTAAATATTGACAACATTTCACTGCCGTTCCAATGCGGTTCTTCTGTCGCGGTTTATTTTTTATGTTTGTCTTTGAGTGTTTGTGTCGCTTTGTTTATTTGGTTTTGGATAGCCAATTGCCCATTTTGTGGGAAAGTAACTGTCCTTTAGGCTTTCCGCTATTGGTGGTTCCATTAGGCGCTGTTGTATCATGTTTGTGTTGCTTTCCCTTTAGTGTCCATGATTGGAGCTGTGGGTTAATTGTATCGATTCCTGACCATTGCCTTAACTTCTATTTTGGATGGTGATGTTGCTCGCGTGGCATACTATGGCGTTTATATTTCGCAATCAATTCGATTTACCAGAGTGTTTAGTCATGTAACTGACTCCAACACTCTGAATAAATTGTCAACTGCTTAGCATCTTAATCAGGGTTATCGGTATCATAAACTACGCAAAGCCTTTTCAAAACTTTATAGACGTCATTTCGATTTTATT
The DNA here is from genome assembly GCA_963580285.1 of Lucinisca nassula. Lineage (NCBI taxonomy): Eukaryota > Metazoa > Mollusca > Bivalvia > Lucinida > Lucinidae > Lucinisca > Lucinisca nassula. The sequence continues at coordinate 107,865,674 of OY757024.1, read as the reverse complement.
TCAATTTTAGACTAAATTCTCTTCTGCAACAATGTGTATCGGAACCCGAATTATATGGCGACCTAGTATATAAATTCAGAAAAAATATACAAATCCAATTACTTTAGCACCCAATTTCGTACAATCATTCTTCGATATAAAAAGATAGGGTACAACATAAAATGTTATACGACATACTGCATGCCAAATCACGGGTGACAACTTTGCTTCCCTCTTTAATTGCACACCGGCGGGTCAGGCCACAGATTCTATGACTGTTCCAGCGTTAAGGCTTACTGAGAATTAGAGTTTTTAATTTCATGTTATGTTGGTTGGTGCCTGATGCTCTGTCTCTGGTCGGGTCCATGGGAGTCTAACTATTGGTCTTCTTTTGTTCCAGCATTTCAGTGGTTTATTTCCGTCTAGACCTTACCGTTGTTTCATTTGTGGTTGTTTGATTTTTTGTGTTCAGGGAAATGTTGCGCTCAGGAGTTAGGAGGCCTTGGTTTAAACATATTTTATTTCAAATTATGTTACAAACATATGTTTTACACAAATACAATAACTTACAAAGGGATCAAGAAATAAGCCAATAGGCTTATATGAATCTGTTTTCCATCTAACTTGTACATTACACATACTCGGTGAAATGAATATTATACAGAAAATCACATAACTATTTAAACCAATTATTAGACTAATAAAACAGGAGATGAGACCAAAATAAAACATGCAAGATGAGTGAGAGAGAGAGAGAGAGAGAGAGAGAGAGAGAGAGGGAGAGAATTCTCACGTTTTGAAGCGTTTACTCTCAGTAATGATTTTTTGTACAGCAAGGAATATCTCACAGTTTTGATTATAATTAAACTCAGTATCGCCAAACAAAAGAGTGTTGGCGGTCGGTTGACAGTGCACCGTAACCTTCGCCATCATATCAATGCGCATTTTGTTGTATCTCTGGCACTCAAATAAATAGTGTCTAGTTGTTTCAATAGTCCCACAAGTACAGTTAATTTCATTCACGATGTTTTTAGGAAGAGATGGTGATAATTATTAGTCATTTTATAAAATAAATACAATTTGTGATTTCTACGTTTGCATTCTGAAGTTTCCTAGCCGGTTTCTCTATAGAGCATTTCTAAGGAGACCAATTTAGTTGCACCTGTAACGATTCGTGCTTATTCGACTTGTATTTTCTCAAGGGCGTTTACTTCGTACCTGGTGCAGTTATCCCAAACGACGTCTTCGTACTCTAAGAAAGGTCTGAAAAACGAAACGTATATCTTTTCTAAGGCCTGTCTATCAAGAATAAATTTGAACTTGCGAATAACATTTATTCTAGTCCAGGCTTTTGATCTTATGTAATTGATATGCTCGTGCCAAGTTCCTAGACTGGAGAGATTAATGCCGAGGTGTTTATGAGAAGTTACCTCTTGGATTGGTTCGTTATCCATCAAAAGTGGCGGATGGAGAGGTTTATTCTTCTTTCTAGAAAGGAGTAAAGTAGAAGTAAAACAAAGATCAGGAATTGATACAATTAACTTACTCCACTTCAGGAGTAAGGCTTCAAACTTAGCGGTGTTAAATTTGACAAGCCAGCGTTCTGCCCAAATGTGTATTTTTTCTAAATCGGAATTTAATTGTCTAGCAACTCCATGAGGGTCATCGACGATCAAATATAAGGTTGTATCATCAGCAAAGAGACGGACAGAGGAATCTATATTATCTACGATATCGTTTAATATATAAATCAAAAAGAGAAGCGGTCCTTATATAGAGCATGTGACACACCTGCTTTTATATAAAGCCAATCAGAAACCCCCCATGGTTTAGTTGCCCTCTTTTTCTGTTTGAAAGATAACTAGCTAATCAATGAAGAAGAGTTGACTTCATACCTACTTCTTCTAGCTTATGCAACATACCTGTATGCCAAACTCTGCCAAACGCCTTATTTATTGCGAATTCAAGCTCTTGAACCACCACTGTACTCTCCAAATTATTAACTTCATGTATTACTGCCAACAAAAACATATGATAAAATATTGTGACAAAGTCTTCGAAAGATCAGGTAGAAATCTGTTTTTGTCTATAAAAATTTTCTAATGAAGTTTTAAATAAATTAAAATCCAGGCGTTTTCGTGCTTCAAATAAAAATCTAAAATGAGTTCCTTTAAGAGCAATGAAAACATTCATAAGAAAGAAGTCTGTCTACTTATGATTTTCTCACCCTTTACACTACACTTCCTCATAATCTTATAAAAGAAAAACTGAATGATTTAAATGAATGGGCATTTCATAGGGAAGACTCCCTCTATCTTGTATGTACGTAAGAAATGCTTTTTTCACTTTTGAAGAGCATAAAAAATTATACTTTATGGTCATGTCAGAAAGTGTGTGAAGCTCTCACCTTTCTACTTGACATTATTTACATAAGATTTGGTACTTAGTTATTTAGAGAAGTTGTGGGTATTCCGATGGGTACTAATTGCGCACCACTTGTGGCTGATCTGTTTTTGTTTTGTTATGAGAGAGACTTCACGATGTCCCTATCTACTGAAAACCAGTCTGAAATCATTGAAGCTTTTAGATCCACTTCTAGATATTTGGATAATTTATTAAATATTGGTAATACCTATTTCGATGGTTTGATCAGTCGGATTTACCCCAGAACTTCAGTTAAATAAAGCAAATTCTTCTGATACCGAGGCCCCGTTTGTTGGATTTACATCTATCTATTGTAAATGGGTTTGTTTCGAGCAAAATTTATGATAAACGCGATGAGTTTGATTTTGAGATTGTAAATTTTCTTTTTTGGATGGTGTTGTTCCTCGTGCGCCATCCTTTGGCGTTTATATTTCGCAATTAATTCGATTTGCCAGAGTGTGTAGGCATGTAACTGACTTTAACAATCGTAATAAATTACTAACGGCTAAACTTCTTAATCAGGGTTATCGGTACCATGAATTAAGCAAAGTCTTTTCAAAATTTTATAGACGCCATTCTGATCTAATTTCAAAATTCAATATTGGACTTAAATCTCTTCTGCAACAAAGTCTATCGAAACCCGAATTTTATGGTTACTTAGTATATAAATTCACAAAAATATATAACCGCAATGACTTCAGCACCTAATTTCGTAAAATCATTCTTCGATATACGTAAAAAGATTGGGTACAACATAAATGTTATACGACAGACTGCATGCATGGTAGTTAACCCAATCACGGTTGACAACTTTGCTTCCCTCTTTAATTGCACGCCGGTGGGTCAGGCCTCAGATTCTATGACGATTCCAAAGTAAAGGCTTATTGAGAATTAGAGATATCTAATTCAAGGTAATGTTGGTTGGTGCCTGATGATCTGTCTCTGGTTGGGCCCATCGGAGTCTAACTGTTGGTTTTCTTTTGCTCCAGCATTTCAGTGGTTTCTTGCTATCGCGTCCTCACCGTTGTCTCACCTCTGTGGTTGTTCGATTATTTTTGTTCACGGATATGTTGCACTAATGAGTTAGGAGGCCCTTCATGCGGACTGAACATATAATTTGTCCAAATCGCGACGGAAGTAAGGGCGAGGATTGTGGCCACGTAAAATCGATTTAAGCCCCCGCTACCCCCCCCCCCCCCGGTGGAATTCGTTTCAATGACCGTTCCAAGGCGGTTCTTCTGCCGCGGTATATTTTTGTTATGGTTTGTCTGAAGTTTTGAGGCCTTCATGCGGACTGAGCAGATTATTTGTCTAAATCTCGACGGAAGTAAGGGCGAGGATTGTAGCCGAGTAAAATCGCTTTAAGCCCCCGAGTGAAATTCGTTTCCGCTGACCGTTCCAAAGCGTTTCTTCTGTCGCGTTTTTTTTTTTTTTTTGTTATGGTTTGTCTTTGGGTGTTTGTGTCGCTTATTCTAGTTTGGATAGCCTATTGGCCATTTTGTGGGAAAGTAACTGTCCTTTCAGCATTCCGCTATCGGTGTTTCCATTAGGGTCCGTTGTTTCATGTTTGTGCGTCTTTCCCTTTGGTGTCTCTGATGGGAGCTGTGGGTTGATTTATCGATTCCTGATCATTGCCCCCACTTCTACTTTGCTTATATCGCAAAATATTGCCCTCACCTCTTTGCCATCATCTAGAGCTTTACAAAAAGTGTGATATATGTCAACAAGTTCATTGACCGCGGAATCTCCGGGAGAAACCCCCGATTATAAACATGTGATAATGTTGTGCACTTTAAAAAAAATGAAAAGATGCTTATGGACAATCTTTTTCATGACTATTCCAATGTTCCATGACTTTTCCAATAGTACTGAGAAGAGATATTGGTCTGTAATTACTTATACGTGATGGGTCGTCCATTTTGAATAAAGGAGAAACATTAGCTTCCTTCCATTTGTTGGGAAAGTCACATATCGATAAAGTATAATTGAAGAGGTAACTTAACGGATTTGACAGAGGTTCGGCAAGTTCTTTACGAATTCTATTATTTTTGTTATCCGGGTCCGATGCCTTTCCTAATTTCAAGCTTCTGAGAGTATATTCGACCTGTCTTGGTATAATTTGTACTGTGTTTAGGGTATGGGTGCCATGATTGATAGCACAAGGTAATGTTGCAGACTGGTCATTTATCAATGTTTGCTCTACAAAATAACTTTCCAAGAGATTTGCCTTTTCCGAATCTTCCGAAATATATACGTTGTCTTTAAGATGAGGAGGAATACTTGAGGTTTGCAGTGGTTTGATAAACGATTTAAGTGTTTTCCAGTTATCTTTGACTTACAAATCATTTGTTTTCATCTTGTTTGCAAGGGATGATATATAATTTAGCTTAGATTTACGAAGGAGATTGATAACTTCATTTCTTGTCTGTTTAAACCTACTATATTTGTTTATACTATGGTTACGCTTGTATTTTCTGAATAACCTGTTTCGTTTTCTCATAGTTTTACGAATGCTTGGATTGATCCAAGGTAAATCTCGAGGACTTATGGTTACGTTTTACTCTGCTCTGTCAAGGCTAACAAATTATCAGTGAATTATTGCGCATATATGTTGACATCATCATTATGAATGGAATTCCACTCAAAATCAGATACCTTTTGACGAAGTTCTGCGCAATTACCTCGATCGTATAACCAAATGTTGCGGTTAATTGATTTATGATTATATTTCTTAAAATTAAAAATACAAAAAGTCGGGCAGTGGTACCTTATATCTTGCATTAAGAATGGTTCGCCAACTCCGGAAAGATTTGCAGATTGCATGTTACTAACCATAATTAAATCAACAATAGTTGATGTAATTTCAGTATAATTTGTAGGATCATTGATAAGTTGGTTCAGATTGTATTGTTGGCATAAATCAGTTATTTTCCTTTCAGACTGCGTATTTAACATGTTTAAATTAAAGGTTCCGACCAAAATTTTCCTATTTATTATATTCACTTCTAACCACATGCATTCTATGTTCATCAATTCTAAGTCACCCCTACGTTTACAAGGAATTGCAGTTTTTACATAAATCGCTATATCACCATGACTTTCCCCAATCCTGTCACGCCGAAATGGAAGTTGAAAGATATTAAATGCAATATCTTGATTCATAACTGTTTCATTTCATGTCTCAGTAAGAGCAATAACGTCAAAATTGGCCAATTCAGGCTCAACTATATCTATCTTATTTAAAAGACTTTGTACATTGTAATAAACCAATGCAAAATTGCCTTTAAAAAGTGGGTAAACGGGCGAGGAGATTTCACTTGAAATGTTTTTTGGTGGTCCCGGATTTTTTTCTACATCACCAGATAGAGGTAAAATCATAGCCAGAAATACAAAGAATTTGAATAAATTAAAACGTTTAACTCCCTTTAGTCTAAGTAACCTGTAGCGATGCAAACCTATCCGTGCCCTATAGACATACAAATCACAAGATATCTATGAGATACAGTCAACCAGAGCATAAACTGTTTGAGGGAAAACAGATTTTCACTTAACATCGACAAAAACAATATAGTGCCAGGAAGCGCTGCAAGTACTGCATTGTGGATATGAGTAATGAGACAAAGAGAGATTAAAAGCAATTGGATGAAAGAACAAAAAATGGTAGAAACGTCGGGTTTAACGTCGCTTTCAACAATTTTTCAGTCATATCACGACGGTGTCTGGTTGCGACAGGGAGCTCAATGCTCACTTTTATAGTGCTGCCTAACTAAAGTATCATGTCCCAAACACATTACATGATACCACACCCAGTCACATTATCCTGACACTGGGTCGACCAGCCCTAGCTCTACCTCGTACATCTGAGTGCCAAGCGAGGAGCAGCTAGTACCATTCTTAACGACTTTGGTATGTCGCGGCCCGGGATCGAACCCGTGAACTCCCGTTCTCCAGAGCGGACACACTACCAACTGAGCTATCGGGGCCGGTACGGAGACGACAGTAATAGCAAAATAACAGCAGCAGCAGTTATAACGAAAGAGACAATGGCAGCGACAACAGAGAGAATAATAGTAACAAAAATAAGTAGCATTATCCCTTCGCCATAATTATCATCACCTCTACCACATCCGCCGTCGTCGCAATCATTACCACCTCCATCATCATCTTCATCATCATCATCAGCAGCAGCAGCATCATCAACAACAATAACAACAATAACGTCATAATCATTAGTTGTGTCTGTACATGCATTAATAATAATCGGATCACACACAAAAATTTACACACTGCTAATCCAGTTCCTTCCGTAATTTTAGTATCGCATTCATTTATATTGCGCATCACGTGATCACCCAGCCGTTACACATCCATGTAGATCATGCGCTGCACGTGAATACAACAATTTTTCATAGCCAGTGACGCATATTACAAACAAGAGGACCATGATGGTCCTATATCGCTCATCGGAGCTAAGAGCTAAGGGTTTTGCACGTGCCCCTGTGTTCTGTTTGAGACAAGACTTTAAAGGTTTTTTCCTGATATGTCTATGTAAAGCAAGTGGGCCCCGGCGCGGGGCCATTTTTGGTTCCAGGGCTATAATTTGAGGTCAACTAGATGAACCTTCATACTTAATACCAAAGACCTGTACATTCTGGTTTCAGACAAGACTATTTTTAAAGTTTCTCTATCATAAGTAGAAGTAAAACAAAGATCAGGAATTGATACAATTAACTTACTCCATCCATAAAAGACACCAAAGGGAAAGAAATACAAACATTAAGCGACCAGACCATAATGGAAACCTAAACAAAGGAAGGCCATATGGACAGTTACTTTCCCACAAAATGGCCATATGGCCATCCAAAATTAAAAGACACAAGTGATACACACAGTAAGTAACAAACAACAACATAAATAAATCGCCACAGAAGAGCCGCCTTGGAACGGTCAGTGGAAGATTTCCACTGGGGGGCTTAAATCGATTTTACGTGGCCACAATCCTCGCCCTTACTTCCGTCGCGATTTAGACAAATAATTTGTTCAGTCCGCATGAAGGCCTCCTAACTCATCAGTGCAACATCTCCGTGAACACAGAAATCAAAGAACCACAGAGGTGAGACAACGGTGAGGACTCGACAGCAAGAAACCACTGAAATGCTGGAGCAAAAGAAAACCAACAGTTAGACTCCGATGAGCCCGACCAGAGACAGAGCATCAGGCACTAACCGACATTATCTCTTTAATTTTCAATAAGCCTTTACGTTGGAGCCGTCATAGAATCTGAGGCCTGACCCACCGGCGTGCAATTAAAGAGGGAAGCAAAGCATAAGCCTGCATAAAACCAGTGGGCCCGGCACGGGGGCATTTTAGGCCCCAGGGCTATAATTTGAACAATTTTTGTAGAGGTTAACTAGATGAAGCTTCATATCAAATATCAAAGACCTGGGCCTTCTGGTTTCAGACAAGAAGATTTTCAAAGGATTTCCCTATATCAGCCTATGTTAAACCAGTGGGTCCGGTGCGGGGGCATTTTAGGCCCCAGGGCTATAATTTGATCAATCTTAGCAGAGATCAACTAGATGAAGCTTCATATTAAATATCAAAGACCTGGGCCTTCTGGTTTCAGACAAGAAGATTGTTAAAGGTTTTCCCTATCATAAGCCTGCATAAAACCAGTGCGCACCGGCGCGGGGCATTTTGGCCCCAGGGTTATAATTTGGACAACCTTGGTAGAGGTCCTCTAGATGAAGCTTCATACCACATATCAAAGACCTGGGCCTTCTGGTTTCAACCAAGAAGATTTTTAAATGTTTCCGTATATAAGCCTATGTAAAACCAGTGAGCCCCCGTCTGGGGCAATTTTTTGGTCCCAGTGCTATAATTTGAACAATCGTGGTAGAGGTCCACTAGATGAAGCTTCATACCAAATATCAAAGACCTTGGCCTTGCAGTTTCGGAGAAGAAGATTTTCAAAGACTTTCCCTATATAAGCCTCTGTGAAACCAGTGGGGCCCCGGCGCAGGGGCATTTTTGGCCCCATGGCTGTAATTTGAACAATCTTAGTAGAGGTTCACTATAAGAAGCTTCATACTAAATATCAAAAACATGGGCCTTCTGGATTCAGAAAAGAAGATTTTTAAAGGTTTTCCCTATATATGCCTATGTAAAACCAGTGGGCCCCGGGGTGGGGCCATTTTTGGCCTCAGGGCAATAATATGAACAATCTTGGTAGAGGTCCACTAGATGAAGCTTCATACCAAATAACAAAGACCTGGGCCTTCTGGTTTCAGACAAGAATATTTTAAAAGGTTTTCCCTATATAAGCCTATGTAAAGACAGTGGGCTGCCGTGTGGGGCCATTTTTGGCCCCATGGTTGTAATTTAACCATTTTCCTAGCGGTCCACTAGATGAAGCTTCATACCAAATATCAAAGACCTGGGCCTGCTGGTTTCAGACAAGAAGATTTTCAAAGGATGTCCCTATATAAGCCTATGTAAAACCAGTGGGCCCTGGCGCGGGAACATTTTTGGCCCCAGGCTATAATTAGAACAATCTTGGTAGAGATCCACTAGATGAAGCTTCATACCAAATATCAAAGACCTGGGCCTTGTGGTTTCAGAGAAAAAGATTTTTAAAGATTTTCCCTATATAAGCCTATGTAAAACCAAAGGGCCCCGAGGCGGGGGCATTTTTGGCTCCAGGGCTATAAGTTGAACAATCTTGGTAGAGGTCCACTAAATGGAGCTTCATACCAATTATCAAAGACCTTGGCCTTCTGGTTTCAGACAAGAAGATTTTTAAAGGTTTGCCTATGTAAGCCTATGTTAAACCAGTTGGCTCCAGGGCGGGGCCATTTTTGGCCTCAAGTCAAAAATTTGAACAATCTTGGTAGAGGTCCACTCGATGAAGCTTCATACCAAATATCAAAGACCTTTGCCTTGCGGTTTCAGAGAAGAAGATTTTTAAAGATTTTCCCTGTATAAGCCTATGTAAAATCAAAGGGCCCCGGGGCGGGGGCATTTTCGGCCCCAGGGCTATAATTTGAACAATCTTGGTAGAGGTCCACTAGATAAAGCTTCATACCAAATATCAAAGACCTGGGCCTTCTGGTTTCAGACAAGTGGATTTTCAAAGGATTTCCCTATATAAGCCTATGTAAAACCAGTACGCCCTGGGGCGGGGCCATTTTTGGCCCCAGGGCAATAATTTGAACAATCTTGGTAAAGGTCCACTAGATAAGGCTTCATACCAAATATCATTGACCTTGGCCTTCTGGTTTCAGACAAGGAGATTTTTAAAGACTGTCCCTATATAAGCCTATGTAAAACCAAAGGGCCCCAGGGCGGGGGCAGTTTCGGCCCCAGGGCTATAATTTAAACAATCTTGGTAGAGGTCCACTAGATGAAGCTTCAAACCAAAAATCAAAGACCTGGGTCTTCTGGTTTCAGACAAGAAGATGTTATATGTTTTCCCTATATAAGCCTATGTAAAACCAGTACGCCCTTGGGCGGGGCCATTTTTTGCCCCAGGGCAATAATTTGAACAATCTAGGTAGAGGTTTACTAAATGAAGCTTCATACCAAAAATTAATGACCTGGGCCTTCTGGTTTCAGACTAGAAGATGTTTAAAGGTTTTTCTTATTTTCCCCTTTTGTTGCCATGGCAACCAGAGTTCTGCATGGAATTGAATTCTGTGAACAACTTTGAGAAAGAACCACCCAAAGATCATTTCTGCCAAATTTGGTTAAAATTTGTTCAGTGGTTAAGGAGAAGATGTCGTTTAAAGGAATTGTGATATTACACACTTACTTGGTACTACACTGTTTGTTGACGTCCTGTTCTCCCATATACGCCTAGGGTCCCGAGAACAGGACGTCAACAAACAGTGTAGTACCAAATAAGTGTAAAATCGAATTAGATCAGGATCGATACAATTAACCCACAGCTCCCATCAGAGACACCAAAGGGAAAGAAACACAAACATGAAGCAATAGACCCCAGCGGAAACACCAAAAGCGGAAAGTCAAAAGGACAGTTACTTTCACACAAAATAGCCAAAAGGCTATCCAAAATAAAACGATATAAGCGACACAAACACCCAAACACAAACCATAACAACAAGAATTCCGCCGAAGACTATGTCGCGCCTGTGGGGGTGCAAAGTCATCGAACCATGACCTCTAGGGCACGGTCAAACATAGATGCTTGCATACAAGTTGCCATTCTTAAATGCAAGCTTGTACTAAGTATCATTAATGAACCTCTAATAATTCTTGAGAAATAAACTTAACCATTAGGGTGATCGCTAGGTTGGTTGCAATATTTAACAAAGTCAGTGAATCATAAAATGTAGGTCAAGGTCAAATATGGATGCTTGCATTTAAGTTTCCATCTCAAGATACGAGGACTGTTCAAATATGAATGCAACTAAGCACATAAAAATGATTCCGTGATAGATTTCGATAAAAAATTTATTTTGTCCCCTCAAAGTATTCCCCTTTAACAGATATGCAAACTTTCAGTCTTCTGATCCAATCATTGAATGCATGTTGGTAGTCTTTTCGAGGTATACTATGAAGGCACTGGAATATTGCAGAACCGAGGGGTTTGCGCTGTACAAATTTTCGACCAGAAATGTTTTTTTTCAGCCGCGGGAACAAAAAAAAAGTCACACGGGGCAAGGTCAGGGGAATACGGGGGGGGGGGGGGGGTGAGGGAGTTCAAAAACCTTTTCCTGCTTCAGATAGTCTTGCACAATGAACGCCTTGTGCGATGACGCGTTGTCATGTAGAAATCTGAAATTGGCCAAACCAGTTGCGGGTCTTCGTTTTTTGAAATATTTCTTCAATTTTCGAAGAACTTTATTCTTGTAAAACTTCGCATTTACAGATTTACCTTTAGACACAGCAACCTGAATAGCAGGGCCCTGATTTGAAAAGAATATGGCATACATTACCTTCTTGACGCTCATGGTCCGCTGTGCAATGCATGGTCTTTTGCAAGACTTTGTTGCCCATATTTTGTTCTGGATCTTTCGTTTTGGCTAAAAAAAGTGAACCCATGTCTCGTCACCTGTGACGACATTAGCGAAAGACCGTGCATTGTAAGTTGGAAACTTTTTAAGCAACTTCTTGGCGCACTGAACGCGTGTCTTTTTCTGCTCATCTGTCAACAGATGGGGAATCCATCTAGCACAGATCTTTCTTATTTTCAAATCCCGTTTCAGAATTGTATGAGCTGCTCCTAATGAGATGCCAACGATACTAGCTATTTGCCTAGTGGTGTATCGTGCATCGGTAGCAACTATTTCTTTCACTCTAGCAACCATCTTGGCAGATGTTGCTCTTTTCGGCCGACGATCATGTGGTGCATCTTCTGTTGCGCCTAGCCCACAGCTGAATTTCTTACACCAACGAAAATCTGTCGGAAAAGACATTTCATTACGCCCATAAACCGAAAATATTTCGTCATAAATGTATTTGCACCGTATACCAAGAATAAAACGATTCTTAATATAGGACCGTATTTCAACGGCGTACTCTGACCTTCTTCCTACCATGTTTTGTATTAGTATAAAGTAGACAGTGTTTATCGAACGATAAACATGGCTAAAGTGGACGGATTTTAACAGGTTTGGTATCAATCTATAGGTAAAATGTTTTTTACGCTGTTTTATTTATTTCCAGGTGATTTTCGCATTAGTTCATGAGAAAACGTTCTACTTGCATTCATAGTTGAACAGTCCTCGTACAAGTTTATACCAAGTATCATTAATGAAGCTCTTATAGTTCTTGAGAAATTAACTTGACCATTTAGGTGAAACGCTAGGGTGGTCGCAATATTTTACAAAGTCAGAAAACCATAAAATGTAGGTCAAGTCAAATATGGATGCTTGCATTTAACTTGCCATCGCCAGATACAATTTTGTACCAGGTATTATTAATAAAACTCTTATAGTTCTTGAGAAATTAACTTGACCATTAGGGTGAACGCTAGGGTGGTCGCAATATTTTACAAAGTCAGTGAACCATGAAATTTAGGTCAAGGTCAAATATGGATGCTTGCATTTTAGTTGCCATCCCCAGATTCAAGTTTGTACAAAATATCATTAATGCTCTTATAGTTCGTGAGAAATAAATTTGACCATTAGGGTGAACGCTATATTTTACAAAGTCAGTGAACCATAAAATGTAGGTCAATGTCAAATATGGATGCTTGCATGCAAGTTGCCATCCCCAGATACAAGTTTGTACCAAGTATAATTAATGCAGTTCTTATAGTTCTTGAGAAATAAACTTGACGATTAGGGTGAACGCTAGTGTGGTCGTAATAGTTTACAAAGTCAGTGAACCATAAAATTTAGGTCAAGGTCAAATATGGATGCTTGCATTTTAGTTGCCATCCCCAGATTCAAGTTTGTACCAAGTATAATTAATGAAGCTCTTATTGTTCTTGAGAAATAAACTTGAAAATTATGGTGAACGCTAGGGTGGTCGCAAATGTTGACGCCTTGACAAACGAACGGACGAACGAACGGACGAACGGGCGGAAACCCGGGCGCCTATATCGCGCCATGCTATTAGCAGGCGCGACAAAAAAGTAATACCATTATATATACCGAAGAGGTGTGCAATATTTACTTAATGTCTGCTTAGTAGTGGAATGATGAATCAATTATCAAGATAGAATCTTTGTCCATCAAATAGTATTCAAGATAATACGCGAAATCACTGAACCATGAAATATAGGTCACACTGACCTAGATATATTTTGAGGTCAATGATAGGCTTTCATGGAACTAATGATCCAGATTATTTCTCCATCAAATAGCAATCAAGATAATAGGCAAAATCACTAAACCATGAAATATAGGTCACACTGACCTCGATATATATTTTGTGGTCAATTATCGTGTCAGACGGAACAAATAATCCAGTGATGCAATTTCGCGATCAACTAGTATTCAAGATAATACGCAAAATCACTGAAGCATAAAATACAGGTCATAGTGACCTAGATATATATTGAGGTCAAACAACGGGTCACATGGAACTAATATCCTAGGTATGATATTTTTGTAACAAATAGTCTTCAAGATATAAGGCAAAAACACTGGACCGTGAAATGTAGGACACCATAAATTTCACCCTTTTACAGTTGAACCAATGTGATATAGTTGGCTGATGTATAAGTGATTGTGTGTATAACTCGGTAACATAATGGAAAGGTATATAACAAATTACAAAGGTGTCCTAGATTTTGACCCCTAGCCCCATCCCATCTGCCGCTAGGTACGAACCCAGGGGGGGGGGGTTGTTTTGGAATATCGGTAGACACTGCCAACTATCGAAGTTTTATATATGAATGCATTGTGAATAGTGACTGTTGAGGTATAAGCATTTCCAACACTTTAACACAGTATTATATAGGTGTTATATATTTTGACACCTAGCCCCACCCCGGATCATAACCCCGGGGTCTGTTGTCTTTGAATATCAAAAGACCCTCCCAGGTACTTAAGTTCCAAATAAGAGTGCTCTGTGAGTGGCTGTTGAGATATATAGCTCTTGGGAAATGACCTTGACCATAAGAGTGAACCAGGGTGGTGACAGTATTTTAGAAAGTCAGTGAACCATGAAATGTAGGTTAAGGTCAAATACGGTTGCTTGCATGTAAGTTGCCATCCCCAGACACAAGTTTGTAACAAGTATCATTAATAATGAAGCTGCTATAGTTCTTGAGAAATAAACTTGAACATTAGGGTGAACGCTAGGGTTGTCGCAATTTCTTACGAAGTCAGTGACCCATGAAATGTAGACCAGAGACAGAGCATCAGGTACCAACCAACCTAAGCCTTTACGTTGGAACCGTCATGGAATCTGAGGCCTGACCCACCGGCATGCAATTAAAGAGGGAAGCTAGATCAGATCAAGTATTTAACCGTTAGCAAACTAAATCTGACTTCCTGAAAAAAATAAGCGGAAATGGATTGTCCAAAGCTATAGATAGCAAGACCAAATGTGCAATATACGGGTTTATTTGCGCTTAAACTTCGTTGGTCCGTGATAGTCACGTGGACAAAAGAGTTATAGGTTTTGCAGTATTAAACTTAACAAGCATTAATTGATTTGGCAAATATATAAACCCAAAATAATAGTTTTCTATCTGACACACGATCCACCCCACTTATGCATCTTTTGTCGAAACGAAATGCAAAAGACCAGTTATAAGGGAGGGTTGGACATTCTGGCTAGTAGCATGCCATGTCCTCACTCCTTTCACCTTTCACCAAAACGAAACATGAAAGGAAAGAAAGGAGAGGATAGATTGCATGTGCTAAAAGAAGCGCGGAAATGTGCATTTAAGCCTGCACACGGGACAACTGTACTTAGGCGACGAGTACGCCTCAGCGAAGCTTGCTCCTACGCGCACGCTACATAGCTCTCACGGTTCATAGAATTAACTCTCATCCTGCTGTTCGCAACATTCCCTACCCCCAGTAACAGCGTAGGTCGAGATCAGAAGCCATCTAATCAGGATTTCCTCTGCCTACCATACAGTGTGCGAACTTGAACGAAACATTTTAGCATGTAATCTGATTGGTTGATAGTGAGAACTGGATGTGGCTAGTTACATTATTCAGCAGGATAAGGTTTAAAGACCCATGCGATGACACCATTCGGGCACAATTTCGAAGAAATAGAGGATCTAACATTAGTGCCCATGTATCATTGAACTCATTAAACGAGTTGAGGAAAAGAGCCAAAATGCGAGGCTTTACCGAGAATTTTAGCCCTCTTCCTCATTCAACCATACATGAGCACGAATGAAATATTCTATTTAACATATGACATTTAAAGCGCGTTTTATTCACGATTGTTGAACAAAAATGTCAGTAATCCGCCATTAGTAAACGCAAGGTTGTTAAGGACGCCGTACGTGTAACGTTAAGGGGGTATCTAACTAATTTGCATATTTAATCCACCAGTGGAGTATCGAATTTATTACATGGCGTTATTACACTCTCAGACGCGACGTAATATGATAAAATGTTTTCTCCTTAAGTCCGACCAGAGCCATCTCTATGTAAACGGTACCATCACATAATAATAATAATAATAATAATAATAATAATAATAATGATAATAATGAAATGTGTACAAACCCACGCATTGAACATCTCTCTAAACCCCAGCCTAGGACATTCTGAGGCTTACAGGGGTATACATTTAATGAGGACTGAACAAATTGTCTAAATTGTGACGGAAGTAAGAGCGAGGATTGTGGCCACGTAATATCGATTTAAGTCCCCTACCCTCAGTGGAGTACGTTCCACTGACCGTTCCAAGGCGGTTTTTCTGTCGCGGTTTAATTTTGTTATGGTGTGTATTTGAGTGTGTGTATATATTATTTTGTTTTGGATAGCCAATTGGCCATTTTGTAGGAACGTAACTCTGCTTGGGGCTTTCCGTTATATTTGATGTTTCCATTAGAGTCTAGTTGTTTCACGTTTTTGCTTCTGTCCCGTTTGTGTCTCTGATAGTAGCTGTGGGTTAATTGTATCGAGTCCTGATCATTGCCTTCTCTTCTATTTTTCGACCGTTGAACCTGTTTAGCTCACCAGGTTTTCATGGCAACCATTAAAAATAAGCAGTGGTCCCAAAATCATACGGCAGATAGTAGATTGCAGATGGAACATTTCTGTGAAAATTGTGTCGAAATATCTGGAAAGGCTTGCCAATTAATGTCATTTTTCAATTTTCCCTATTATAAGCCAATGGAAACTCTTAGTTCCCACAGAAACGAAATTAAAGAGGCGAACTGCACAAATCCTGTTGAGGTAAATATGGTGAATATTTCCATAATGTCTTAGCTTAGCAGAGCATGAGGTTTCTGAGGAGATGATTATTTTAAGTATTTTTTTTTCTAAATATTTATTTTACTTTGGCTTCCTCGGTAACCAATAAAATAAGAGAATAAAAAGAAATGCGTTTGTTCACTAATTTCAGAATGCTAAGTTTCCATTATATAAGAGCTTTATGCACAACATACTCTCGTTTACACCATCGATTACTAAATTCATTCAAGGCAGCAGCGATTTCATCTCTACATTTATTTAAATCAGTTCCAGAAGCAAAACGATAGGTTTCCGATCGGTCCTTTAGAAATTATATGAAGTATCCTAGAATCAGGAATGATTTTTAAATTGCCAGTAGTAATATGATCAGCAGCAGGATAGCAATACACTGATTTTTTACAATCTCAGGTATCAGGAGTGTTAGTATCAATATCAAGATCAGAAACAAGTTTTATTGAAATTAAAATGATAGATCTAACAGGTTTATTGTATTTATAGCAAATTATGGTTGAAAATAAGCAGGAATGGATGAAATCAACTCTATGCAAAACCAAGGGTCCCAGGGCGGGGGCACTTTTGGCCCAAGGGTTATACTTTAAACTACCTTGGTAGACTCCACTAGATGAAGCTTCACACCAAATGTCAACGACATTGCTGTTTCAGAGAAAAAGATGTTGTTTAAAGATGTTGTTTAAAGATTTTTCTAATAAAAGTCAATGTAAAACCAAAGGCACCTGGGGCGGGGTCACTTTCGGTCCCTGGGCTATACTTTGACCTTCTTGGTAGAGGTTCACTAGATGAAGCCACACAACAACTATCGAAGACCTGGACCTTTCGGTTTCAGAGGAGAAGATTTTTAAGATTTGTCCCGGGACGGGACCATTTTTGGCTCAATGGTTATAACTTGAACATTCTTGATAGAGGTACACAACACAAAGCTTCATACCAAATGTCAAAAACCTGAGCCTCCTGGATTAAGACAAGAAGATTTTCAAAGCTTTTCCCAGTATAAGTCTATGTATAGCCAAAGGGCCCCGGGGCGGGCCATTTTTGGGATCAGGGCTATTGTTTGTTTGTTTGATTTGCAGTTAAACGTCCCCGTCAACATCGTATAGGTCATTTTGAGACGTTGCTTCCAGTTTTGTGGGACTTTTACCCAATATTTGGAGGAAATGACAGCTCAAGCCCTGTCGCCCAATCAAACCAATAGGGTTTATAAGCATGGACGGACCGCCTTAGATCCTCTAAGCGGTTTACCAGTTCTCTTGTGAGGTCGGTTTCAGCTCTGTGTGGAAACATCATGCAACCCATCAATTTCTTCAAGCCCAAATGGGCGGGGCCTGGAACCAGGACTATAATCTGAACAATCTTGATAAAGGTCCATAAGACGAAGCTTCATACCAAATATATACCGGCCCCGATAGCTCAGTTGTTAGAGTGTCCGCTCCGGGGAACGGGCCGCCACATACCAAAGTCATTTAAAATGGTACTAGCTGCTCCTCGCTTGGCACTCAGATTTACGGGGTAGAGCTAGGACTGGTCGACCCAGTGTCAGGATGATGTGACTGGGTGTGGTATCATGAAATGTGTCTGGGACATGATACTTCAGTGAGGCAGCACTCTAAAAGTGAGCATTGAGATCCCTGTCGCAACCAGACACCGTCGTGATATGACTGAGTAATTGTTGAAAGCGATGTTAAACCCGAATTAACACACACACACACACACACACACACACACACACACACACACACACACACACACACACACACACACACACACACACACACACACACACACAAACCAAATATAAACACCTGGGCCTTCTGGTTTCAGACAAGAAGATTTTTAAAGGTTTTCCCTATGTAAGTCTATGTAAAGACAGAGGACCCCGCGGCGGGGGCAGTTTTGACCCAAGGGCTATAACTTGAAAAATATTGGTAGAGGTTTACTAGATGAAGCTACACAACAAATAACGAAGACCTGGGCCTTGCGGCGTCAGAGGAGAATATTTTTTAAGTTTTCAGTGAAAAAAAATCTATTTTGGGCTCATGTGGCCTTAATGTTCAAAAGACCGGAACAATTTGAACAACTTTTAAAGGTGACCACCTAAGGATTATTCCTGTTTTGGTAAAAAACAATCAGTGGTTAAGGAGGAGATGTCGTTTGAAGAAATTGACTACGCACGGACGGACGGACAAGGACGACAGACAAAAAGTGATCACAAAAGCTGTACGTGACAGGTGAGCTAAAAATAAGAAAAAAATAAAACTCTCTTTTATCATGACAGATATATGTCACACAAAGATATGCGAAATTTTACAGTTACATTATTTCAATAGTTATTATAGATACATATTTGGTTGCCTAAGAACGAATTTTGTTAAAACTATATATATGAGATAGTATTCGAATACTTAAAAAAAGTCTCTAATTTTAAGCCCCCAGTGGAATTCGTTTTTTACTTTGAATTTCATTCACGGAAATGTTGCACTGATCAGTTAGGAGGCCTTCATGCGGACTGAACAATTTGACTAAATCTCGATGGAAGTAAGAGCGAGAGTTGTGGCCACGTAAAATCGATTTAAGCCCCCAGTGGAGTTCGTGTCACTGACCGTTCCAAGGGGGTTCTTCTGTCGCGGTTCATTTTTGTAATGGTTCGTCTTTTAGTGTTTCTATCGCTTATATTATATTGCTTTTGATAGCCAATTGGCCATTTTGTGGGAAAGTAACTGTCCTCTTGGCTTTCCGCTATTGATGTTTCCATCATTAAGGGCTGTTGTTTCATGTTTGTGTTTCTTTCCCTTTGGTGTCTCTGATGGGAGCTGTGGGTTAATTGCATCGATTCCTGATCATTGCTTTCACTTCTATTTTCTGTTTTAAAAGGAAGGCTTTTCCGGTTTTAGGGTTAATTGTATCGATTCCTGATCATTGCGTTCACTTCTATTTTTAAAGTAAATAAAGGAAAATAAAATCAACCACTGACATCTTGAAAGGATATCTTACCACTTACATGGGCCTTTATGAATTAGCTGTTCACTCATACAAGTTTAATGTTAGAGGAAAATAAGTCCGAAATGACGGAACCATGCACATTTTTAGTTTTGAAAAGGATGCTTAAAAGTTTATAATTCGTTTGATATTTAACTCTGAAGTTCGGGGGGCGGGGAATTGACTTATCAAACCGTCGAAAATCCTCCAAACATCTAAAAGTCGACCTAAAGGCTGCAACGATTTAAGATTGTTTTTTTTTTCAACGGAAAGCGACATCATGAAGTCACTTTCATAATACACCAAGAACAGATCAGCCACAAGGGGTGCGCAATTCGTAAAATAAAGTATATTTGTTTATGCTCTTCATTATTTCTGACTTCAACACTCGTAATAAATTTTTAACTGCTAAACTTCTTAATCATAAACTACGTAAAACAGAAATGGGGGCAATGATCAGGAATCGATGCAATTAACGCACAGCTCCCATCAGAGACACCAAAGGGAAAGAAACACAAACATGAAACAACAGACCCCAATGGAAACATCAATAGCGGAAAGCCAAAAGGACAGTCACTTTCCCACAAAATGGCCAATAGGCTATCCAAAATAAAATAATATAAGCGACACAAACACCAAAAGACAAACCGTAACAGAAATAAATCGCGACAGAAGAACCGCCCTGGAACGGCCAGCGGAAACGAATTCCACTGGAGTGATTGGTGGGGAGGCAAAGCCTTTTCAAAATTTTAAAGACGTCATTCCAATTTAATTTCGGAATTCAATGTTGGACTTAAATCTCTTCTGCAACAAGGTCTATCCGAACACGAATTTTATGGTGACTTAGTATATGAATCAGAAATGTATATATATATATATATATATATATATATATATATATATATATATATATATATATATATATATAAATTGGTCATGATATGGGGTGGTCGTGTCTAAACCGAGATAAGTGGCGCAAAATTTTAACCGAGATATGAGGCATATATACTATATATATATAAAGCCCCACATTGCAATTTATATATGTCGCCCCACAAACATAATGTTCACGAAAAAGTAAATCCTTCGTTTTATGTGTTTTGTTTAGTTCCATTACGCAAGCCCGATATCGTTGATCTCTATATCTATACATTTTTTACCTAGTTAAGTGGTAGAAAATGTTAACCCAGATATGAGGCATATATATATTAAACATATATAGAGCCCCACAATACCAACCCAGATATGAGGCATGTATATATTATACATATATAAAGCCCCACAATACCTTTATATATGTCGCCCCACAAACATTACGTTCACGAAAAATACAAAAAATCCTTGTTTTTATTCGTCTTCTCTAGTGCCATACATCCGCGAATTTCGTAAACGTGTATGCCTCTACGTAACGTGGTTCGGAGTAAAGCCTCAGTCTCACCGTTACGTAGTGAGGGCTATGCTTTACTACATGTACATTAATTTTGCGCCGTTTTGTAGGGAAGCGATACCAAGCAATAACTACAAAAAAAAAAAAAACCTGAAACGTAATAAAACGTAGAATAAAACGTAGCAAATATATTAAGGCGTAGAAAACCGATTGTTATGCGAATTATCGCGCTATACTGCTTTTTACGTTTTTATACGTATTGACATTTTAGTGCGTTTCTTTTCGTACGGGTTTTTGCAAGGTATACGCTACGCTAAGAATTTTAAAGCAAACGCAGATGGGTCACATATTTAGCCATATACATGTATAACCGTGTGCACTACGCTCGAAATAGCAATTTTGTGGGAAAGTTACTGTCCTGTTGGCTATCCGCTAGATTTCATGATCAATCTCACCGAAAGAATGTTGCCGACCCCAGCAGGTATCGAACCCGCGTCCTCCTGATCACCAGTCAGATGTGCGTACGACTGAGCTATAGAGGCCGGCGAATATTTTTGTATCACAAAAATTAATCCTGCCCGCGCCCATCAGGCCTGACGAAATAGATGGGCTGCATGATGCTTCAAAGCAGAGCTGAAACCGACCCGCAAACGAGTACTGGTAAGCGGCTTAGATAATCTAAGCCTGCCCAGGCAATGCGGTGCGAGTCGGACCGTCCATGCTTAGACACATTATGGGTTTCATACGGTGGCACGGCTTGAGATGTCATTTCATCTCAATGTCGGGTAAAAGTCCCACAAAATTGGACGCAAGGTCTCCAAAATGACCTTACAGTGTTGACGGGGACGTTAAACCTCAGATCAAACAAACAAAATCTCAACAATTAAATTCAATTTTGGTCGATTGTTTTTCAAACGACCCGAAGTTATAATGGGTATTAGGTTTTCTTTGCTAAAGTCCACGTGGTTTTAACAAATGTATAAGAAAATAGCCGCGTTGAGGTCAGAGTATTGCGCCAGAGTGTTATCTATAGAATTTGGACTGGAATCAAGTGTTGTGTTTGACAAACAGTGTAGATACAGATCAGACGCCGTTGAACGCGATGTCTGATCATGGTCTACCGTGTTTGCTTACGTACGCGATATCGTATCAGGGTCTATACAAATATCTTACAATGCAGGTCTGTAAAAGTTAGTGTTGGCGGAGACGTTAAACTTTAAATCAAACAAGTAAAACTGTAAAAGTTAAGCGAAATGTCAACAGTTTACTTACCGTTCAGGATCATTTTCCAACCTAGACTCAGATACAAGTGCTTCAGTGCTTTGATTTATAAAAGCTTGGTATTTTTCATTATTTCGGCTGCAAATGTAGATTGCGGGTGCTCGTTAGAATCATCCGCAATGGTTCAGTGGTAGTTTTTTACGAATGTAGGAAAAAAGTCACGGGGGGGGGGGGGAGTTTGGGAAAAACAGTCACGGAAAAACAAGTCACAAAATTTGTTTGAATAATGTTTTCATTAGTGTTATGTGAGTAGCTTACTGAAAAGCATGATTCAAAATTAAGTGTTGACAACGACGAACAACTACAGGCAACGGAGTATTCCATCCTTGTTGATCCCTTAGAGTCTTCTGTATTACGCCCGTGCCACTGCTAAAATGTCATCTTTCATGTCAGATATAACATAAGTTAGATGGAAACTTTTGACAGTCTTTGTTATTTTAGCCTAAATATAGACTATGGGTCGTTGTTAGGACAGCCCCAATGGGGTGGTGCAATCTATGTTTTTGAACCGAAAATAAGGCATATAATGACTGTTATGTGTTATATGAGGTTCTTATTGATAAGTTCGAATCCAGAATATTGGCAATGACTAACGAGGACTGACCACGGAGTTTCCCATCTTTTAAGACACTTAAGAGTCTTTACATTACAATTACATAACGAAAACAGGCCTATATATTTTTGACCCCCCTTGAACCCCACTTTTATATAGTAAAACTGAGGTTTACAGGGGTAAACCTTATTTTTCTTATTCCTGCTCTATAGATTGTGGGTACTCGTTAGAACCGCCTCGATGAGGCGGTGCTAACGAGTGCCCACAATCTATATTTTGAGCAGTATTAGAAAAATATCACAATTTTTCATCTTGAACTTTTTATTTTTTCGGCGATAAAGGTGGCAATGTATTTGTATAGGCGTGTTTGCGTAATGATACGCCCGTGATATTAAACTTAGCTAGAAGTAGCATTTTTCGGATGAACGCATTTTTTCTTATTTCTGTCACAAATATACATCGTGGGTGCTGAATCGAACCGGCTCAGTTAGATGCTTCTAACAGGTACCCACAATCTATATTTATAAGCAAAAATGAGGACTGTAATGGATAACCAGTGCTTCAGCTGAAGTGCACGACCCGCCGGATGCTTTTAGCTTTATGAGTGTTACCATATATGGGTATCGCGGCCATTTTGGTCATGTGACCTGGACCTAAAACGGTTCCCCCAATAAATGCGCCTTATCGTAAGGAGCAAAAATATATCTTATACTTTAGTATTGTATTCTGAATCGTTTGCAGGATAAAATGCATTCTCACATTTTCCAATACAAAAGCATATGTGTCAAAGTTTGACCTAGGCACAAAGAAGGTCAAGGTCAACCCAGGGTCACCATTTTAGCAATTTATGATGGGCCTACGTCCCAGATGCCATTTATCAATTTTCGTGGAAATCTGCCCAGTGGTTCTGGAGAAGACTATTTTTGAAGGGTTTTTACCATATAAGGCTTGGCGGCCATTTTGGTCATGTGACCTGGACCCCATGAGCAAATTTTGGTTCCCCCCATCCCATAGAGGCTCCATATGAAATTTGACTTCAATCGGCCCAACGGTTTCCGAGAAGCAGTTCGAAAATTTTCACATTTTACTAAATGATATGTAATATTTCGCAAGTTCATTGGTTAGATCTCATTGATATCTATCAGTATGCCAAAAAATATTTAAATATTCCAAGGGGTTAAGTCACTATCACCAATTTTCACAAACGGGTTACGGACGGACAGACAGACAGACCATGTATGGCTTGGCGGTCATTTTGGTCATGTGAGCTGGACCCCATGAGCAAATTTTGGTTAGCCCCATCCCATAGAGGCTCCATATGAAATTTGACTTCAATCGGCCCAACGGTTTCCGAGGAGAAGCAGTTCGAAAATTTTCACGTTTTTCGCCTCGGCGAGGCTATACTAAATGGAATGTAATATTTCGCAAGTTCATTGGTTAGATCTCATTAATATCTATCAGTATGCCAAAAATTGTTTAAATATTCCAAGCGGTTAAGTCACTATCACCAATTTTCACAAACGGTTTACGGATTTTTCGCCTCGGCGAGACTATACTAAATGATATGTAATATTTCGCAAGTTCATTGGTTAGATCACATTGATATCTATCAGTATGCCAAAAATTGTTTAAATATTCCAAGCGGTTAAGTCACTATCACCAATTTTCACAAACGGGTTACGGACGGACAGACAGGCAGACCATATATGGCTTGGCGGCTATTTTGGTTTTGTGACCTGGACCCCATGAACAAATTTTGGTTTCCCCCATCCCATAGAGGCTCCATATGAAATTTGACTTCAATCGGCTCAACGGTTCCCGAGGAGAAGCAGTTCGAAAATTTTCACATTTTTCGCCTCGGCGAGGCTATACTAAATGGAATGTACTATTTCGCAAGTTCATTGGTTAGATCTCATTGATATCTATCAGTATGCCAAAAATTGTTTAAATATTCCAAGCGGTTAAGTCACTATCACCAATTTTCACAAACGGGTTACGGACGGACAGACAGACTGACAAACTGACAGAATGACCGATTGACCGAATGACACGGTGATTTTAGGGCACTCTTAGAAAATCAACCGACTTCAGTCGGTTGCTTTTTCTGCGGGTCGTGCAATCCGTAAACCCCATTTTTCTATATATAGGTTTGGGTTTACCGGGGTATACGCAACAAATTAGGTAGACAGAACCAATATTCACACCTTTGAGCAAGTTATATAAACACTGAACTAATTGACAATAACCAACCATCTTTAACATGGCATCAGAAAAATTGATTAATGTACAATCTTTTATTAGTGGATTTTTTTCTATATTTTTTATTTGTGAATTTTTTTCCGTGATTTTTTTTCCTGTGACCAGTTTTTACTTCCTCATGCCTGTGCATCGAATAACCTTGTAAAAATGATCTTATTTTAATCCAACATTATTTGCGAAATTAAATTTTCTTTTGTAGTTTTATATATTTATTATTTTCATTTTTTTTTTTATTTATTTATTTATTTTTATTTTTTTGTATTTATTTTTATGTATTATGAGGCAGTATAAAAGAGTCCTGTCAATGCATTTTCTACACTTATTACATCCAGCAAAGACACATATCAGCCTAAACATCTGGGTTATCTGATCGGAGTCCTCACTAGGTGCACGAAGAAACAATGGGTCCTACTAAGCATGCCCAAGGAAATTGGTGTGAGTCAGACCGTCCAGTGCATGTTAGCCTTTTGGTTTCATTTGGCGGCAGGGCTTGAGCTTTGTCGGGTAAAAGTCCTACAACATTGAAAGGAACGTCTCCAAAATGACCCTTTTAGAGTTTACGGGGACGTTCAATCTCAATTCAGTAAAAAAATAAAATAAACAAAATAAAGAAAAAAAAAAAAACTACCCATAAGGCGCATCGCGAATGTAGACCTTGCTGTGTTCAGGCTGATTAGTGATGATTATCGTCGATAAAGCAGGTGTCAGTTTCGTAATCGTGTGTATAACGAGCGTTGCTGAGGTTTTGACACTCTACCGCAAACGTGTCATGCGATAATTCTTTCCTATCAATCGACCTTTTGTGTATTTTGAGTTTTACGTCCCATCAACAGCTAAGGCCATACGGAGACAAGACTATTCCGAACGTCTCGAACACGCGACGCAGACAATGACCTTTGTACTAAGGCATTAAACTGTATATTACAATGCAAAATGCTTCTTGTTTTTTTTTTTTTTTTTGTTTTTTTTTCATTAACCTGATGCATTTGTTTTGGCTAAAGCATTTATCCAAAGCAAATACATGAGTGAGCACAAACATTCAATGATGTTTTAACTTTTATTCTGTTCTTACTGATTTTGTTTTATTGTTTTAATTTTCTTGTCTTCTTTTCTGGTTTTAATCCTCGTAAATATCGGACAGGAAATACCCCTTCTTGTGTCGGGATTGGCGATGCTGTTCGGAAAGAAAGGCACTGGAAAAGGCTAATGGAAATAAAGTCACAGATAAAACTTAAAAAAAGTCACAAATAGAAAATAGAAATCATCCATTTTCAAAATATATAATGAGTAAATAAAAGTAACGTCAACACCTGCAAACCCGACATTTCCCGGTGTCAAACCTTTTGGCCTAAAGATACCAAGAAAACCTGAATTGGAAATTGTTGCCTATTTATCACTGTTTATTCACTCTGCTGCATCTTCTTACAAACTTTTTCAAAAATACTTTTTTTTGGCAAACCGTAAACAGTGTAGACCCAGATCAGATTGCTTCACGAAGAGGAGCAAAAATATGAAAAAAATACGAATACCCCCTGTAAGCCCTACTTTTTATGCCCCCGCCTTTCGAAAAAAGGTGGAAGGGCATATAGCATTGCCACTGTCTGTCAGTCCGTTCGGCCGTCCGAAACTTAAACGAAGTTGGTTGGTTGATTTGTGTTTTAACGTCCCCGTCAACACTGTAAAGGTCATTTTGGAGACGTTGCTTCCAATTTTGTGGGACTTTTACCCGACATTGAGATGAAATGGCATCTCAAGACCTGTCGCCCAATGAAACGAATAGGGTTTATTAGCATGGACGGTCCGCATCGCACCGCGCTTCCTGGACAGGCTTAGATCCTCTAAGCGGTTAACCAGTAGTAGTGTGCGGGCCGAATTCAGCTCTGCGTGGAAGCATCATGCATCCAATAGATTTCTTCAAGCCCCTATGGACGGGGGCCGGCTTAAACGAAGTCAATAACTTATTTATGGATGGATTTTGAAATAACTTTGTAGAATTGTTAATTATTATGAGACGATGTGTAACGTGCAAGACCCAGGTCAGTACCGCCAAGGTCAATGACATACTTAGAGGTCAAAGTTCCAAAAAGGGTCCGAAACTTAAACGCAGTCAATAACTTTCTTATACTGGATGGATTTTGAAATTACTTGGCAGAAATGTTGGGCATCATGAGACAATCTGTCTGACACAAAACCAAGGTCCTTACCGCCAAGGTCAATGTCAAACTTAGAGGTCAAATGTGGAAAAAAGGGTCCAAAACTTAAACACCGTCAATAACTTTCTGTGGATTAATACGAACATAGGCATATTTTCACGCGGGGGTATCCGTGTCCTTTGGACGCCATTCTAGTCTCTTCATAAAATGGGGGTTAGAGGGGTGTTCATTGCTCTGACTTGTTAACATTATGAATGGTTGTGACTATCACCAACAATTCTAAGAAAAACAAGATAAAAACCATTTCTGTGACTTTTCTTCCATTATTTATTTCCTACCCAAACCTGTGACTTTTTCCGTTACTTTTTTCTTGTGCCTTTCGTTCCTTTATTCCTTCCTGCTGCATAATAAACGTAGATTGTGGCTGCATATACATGAGCTGTGAAAAGCGGGATTTTCAAATTACAACATGACGGTTCATCATCATCGTCGTCCTCGTGACCGTTATGGTCGTCGTCATTATCATAATGCTATATGACGACATTCCACAAAAAGCAGTCTCACTTAAATCCATGTTTCAGATATATCAGGAACAGATACCTCAGAACTATAACGCAGCCAGAATTGTTGCTCTTGATCACACTTGATTTGTAAACTTTATCCAGTTCACGTACTGAACCCCTCACAAACCTACTTTATGTAGGCAAAGTGAGTTTTGCAATGTGACCAAGAAGCAGGCATCGAACAGCCATGAAATTTTGTATTCATTAAATCCAAGCCTTTATTACTTGATTTGACTCAAATGAGTTCAAGTTTACCTGCAATAACGTAGAAATTCTAGACTTTGAAAATTGATACTAGAACGTTTTTGAGAAAATGGACAAACTCGGCATCGTGGTGTCATCAAGTACCTCCATAAAATGGGTTAGCTCCTAAGGGCATTCATGCCGATATGGTTGCTACATTAGGGGATGATGCTCCTTCGTATGCAACCGTGAAAAGGTGGGCAGCAAATTTTAAGATGGCAAGGACAGCCTTGAATATGATGACTGGTGTGGACGACCCACAACGGCAACAACTGAGGAAACCATCAGCCAAGTGCACAGGGCCGTGATGGATGACAGGCGTTTAACTGTGAATCAGTTAGCTAACACTGTTGGCATCTCCCGTGAACGAGTAGAGAACATTCTACACAGTGAATTAGGAATGTCGAAGGTTTCCGCCAGATGGGTGCCACGGCTTTTGACGCCTGACCAAAAGTTGACCAGACTGAACCTGTCACAAGCCAACTTGGCTATTTTTAAAGCAAACCAAGATGGTTTTCTTGACCGTTTTGTCACTCAGGATGAGTGTTGGGTTCATCACTTTGAGCCACAGACCAAAAGACAATCCATGCAATGGAAGCACCCTGGCTCACCCCCCTCCAAGGAAGGCAAAGGTCGTCTCCTCTGCAGGGAAGGTGATGGCATCAGTGTTCTTGAATGCCAAGGGCATAATATTCATAGATTACTTTCAAAAGGGCAGAACAATTAATGGGGAGTATTATGCAGATCTGCTAAAACAATTGCGAAAAGCAATTAAGGCTAAACGACCCGGAAAATTGACATAAGGGGTCTTGTTCCATCAGGACAATGCGCCTGCTCATATATCGGTTGTCGCAATGGCTGCTGCGCATGACTGTGGCTTCACACTTGTCGATCACCCTCCGTATTCACCAGATCTAGTTCCATCAGATTATTTCCTGTTTCCAAAAATGAAAAAGCACTTAGCTTGGCAGCATTATCGGTCAGACGAGGAGGTGATAGCTGCTGTGGAGGAGTTTTTCAGGGACCAAGATGAGACCTTCTATACCACTGGGATCCAAGGACTCCAGCATCGCTTGAGGAAGTGTGTGGACAGGAAGGGAGACTATGTTGAAAAATAAGGCACTTTCAGCATGGACAAACCATTGGATCTTGGTCAGGCTCAGAACTTTTCAGCCTACCCTCGTATCAAGTACCAAGTCCGTGTAATAACTTCTCTTGTAGACCCCACTTCATATGAAAACTAGGTCTCACACAGATGCATTTTTTTCATTATTTAATTCGATAACACAAACGTATATTAAAAAGAGGATATTACACGAGTGGTCATTTCATATGAAATTTATAAACGAGCCTTTGGCGAGTTTCATACATTTCATATGAAACGACCGCTCATGTAAGGTTCTTTTTATCATATGGACACTTTAAATTGGATTTCATCGCCCTAAAATTTGACAAAAAAATCCACATAAATGCATGGCTGACATGGACGTCGTCCTGGCGTTACCGCTAAAGCGTTACCGCTAAAGTGTTATTTCACGTGTGGTCATACGATTTTTATTACACGACGTTATCCACTGCTTATCAACTTCGTCATAGGATAAAAAGAGGATCTTACATGAATGTTCATGTATTATTGAATTTATTAAATGCGTTTTAAATGGCATATGATAAATAGAAGCAAGCCTCGCATTTTATCCCTTTTCCTCAACGAGTTTAATGAATTCAGTAATACATGAGCACGAATGCACGCTTCTATTTATCATATGCCATTTAAAACGCATTTTATTCACGATTGTTTTACAAAGATATGAATATTCCGCTATTAGTAAACGCGACGTCGTTAAGGACGTCGTACATGCAACGTAACGGGGCGTATCTTACTAATTTGCATATTTACTCGTAATCCACTAGTGGATTAACTCGTAATCCACTAGTGGATTACGGAATTTATTACATGGCGTTATTACACTCTTAGACGCGACGTCATATGATAAATACAGATCATTCATTCTCCTATTCAAAAAATAGAATTTATAAACCTCTGGGGGTAAACCAATCCGATAAAGAATCGAGTGCGAAGCACGAGTTTCTTTGACGGATTGTTTTACCTCCAGAGGTTTAAACATCCCATATTTAAAACAGGAAAAATGAATAATATGTATTTTACATGCACTTCCATAGACTTTTAGGACAGTTTGGATCTTGAATTTTGGATCTGAATTCCCGTTCAATTGACTGTTTACAGCTTAGGTTAGCGGCTCAATCAGCATAGTGTTACAGAAGCTGGGAGGGAAAAAACTGGATGGGCGCCATTATGAAAGCGCTTTATACAGTTTTGAACCAAAAAAAGAAGAAACAAAGCCCCCGCCCATCGGGATTTGAAGAAATAGATTGACTGCATGATGCTTCCACGCAGAGCTAAAACCAATCCGCCGAGGAGTACTGGTAAGCCGCTTTGAGGATCTAAGCCTGCCCGGGCAAAGCGCTGCGAGTGTCGGACCGTCCATGCTTGTAAACCCTATTAGTTTCATAGGGCGGCAGGGCTTGAGATGTCATTTCATCTCAATGTCGGGAAAAAGTCCCACAAAATTTGAAGCAACGTCTCATAAATGACCTTTAAAGTGTTGACGGAGACGTTAAACCTCCAACCAAACAAATAAAAAAGGGGTTTAGTAATACAACAAATTAATTGAGATCAAACATCCTACTCAATGACCATATCCCTGTTTTTTTTTTTTTTTTTTTTTTTTTTTTCAGCGTTGCATCCGACTCAAACGCCACGTATTATGAACGTATGTTGATATCGTTTCAGACGTCATTGCAATGACGCAATGAATAACGTCGACGGGACTGAAACTTTCCGGCGTTTGTATATACCGATTTCACCGCAAAAGCGGTATCTTGTATCTTTCATATAAAGTAGTTCCAGCTAAAGGGCTCAGAGGAAATATTTCTTCTTAGCAAAGTTAAGTCATCATGGTAGAGTAGAAGCCTCCGTGTTGCAGTGGTTACGCTACTCGCCTTGTAAACCAGGGATCGCAGTATCGATCCCGGGCTTCTCCAGACTTTCGGATGAGTCTTTAAACCGAGGTCCCGTCTCCGTATGACCTTAGCTGTTGGTGGGACGTTAAACTAAACTCACTCACTCACTCACTCACTCACTCATCATGGTAGAAATCATAGTATAGGGCCAGTCTCTCTGTTATGCATGTAATATACTGATTTATCATTTGACGTTGCGTTTAAGAATGCAAGGTACCTAAAAGTTTCCAAGACTCTTTCTAGACTGTCTGTATCGTACCTGGTCGCAAACTGCAACAACAGGTTTTCAGAAGGGTTTTCTTTATTAATTATGTTAAGTAGTCCGTGAAATGAATACCCTCTAAACCCCACTTTATGTAGAGAAAACGGGGCTTTACAGGGGTATACACTATCTTGCTTATTTCTGCTCCAAGACATAGGTTGTGGGTATTCGTTACAATCGCCTCAATGAGGCGGTTCTAACGAGCATCACATTCTGTGTTCTGAGTATAATTAAGGCGTAACTATACCACATGTAGTGACACAGAGGCCTTTCTGATATTTAATCTTCATCAGTTCATCAGTGTGTCTCAGCCCCAAAGTTCTGAAACCGAAACGGATGATGGACAAGACCCGGCAAACACAGCACCCCCCCACCCTTTGAGCACACACCGACCAACGTACCTCATGAGACAGGTCAACTGGAGGCATCATGCAAGAGACGCCTACCCTAGGACATATAGGCGTCCCCCACCGAGCAAACATCAGTAAACATGGCCCACACTCCACGAAGTCCGGGGCATCAGGAAGGAGATGTCCAAAGTAGCGAGACTTGCAAAAAAAAAAAAAAAAAAGATATAACAAAAAGTGGCAACCAAATCCGTTAAGATACATGTCTCACCTGACAAGTCTTAGTTTTAGAAAAATTAGAATTTTATTCTGCCAAAAAGAAATAAAAGTATAACAATAATATAGTTATTTAAATCAGTATTTGAGTTCTGACGTCAGCACCGTATTCAATCTCAGCACTAAGGAACTGATACAGAGCTGATGATACCATAGGGGACGAACGAATCATCCACCAGCAGAGATACCGACCCGCTGGTTGCAATTAAGGCGTAATAAGAAACATATAACAAATAAAGTAGCCTTTTTAGAGGAATGAAAGAATGCACTAGCTCACACGTGTACGTTATCGTAATTGATTGACTGTGCTTTCTTGAATTCTTCAACTTCTGCAAAAAGGTTTTATCACATGATAATGAATACCTTGTTTGGTTTGGTTTGGAATGCATTCGAGGCTGCCAGTTTATCCAATGTTGAAGTTATATTTTAGAAATAAAGGTAATGGTTGATTTGTAAACACTCGTACAGTAACACCAAACCAAATTGCACATGACTCTTTTTCTATAGTATGTGTTCAACAACCGATCAGTCTCATACGGAACCCTGGAAGGGACAAGCAATTTATTTAATATGTTGTGTGCACACGATATAGTCTTGTTTGCACAACATAGATCCTGTGTGGACAACATAAAATATTGTGCACACAACTTATTATCTTGTTCGCACAAGATATTATCTTGTGTTCACAAGTTATTAAATTGTTCGCATATTATCTTGTTTGCACAACATAGATCTTGTGCAGACAACATAATATCTCGTGCGTACAAGATATTGTCTTGTTCGCACAACTTAGTTAGCACAATTTAATCAGGCGCATAAGATACTATGTTGTCCGCAAAAGATCTATGTTGTGTAAACAAGATAATATACTGTGCGAACAAGATAGTATACTGTGCGCACATGATATTTAGTTGTGCGAATAACATATTATCTTGTGGGCACAGGATAATATCTTGTTCGCACAACTTAATATCGTGTTCGCTAAACATATTAAAAGAAATACATGTCTCTTCCCAGGTTACGTAGCCTGAGGTACTAGTCCATACATATAATTGGACACTTAAATACAATAAAATTTGACAAAACAAAATGGAGGAAAATGAGCAAGACTTGAGTAGTTGCCGAATATTCGCATCAATATCTTGAAAAAAAAAAATATATATATATATAGCTTGGATCACCTTGGCAAAATAGCCTCTAACCCTTATCCTGCGGAAAATGACAACCTCTATCTTGAAAACAGTGCATTATCCAGATCAGATGGCTTTCGAAGTTGCCATCTGATCAAGATCTCCAGGTACCCATACAACACATAGCAAAGCCTTTTCGGACTACATGAATGCACTGGCTGATCTGAGCTGCATACACTCAAAAACATTTTCACATAGCGCAGTCCGAAACGTTCCCGTCAACACTATTTAGGTTATTTTGGAGGGGCTGCTTCCTATTTTGGGGGTCTTTTACCAGACATTGTGATTGAATTACATCTCAAGCCCTGCCACCCAGTGAAACCTACATGGTTTTTATTGATGGAACAGTCCGACTCACACAACTTTGCCTTAGACCTTCTAAGAGGTTTACCAGTACTCATGTGCGGTCGGGTTCAGCTCTGCGTGGAAGCATCATGCAGCCCAATCTATTTCTCGAAGCCCCGATGTGCGGGGACCAAGTCCGAATACGTAAAAAAGTGCGGTTTTCGTTAACTAGTATAAATGGCACATAATATGAAACCAGTGACCCAGCAGACTGCCGTGTTCATTACTTAAAGATCCATGCAAGGCAAATCCTTGTTGTTCCGATATTGAAAAGAGCAAAGTTTGTTTGTGCTGAGATTTTACGTCCCCGTCAACACTATTTAGGTCATTTTGGAGACGTTGCTTCTGATTGTGAAGGACCTTTACCCGTCAATAGATAAAATGACATCTCAAGCCCTGCCACCAAATGCTACCAAAAT
The DNA here is from genome assembly GCA_963580285.1 of Lucinisca nassula. Taxonomy (NCBI): domain Eukaryota; kingdom Metazoa; phylum Mollusca; class Bivalvia; order Lucinida; family Lucinidae; genus Lucinisca; species Lucinisca nassula. Next base: position 107,832,101 of record OY757024.1, on the reverse strand, counting down.
GGTTTATATGTATAGACTCCCACCACTTTGTGGTTTACCAGTACGGTCTGTTTAAGCTCGACGTGGAAGCACCGTGCAGCCCAATCTATTTCTCCAAGCCTCGATGGGCGGGGACGTAAATTAGAGTAGAAGGAGCAGTGGTAGTGGTAGGAGTAGTAGCAGCAGCAGCCCTACCACTCAAAGAAACCGCTGGGGTTTAAAGAGCGGTCTGACTCGCACCACTTTTTCTGGGCAGGCTTAGTCGTGAGCCGTTTCTCAGCAGTTTCAGCTCTGCGCGGAAGCAACAGCAGCCGAATCTAATAAAGAACATGGTGAACGATTCATTGATTTTTATGAGTGCTGACGCAGATCAACATAGAAAACTCGCGTAAAATACATTATAAACCTAACTTTGTTATAGAATAAAGTAGGTCTCTTGCCAAGAACTGCCCCCCCCCCCCCCCCCCCCCCCTAAAAAAACTGCACTTCGATATGATAACACCCTTATGAAACGTAAATCGGAGTTTACAAGTGTTAACTTGTCAAAACCTTTACATAAGGAAGAGTAGAACGTTTGTGGTGTTTTTGCCTTCTTTAAAGGAGAAGTGACGCCTTAAAGTCCCCATCGAATGAGGGTGACGGTTTTTAAATGCTATTCGCACCATCGTTTAATACACTGAAAAAAATAATAAATTGAAGGTAAGGCTAATTTGCTTTAATGATATCTTTGTCATATAATTTGGCCATTAAGTAAAGGAACTTAATTCCTTCCAAAATGTTTTGAATATCCAGGTGGGCTAAAATAGACGCTGTTTCATTCCTTCCTGGTATATCTGCTTCGTCTCTCTAAACACCACATTACATAGAGCAAACTGGGATTTATAGGGGTATTCACTTTTTTGCTTATTTCGGCTGCAGGACATAGGTTGTGGGTACTCGTTATAGCCGCCTCAATGAGGCGGTTCTAGCGAGCACGCACAACCCATGTTTTCGAGTTAAAATAAGAAAACAAGAGCTGTCATTGTAAGCGACCAATGCCCCCCGCGGGGACATTTGTTATGTCGGTTAAAGTTTTTGTGACGGACAGACAAACAGACAGACAGGGCAAAAACTATATGCCCCCGAGAATCTCTGTCGTGGGGGGGGGGGGGGGTGCAAAAATATCACAAATTTCCCTCAGAAATATTAACATTTTAGAGAAATGAAAGAGAGCTCTTCTATTTCACACAGATGTGTTATCGTTATGTCTGAACAATTAACAATGTGCATTCCTACAATAATTACACTTTGAGCGGATATGAGTAAAACTGAATATCGTTTGTTTGTTTGATTAGAGGTTTAACGTCCCCGTCAACACTGTATAGGTCATTTTGAAGACGTTACTTCCAATTGTGTGGGATTTCACCCGACCGTACGTTGAGATGAAAGACATCTCAAGCCCTGTCGCCCAATGAAGCCAATAGGGTTTATACGCGCTTTGCCTGGGCAGGCTTAGATCCTCTAAGCGGTTTTCCAGTATTAATGTGCAGTCAGTTAACGCTCTGCGTGGAAGCATCATGCAGTCCATCTATTTCTTCAAGTCCGGATGGGCGGGGGTCGAAATTGAATATCGTGAAAAAAAAAACAACTAAATAATGCATTTCAACCAATGAAAGTCTTACAGACCCGGTACTCAATTATAAGCATGTTAGTTAAATGACCCTACTGTCCAGCGGAGGATCACTATACTGGTGAGATTAGACCATAGATAATTTGACCAGCCAATGCTAGTGTTAGGAAAAGCAGCATTAACTCCATAGGTTGGAGACGATTTATGATCGGAGAAAAGCAATCGTTAAAAGCCTTTATTGAGTGTGCAAATTGTATGGCAATTGAAATTGATAATGCTTAATTTTCATTGTAAACAAGATCTCAGCAGTTATTGTGTACCCATAAGTTTGGAGTGGTCCATTTCCAATTATAAGGGTGTCAGGGTTTTTTTGTGTGTACAAAGTTTAACAAAAATGTAAGTACGTTAAGCAGAGAGTTGTGCGGCATCTGATCTGGTTCCACACTGTTTGCAAATGGCCCAAAAAGGACCGCTAGTCATACATGCGTTAAAGTTTTATATTTCTTCCAAAATTTCTAGTTTAAGGAGAGTAGTTAAATTGTTGCGGAAAGTGTTCATTTGCTTTCCGAAAAGTTCATAAAAACTGAACAGTCATAGAGTGGTCAAGAAAATTCTTACCACTTTTATACCAAGAATGTATATACGGGGGTGTGCATGTCTTTCAGTTTCAGAAACATAAGTAGGGCGATTCTGACAATATCCGAACAGTTCTAAAGGTGATCTTAATGATTAAATTTTGCTACAGAATAGAACAGAATATATTTTATTTGGTACTGTAGGTCTCCGGACCATAATACAACATATACACACAAACCGACCACAGAGTTACTTTGTTTACGGAAAAGTGACCCAAAATGAGTTGAAAATAAGATTCGCCTTAGTTAATTAAGTTCTTTTTTTGTGGGAGTAGGGGTGCGTTACGGCCCTTCAAGATTATTTTAAATAATAATAAAAAACAAAAATAACAAGAATTTCACCACCAGCTATGTTCAGTCTGAGATAGTAGTTCTTGAGAAGTGGACTTGAACATTTGGGTTAGCGCAAATGTTGAGGGATTGTCCAACGGACGAACGAACGGACGGAAAACCGGTCTCCTTTGTCGCGCCCTGCCAATAGCAGGTGCTTGAGAAAAAAACAAAAAAAAAAAAAAAAAAAAAAAGAAAAGTTCAAGTTCAATTTCATAGATTTGCACTGCCATCACGAACATGCCTATATAATTTTGACCCCTTTAACCATTTTTTTTTTGTATATTAAAACTGAGGTTTACAGGGGTAAATATTCTTTTTCTAATTTCTTAGATTGTGGATACTCCTTAGAACTGCCTCGTCGATGCGGTTCTAACGAGTACCCACAATCTGTTTTGAGACGAAATATCGGATTTTTTTTTATGTCCCCGGTAGCGATAGCGGGGACATATTGTTTTTGCCCTGTCTGTTTGTTGGTTTGTTGGTTTGTACGTGGACAACTTTAACGTTGGCCATAACTTTTGAACCGTTTGTGATAGAGCTTTCATATTTGGCCTGAAGGTTCCTTGTGACAAGACCTTCACATTCATGCAAAAAAATTTGACCTGTGACCTTGACCTTGACCTTTGACCTACTTAAAAGAAAAAAATAACATTGGTCATATCTTTTGAACCACTTGAGATACAGCCTTCATATTTTGCATGTATGTTCCTTGCGGCAAAAGCTTTACATTCATGCAAAAAATTTTGACCTGTGACCTTGACCTTGACCTTTGACCTACTTAAAACAAAAAAAGTAACATTTTGGTCATAACTTTTGAACCGTTTGAGGTAGAGCCTTCATATTTTACATGTAGCTTCCTTGTGACAAGAGCTTTACATTCACACAAAAAATTTTGACCTGTGACCTTGACCTTTGACCTACATAAAAGAAAAATGTAACATTTGTCATAACTTTTGAACCGTTTGAGATACAGCCTTCATATTTAGCATGTAGGTTCCTTGTGGCAAACGCTTTACATTCATGCAAAATTTTGACCTGTGACCTTGACCTTTGACCTACTTAAAAAAATAAACATTTTTGGTTATAACTTTCCAACCGTTTGGGATAGAGCTTTCATATTTGGCATGTAAGTTCCCTGTGATTAGAGCTTTTCATACATGCAAAATGTTTGGACCATGACCTTGACTTTTGACCTACTTAAAAGAAAAAAATAAAATTGTTCATAACTTTTGAACCGTTTAAGATAGAGCCTTAATATTGGCATGTAGGTTCCTTGTGACAATAGCTTTACATTCATGCAAATTTTTTGGACCTGTGACCTTGACCTACTTTAAAGAAAAAATATTATTGTTCATAACTTTTGAACCATTTAAGATAGAGCTTTCATATTTGGCATGTAAGTTTCTTGTGTCAAAGGCTTCCCACACAAACAAAAATCTTGAACTGTGAGCAACTTTGAATTAAAAAAATGACCATGCCCGGGGACATGTTCGTGTTTCACAAACACATCTTGTTTTATCTGAAAATGTTCATTTTTGGTGGCTAAACTGTCAATATATTTGAATAGGCGCGTTTTCGTAATGCTAAAAAGCGTGACATAGCGCTCAGGCACATACAAAGTCTTACAGTCAGGAGAAGAAACTAATAAATAAAGTCTTTTACACATGCAACCTTGTACAGTGAAGACTGTACCATTGATGAGTGACGAATTAAGGTTTTTTTTTTGTTTGTTTTTTTTTTTGTTTTGTTTTTTTGTTCATAATAAGTGCAATGCAGTTTGTTTAAAATTGTACATCTTTAAAATATATTGAAAATAAGAATATTTTTATATGAAATATAACAAGATGTGGCATTCCTCCGAATGCACCCTATACGTTATAAGTCAAAATAATAAATAAATCCTTTTGCTTGCAGAACTGCGCGTACCCATGTTACAATGCGTGTCTGTAATTAATCATGGGCGTAGTGTTTATGCATCACATTTGATTTTATTACACAGGTACTCAGAATTGACCATTAGCTAATTTTATTGGTCAGCTAGTTCCGTGCCAAAGCCCCCCACCCAGTATTTTTTTTCTAACTGACAGTTCCAAGGCGGTTCTTCTGTTTTTGTTTTGTTATTATTATGATTATATTGTTATTATTATTGTCTGGAGACCCCACGACCCTTGGTTTGTGAGGCCACTACACCACGGTGTCTTCTGAACACCCTAATCTGTAAATCCACAATTTATATGAAAAAAGGGGTGTCCATATATCACCCCTTATTCTGTCTGATATTTAAGCCCCCGCCCATAGGGGCTTGAAGAAATATATGGGCTGCATGATGCTTCCACGCAGAGCTGAATCCGGCCCGCACACTAGTACTGGTAAACCGCTTGGAGGATCTAAGCCTGTCCAGGAACCGCGGTGCGAGGCGGACCGTCCATGCTAATAAACCCTATTGGTTTCATTGGGCGACAGGGCTTGACATGTCATTTCATCTCAATGTCGGGTAAAAGTCCCACAAAATTGGAAGCAACGTCTCCAAAATGACCTTTACAGTGTTGACGGGGACGTTAAACCTCAAATTAAACTGTCTGATATTTAATTGTACGAATTTGAAGTGCTATACAGACTTAGGTATACACCCCGTATTTTATATCCTTTGTTAATCCACGAGTTTAGAGAAATTAACGAGCAAAAGTTGTTGGATTGTTATCTAGTCCATCAACAACAACAACGACAATAAAATATGACAAGATCGTGAGTTTACAGTTATGATCTGAATAGACCTATACATTATTCTAACATTAAAAATATCCACGGAAAATATTAGGGACGTACGGAACCCGGGAAGGGACATGATTTTTTATTTTTATTATGTTGTGCGAACAAGATAATATCTTGAGCGGACAAGATATTATCTTGTTCGGACAACATATTATCTTGTGCGGACAAGATATTATCTTGTGCGGACAAGATATGATCTTGTTTGCACAACATAATATCTTGTGCGCACAAGATATTATCTTGTTCGCACAACATATTATCTTGTTTGCACAACATAGATCTTGGGAAGTTGTGCGGACAAGATATTATCTTGTGCGGACAAGATATTATCTTGTGCGGACAAGATAATATCTTGTGCGCACAAGATAATATCTTGTGCGCACAAGATCTATGTTGTGCAGACAATATATTATCTTGTGCGGACAAGATAATATCTTGTTCGCACAACTTAATATCTTGTGCGGACAAGATAATATCTTGTCTGCACAAGATAATATGTTGTCCGCACAAGATAATATCTTGTGCGGACAAGATATTATGTTGTGCGGACAAGATATTATGTTGTGCGGACAAGATATTATCTTGTGCGGACAAGATAATATCTTGTCCGCACAAGATAATATGTTGTCCGCACAAGATAATATCTTGTCCGCACAAGATATTATCTTGTGCGCACAACTTATAAATTAAAAAAAAATCATGTCCCTTCCCGGGTTCCGTAGGGACGATTGTTTTTTTTTTTTTTTTTTTTCATAATTAGTGGATTGCATTAAAGGTGTATGATAGCAAAACTGGAATAAAATTGGTTCTTCTATTATATTTAGCAACTGGTTCCATCAAACAGGTTGCAAGCTCAAAAATGTCAAAGTCAGAAATAAAACTCTTTCCATCAAATTAAAAAATGAGGAATGCGTCATCGAATATATACATGTATTTACAAGATATGAGGTGTCGATATACAACCTAGTTAAGTGGTATTTTAACCGAAATATCAGGCGCATATATTGCATATATAAAGCCCCGCAATGTCATTTGTATATGGCATCCACCGTTTGACACAGCGATTTCTTTGCTATCTCCAAAAATAGTTACATTTCTAACGAAAATGTGTGATATTCTTCTTCTTTTTATCTTCCAAACATATGTTGTGGTTGCTCGTACGGCGATTATAACGAGTTTTTGTTTGTCTGATTTGAGATTAAATGTCCCCGTCAACACTGTACACGTCATTTATGAGATGTTCATCACTTGAACAAGTCCGTGATATAAAGACGCCCCCCCCCCCAACCCCACTTCATAAAGAGAAAACGGAGGTTTACGGGGTTAAACATTATTTTCCTCATTTCTGCTCCAAGACATAGGTTGTGGGTACTCGTTAGAACCGGCTCGATGGGGCGGTTCTAACAAGCACCCAAAACCTATGTTTGGAGTATAAATAAGAAAAATGTCACAAATTTTCATCAGAAAAAATTGCTTTTTCGAGATTTGAAAATGCAATATAGCACACGGATGTGTTATCGTTTTGTGGGACTTTTACCCGACATTGAGATGAAATTACATCTCAAGCCCTGTCGCATAATGAAACAAATAGAGTTTAAAAACATGGACGGTCCGACTCGCACCGCTTTGCCTGGGCAGGCTTAGATCCTCTAGGCTGTTTACCAGTACTCATGTGCGGCCGGTTTCAGCTCTGCGTGGAAGCAGATTCATGCAGCCCATCTATTTCTTCAAGCCCCGATGGGCGGGGGCAGGATTATAACGAGTATCCACAACCTATGATAAAGAAACATAATGTATATACCTATAAACCCCTTAATTTTCACTACAGAATGAGATATAAAGGGGTGTCCATTACACGGTTCTGTTATCATGCTGAGCTTTTGGTTCATAAAAACTACAATTTCTACGTTTTCTATGTATTTCCTTTAATTCTGTACACAAGACCTACGTCGGTGAACATACAGCTACTACAGACTGCTACAACTTATACACTTATACAAAATATATACTGATTCTTTTTTTTTTTTTTTTTTCGTTATTATTATTGGTTCAAAATTTGCCAAAAAACAAAGCCATTTGGTCCCCCATTTATCACTTTATCAGTGGCGTGATTTTCTTTGTTTTTGTTTGTTTGTTTAATATTATTATTGTTTTTGTTTTACGGCCCTTTCAAGATAATTAAACTTACATCGAGCCGATCGTTACTCAGAGGTGGGCGAAAAACCGAGTTCCAGGAGAAAAAACTCCACATTACCTTCGGTTGCAGAACTTGGCGTCTAACATGTGACCCGAGCCAGGCTCGAACCACAGCGGTGAGAGTCCTAATGATTAAGAGTCATTATCCACTGTGACGTTATGACAGATGTCGGCCCCCGCCCATAGGGGCTTGAAGAAATATATGGGCTGCATGATGCTTCCACGCAGAGCTGAATCGATCCGGCCCGCACACTAGTACTGGTAAACCGCTTAGAGGATCTAAGCCTGTCAAGGAACCGTGGTGCGAGCCGGGATCGTCCATGCTAATAAACCCTATTGGTTTCATTGGGCGACAGGGCTTGAGATGTCATTTCATCTCAATGTCGGGTAAAAGTCCCACAAAATTGGAAGCAACGTCTCCAAAATGACCTTTACAGTGTTGACGGGAACGTTAAACCTCAAATCAAACAAACGTTATGACAGATGTGTGCCTTGCGTTGAGGTTTACAAGTACATTGGGTAGTTTCATTATATTTTCATAAGTATGTAATTTATGTAATAAATGACGCATACAAATTATTGTATGTAGAAAGTAAAATCGACATGACAATCTATATCCACCAAACTGATGGTGCAAAAGAACATGCATTTACATCTTTGAATACGCCTTCGCCTTAAACCAGAAAGGTGGGGCGTACAAACCGCCACTAAAGATAAGAAAATTCGGTGGCTCTTACATGATGAAAAAATAAGAATAAATAATACACAACAAACTCAGTGAGTAAAATGTAACACGTATATGGGTGCTCGTTTGAAATAGCCATATCCTAATCAGGGAAATAAGGTTTTCCTACGTAACCCTCTTTGTATTTAAAGTGGAGTTTACAACGGGCCTCCATGGCCTATTTGTTAAGAGCGCTGACTCTTAATCATTAAGTCTCTCACCGCTGTGGTTCGAGCCTACTCGGGTGGAAATGCGAAGTTCTGCAACGGAAGGTCAGGTGGTGTTTCTCCGGGTACTACCGTTTTCACCCACTTCTGATTAACAATCAGCTCGAAATAAGTGAAAATATCTTGAACGGGCCGTAAAACCAACGCAAAAAGTGGGGATTACAAGACCGCTCATAACAAGCGATTCTAACGAATAATAACCATTATACAGAGAATAGCGTGGCTTACAAAGATCTACAGTGTTGACTGTGCTTCTGCTCCGAGTCACAGACTGTGGGTAAACCAAGTAAACCTCACTTTCAACAGAAAAGATTGTGTTTACCAGGTATTTCCACATTTCTGCTGAAAATATTTTTCGCTAGATCTGGGACCAAGTAAATGTAAATTAGGTCCGTGGCTAGATGTGTGTCTTTTTCAGAGCCTTAAAAGGGTAACAGTGTCTGAAATTAATGATATGCTCGTAACCCTCAGAAACATTAAAACGTCACGACTTTTCGCCTGAAAAATGACATTCATCCCAAACAAGCCTATATAGTGTTGAGCCCCTTAAACCCCACTTTTATGTAGTGTACATTATTTTTCTTATTTGCGCTCAAAACATAGAATATTGGTACTCAATGGAACCGCCTTGGCACGGCAGTTCTAAAGAGTACCCACAATGTCTGTTTTAGCACAAATGTGAAAAATATCAGAATTTTGTGTTTGGAAATTTAAAGATTTGGTATTAAAATCTCAATATATTCGGGGCTTGAAAGGTGCCATGATGCTTCCACGCAGAGCTGAAACCGACCGCACACGAGTACTGGTAAACCGCTTTGACGATCTAAGCCTGCCCAGGCAAAGCGGTGTGAGTCGGTCTGCTCATGCTTATAAACCCTACTGGTTTCATTGGGCGACAGGACTTGAGATATCATTTCATCTCAATGTAGGATAAATGGCGCACAAAATTGGTAGCAACGTCTCCAAAATGACCTATACTGTGTTGACGGGGACGTTAAACCTCAAATCAAACAAACAACCAAACAATATATTTGAATAGGCGTGTTTTGAAGACAAAAACTTTCATGTGTGTGTGTGTGAATTCGGGTTTAACGTCGCTTTCAACAATTTTTCAGTCATATCACGACGGTGTCTGGTTGCGACAGGGAGCTCAATGCTCACTTTTATAGTGCTGCCTCACTGAAGTATCATGTCCCAGACACATTACATGATACCACACCCAGTCACATTATCCTGACACTGGGTCGACCAGTCCTAGCTCTACCCCGTAAATCTGAGTGCCAAGCGAGGAGCAGCTAGTACCATTTTTAACGACTTTGGTATGTCGCGGCCCGGGATCGAACCCGACCAAAACTTTCATCATGTTTACAAGTCCATATAATGAGCATTCTTGTAAGCCCACCTTCTATAGGGAAATGTCTGTTTAAATTAGTACAATGGTTTCCGTCTTAATATTTAGTGCGTGGGTAGTCATTAGAACCGCCTCAACGAGGCGGTACATGTACATGAACAAAGGCACACCTAAAGTCTATATCTAGAAAAGAAAAAAATAAATAAAAAAAGAAAGAAAATGAAACAAATTATTTGAAGAGATATGAAATACAATATTACAGTAGTGGTTTGCATCTGTAAATTTGCTTCTTTTCATATTTTATTAGACATCTGATATTTGTCGGTTATGTAGTTTTCACGCAGCGATAACGCCTCCCAAATGGCAATTAAGCCACGTTTACCGTAATCTGACCCCCTTCCAACCTGCAAATATGTTACATGTATAAATAATAATGATCTGAGAGTAGCATTCCGAACTTTGTCCGAAATACCGCAAAATTCGAGAAGTACATGTATGTTTGTGAGACAGCAAAAAATATTTATGATAGACTGCATCGTAATTCTACGGTTATTTTTCTTCAGTCTATTTGATTTGTTTTGTTTGATTAGAGGTTTAACGTCTCGGTCAACACTATAAAGGTCATTTTGGAGACGTTGCTCCCCATTTTGTGGGATTTTTACCTGACATTGAGATGAAAAGACATCTCAAGCCCTGTCGCCCAATGAAACCAATAGGGTTAATAAGCATGGACGGGCTGATTCGCACCGCTTTGCCTGGGTAGGCTTAGATCCTCCAAGCGGTTTACCACAACTCGTGTGCGGGTCGGTTTCAGCTCTAGATTGAAGCATCATGCAGCCCATATACTTGTTCGCGCCCCTATGGGCGGGGCCGATTCTTCAGTCCATATTCTCGACGTTTATAAGCATTAGGCTTAAACATTGAGTGCACAACCAGCTGCTTCTTCTTCTTCTTCTTCTTCTTCTTCTTCTTCTTCTTCTTCTTCTTCTTCTTCTTCTTCTTCTTCTTCTTCTTCATCCGCTTTTGAAGTCAAATTACTAAACGCACAGGACGGTCGATTGTCCCTGCGTTTAGGCTGGAAAATGGATCCTAAGCTTGAACCAAATTCGCTGAACCCTTAATTCGATCAGAGGAGATTCTGATGAACCGCCTTATTCGATTGCGACTGATCCCAGCTTTTGTGAGAATAGTTCCCACCCTGGTCTTACAGTGTTTCTAGCTTAAGATTTTAGAGAATTTAATTTTATGAAATGCTTGTTGGTGCCTGATGCTCTGTCTCTGGTCGGGCCCATCGGAGTCTAAATGTAGTTTTTCTTTTGCTCCAGCATTTCAGTTTCTTCTTGCTGTCGAGTACTCACCGTTGTTTCATCTCTGTGGTTGTTCTCGGAGATGTTGCACTGATGCGTTAGGTGGCATTGCGGGCGCGTAAAATCGATTTAAGGCCCCCCCCCCCCCCCCCTGTAAGAGAAATTGTCCTGACCGTTACAACGCGGTGCGTCTGTTTTGTTCTTATACTTCATCGGCATGTGTATGTCGCTGGTGTCGTTTTGATTTTGGATAGCTGATTGCCCTTGTTCACAGCCGGCCAACCGGAGTTCGTCCGTTGGTTAATATCTCAGTTGTTCTGTGCTGTATTTGACTAATGCTGTGGTCACAAAGATCGGCCGGTATCCGGGGATAGGGGGTAATCGTGAGTACACCGCTGGTTTGGCATTTTTTTCCGACATCGGACAACACCGGTCAAAAATTTGTCACACATCATTTACATAAATGGTACCGTCCGGAGGCCGTGCGGAGGCCGTTCGAAAACCGCCTCGTAATCGTACGGCATCTGTTTCCAAAGAGAAATCTTTTGGGGGCCGGCGAGGCAGTGAATACCGACCGAACATCTAATACTAATCGGCAGATTATCCTATGATGTCCGAGTGATAACCGGCCTATTCACCGGACATCGTACGAATATCGCCCGAGTATCTTACGGACAACGAACGATGCTTGTACCAGGCCTGGCCGAATGTCGGGCGATTGCCGGGCGGTGTGATGGAAACGCGCTATAATGATGTACACGGCGACTGATGGGGGTTTATATATTCAGCCCGATGTCCGGTTCTAGCCGGCCGGTGACCGGACGATGTTTGTAACATATCTGGTCCACACCGGTTCAAGCCGATCGGACATCGATGGGTTACTTTCCAATGTGTAAACAGACATCGGCCGGATATCGGCCCATGTCCGGTCCCAAAAATTTCTCCTCTGAGGCTACATACACTGGCCGATTACCCCTCGATTCCCCACCGGATATCGGACGATACTTAAACGATGTGTGAAGGATATGTGGCCAATTATGAAAATGTACGGGACACCGGAGAAATTTTAACTTCGAGTTAAAACTCTTCGGGCACCTCTCCGATGCTGCCTGAGAGCCCCGCCACCGGCCGGCCATGTCTGGAGTCCGGCCGGGGACTAGGCCAAAATGGCTAAAAATCATGCCGGGTGTACATCCTAAGCCTAATCGGAAGGGATTGTGACCAAAGCATAAACCGTGACAGAAGTAAGGGCGAGGATTGCGGCATTTAAGCCCCGCAGTGGCATTCTGTTCACTGGCGGTTCCCATGCGGTTCTTCTGTCGCGGTTTACTTTTTGTTATGGTTTGTCTTTGAGTGTGTGTTTTGCATGTATTTTTTTTTTTTTTTTTTTTTTTTTTTTTGGTTAGCCAATTGGCTATTTTGTGGGAAAGTGACTGTCCTTTTGGCTTTCCGCTATTGATGTTTCCATTAGGGTCTAGTTATTTCATGTTTTTTTTTATTTTTCATGGGATCTGTGGGTTAATTGCATCGATTCCTGATCACTGCCTTCACTTCTATTTAATAGAAGCCTCCGTGGTGCAGTGGTTACGCTACTCGCCTTGTAAACCAGGGATCGCAGGATCCACCCCGGGCTTCTCCAGACTTTCGAATGAGTGTTTAAAACCGAGGTCCCGTCTCCGTATGACCTTAGCTGTTGGTGGGACGTAAAACTCAAACACTCACTCACTTCTATTTATTAATGATTGTTTTGATTGCAGTTAGTACAGTCCTGGTATTTCATTTTGGAATGGTCTAAAAATTTTGATTCAGTTTTTGAAATAGATGACGGTATGTCTATGGTTGTTTGAAATCGATGACAATATTCCTACACAGAATATACAATCTTCCGTTTTAAATTATCCGTTTTGATTCCAGTCCATGTTACATCTTGCCTCTCGGAACAGCAAGAAAGGTAATCCCTACGGGCCTCCGTGGCCTAGTGGATAAGAGCGCTGACTCTTAGTCATTAGGTCTCTCACCGCCGTAGGTTCGAGCCTCGCTCGGGCCACGTGTGAGACGCCAAGTTCTGCAACGGAAGGTCAGGTGGTTTTTCTCCGGGTACTCCGGTTTACGCCCACCTCTGATTAACGATCGGCTCGATATGAGTGGAATAATCTTGAAAGGGCCGTAAACCCCCCCCCCCCCCCCCCCAACAAAAGTAATCCCTTTCAACCCTGAAACCCGGTACAGTTACTTATGCAAACAGTGTAAATCCTGACGTGATGGCTCTGAGCAAACTAATCGGGATATATATTGCGTACCATAAAATGGGCGTACCCATCCAACTTCATTGATGGAAGAGTGCACTCGTGAATCTCACGGGTGGGCGGATTTGAGGGTAAAGAAATTAAAGCATTGGCAGCACTGTTTGACCGATTGACTCAGAGTGCTGGTTGTGTAAAATGGCCGTGGACTTGGACTTTTTCGGTATACCCTTCGGTTCTTGTTCCTAATGCAGACAGTATAGACCCTGATCAGACGCCACATTATGTGACGTCTGATCTGGTCTACACTGTTTGCCAAACCAAACATATGATACCAGTCCAGATTTTACAGATAACTATCTTACATGTACGCAGCCATCTGACGTCATCATAGTGGAACACATAACACGGCTTGTTTAAGGTCGATTGGATTGTCAATCGACCCTAAGTTGCTAAGCCGAAAAGCTTTTCCGTGCTAAAGTACACGTGGCTATCACAGTCTTGTCGGAATAACTATTTTATCGAAAATATTTGCAGTGAGATCAGAGTGTTGCGTAAGATAGTTATATTAGAATAAAAGGTTTGGCTTGGCAAAAAATGTAGACCAAGACCAGACGCCACAGAACGCGGCATTTGATCAAGATCTACACTAATTGCTTAAAGCAACATATTTTTAAGGTTAAAATAAACATTGACCCAAAATTATTATAAGCATAGACTAAGTTACTATTACTGATTTGAAAGAAATCCAATTAACCTATTTATAGACTAAGGTATTACTAATTAAATGCATAAGAACACAGAACACATGTTTTTTTTTGTTTTTTTTTTTGTTTTTTTTTTCTTTTCATGGTTTAACTGCAGTTCTGTTCCGAAGTTAGCAGACATATGTGCGAGCTTTTACGTCTCTTACCAGACTGAAATATCATGCGGGTAGAAGTTGTATGGATACTAATGCCTAGAAGGGACATGCGATGTGCGAACAAGATAATATCTTCTACGCACAACTTTATATCTCGAGCGCACAAGCCTCTTGTGAGCTCAAAAATGCAGTGTTTTCCCAGAAAAATAATAAAAGTACCGGTACAGATTATTTGTGTGCAGAGCTATTTAAATCTGCATTTGATATAATATGTCCGTTTCTCTTAAAATTGTATAATAGATTGCTAGCAAAGGGTGAATACCCTCGATTATGGAGCGAGGGGATCATTGTTCCTATATTTAAAGGCGGAAACCCCGACGAAGCAGGAAACTATAGGGGGATAACTCTTATAAATATAATGGGTAAAATTTACTCACAAATATTACTGAACCGGCTACAAAAATGGTCAGAGAAAGAAGAAAAAATTTTAGACAGCCAATTCGGTTTCCAAAAAGGCAAATCTACAGTCGATTGTATCTTTGCATTTTATTCTATTATTGCAAAGACATTGAGCATGGGCGAAAAATTATACTGCGTTTTTATTGATTACGAAAAGGCGTTTGATAAAATTAATAGATCCTTTCTGTGGCAAAAGCTCTTATCTGAAGATGTCAGTAGTAAATTTGTTAATGCTTTGCGATCCATGTATACAATTGTCAAATCTTGTGTAAAATTTCATTCAGCTTTTTCAAGTTTTTTCACTTCATATAACGGCTTAAAGCAGGGGGATCCGAGTTCCCCACTATTATTCATGCTGTTCATAAATGATATTGTGCAAAACATAAATACAGATTTAGATGACATATTTACCATTGGTGATTTGCAGCTATTTTTGATGTTATATGCAGACGATGCTGTGGTTTTCGCTAAGTCACCGGTGGTTTTACAATCTATTTTAAACGATATCGAATCATACTGTACTCTCTGGGGCCTTAAAATAAATACAGCAAAAACAAAAGCTATGATATTTGAAAAAGGCAGACATAGACATTTCGACTTTTATCTCAATAATGTTAAGCTGGAAATAGTAACATCATTCAAATATTTAGGTATTTACTTTTTTAAAAATGGAAACTGGAATAGAACACAAAAACGGTTAGCTCAACATGCATCATTCGCCTTACATAACCTGTTTTTACTTTTTCGGCAACTTGAGCTTGCAACATCTGAAAAATGTAAACTGTTCGATGCCCTGGTTGGATCTATCCTGAATTACAGCTCGGAGGTATGGGGAAATTATGAGGCTAAGGATATAGAAACCGTGCATACAAAATTCTGTAGGTGGATATTACATGTTCGGAAATCAACAAATCTTTCAGGACTCTACGGAGAATTAGGTAGATTCCCGTTAGGAATTTACAGAAAAATAAGTATGATTCGATATTGGATAAGATTACTAAAATCTGCTGATAATTTTATTCCTAAGAAAATATATCTTATGTTAAAAAATGATGTGGATAACAACAGAACGTATAACGGCCTCAATTGGGCTTTTCAGGTTAAAAGTATCTTAGATAATCTCGGACTTAGCAACATATGGATTGACCAGTTTCATATTAATATCCCTTTTGGCCAAATAAAACAAAGACTTTTTGATACATACAAACAATCCTGGTATTCTTCAATAAATAACTCGAATAGACTTGAATTGTATGCGCGCTATAAGCATGAGTTCGAAATGGAAAAATATCTAGATTTTCTGATGGAAAAGAAATACAAGATTGCATTTACACAATTCCGATTATCATCACATGATTTGGCCATAGAACGCGGAAGGTATGAAAATTTAAGTAGAAATGAAAGAGTTTGTAAATCTTGTAACAGTAATCAGATAGAAAATGAATATCACTTCCTATTGGTGTGCCCATACTACAGAAATCTACGTCATAAATATTTGAAATCATACTATTGTCATTGGCCAACGCTTAATAAATTTGACGATTTAATGTACAAAATGAACAAAAATGTAATATGCAATGTTGCTAAATTTATCTATCATGCTTTTGACTTAAGAAAACAAGTGCTGACGTTTAGTTAGTTTTCTTTTTGTATATTATATAGGGGGTCCTACACGAGTGGCCATTTCATATGATATTTATGAAACGAGCCTTCGGCGAATTTCATAAATTTCATATGGAGTGGCCACGAGTATTAGATTATAATTTATCATATGACTGCTTTAAATAGGATTTATCGCCTTGAATTTGAAAATTTTTGGCAAAAATGCATTGATGACATGGACGTCGTCATGACGTTATTTACTCTCGCCAAGGTGTCAGTGCGCGTGTGGTCATGCGATATTTATTACACGACGTTTTCCACTGCTTATCAACAACGTCATATGATAAATAAGTATATTATATATGATATACAATCTGGTAGAGCTCCTCTGCAAATATGCTCTTCAATATGCTGTGTTTATGCCCTCGCCACTGTATATGTTTTTTGTAGGCTATAAGCATTGTAGATGTGCTTAATGCTGAATAAACTTATGTTATGTTATGTTATGTTATATTTTGTGAACACAACTTATTAGCTTGTTTGTACAAGATAATATCTTTAATCGTGGCTTTTGGTTCCTCGGGGCTTTTTTAAACAATAAACATTGAAAATCGGTGTTTTCTCGGGGTTTAAGTATGGATTTCTTCGTTCATACGCATTATAGGGTTGAAATATCGCTTTATGGTCGAATATCAAAATTGCAATGTGTCCGAATTATTTTGTCCCCTGAAGGGTTTCCTGGTAGGTTCTTCTGTCGTGGTTTATTAAAGTCAGTATAGTTCGTTTTTGAATAAAAAAATTTTCCTGGTTGATAGTTATATCCCGATTGTGTGCCGCGGTTGATATTTGTATGTGGTAACATTTTTCACCATCACCTTCTCATACGCGATCTTCGTAAAATATATTATAAAACAGATATTAATCTACGTATAAAAAGGGAGAAGGCAGTCAACTCTTATTTTTCTTTTTACTAAAAATATGTGTTTTGAATTGATACGGGATGACTAAAATCAATCCTTACATAACGATGCATGTGAATATAAAATGTGAGGTGAGAAGAATTGGATATTTTAGTTAAAGTCTTAAAACAGTCAACTACTTTTGCTTTATATCATCCTGAAACGGTGGATCTACAATTTATATAAGATACGGGGTGTCTCAATTTCACCTTTTTTATACCCCAATCACAAAGTGAGGAGGGGCATATAGTTTTGCCCTTGTCCGTATTATATACGTACGTACGTACGTCGGTACGTCACATTTTGTAGTAATAATCCTGCCTCTGCAACTCCTCCTACAGTATTTGATGCAGGGCATTGAAACTTGCAACACTTTTAAGACACATTGGACATGTGCATAAAGGAAACAGGATCCCGATCCAGCCCCTTATTTTAGAATTATGTTCCCTTGAAAAACTTAATCATTTTGTAGACTGGGAGGTTAAATAGTAAAGTTCGTGTCTCCACAACTCCTCCTACAGTATTTGATGCAGGGCATTGGAACTTGCAACACAGTTCAGACATGCATTGAACATGTGCATAAAAGAAACAGAATTCTAATCCCCGCATAATTGCTGAATTATGTCCCCTAGAACGACAATTATTTTGGCCATATCAGGATGTTAAATATACATGTATTGTGTTGTTCGTGTCCTCACGACTCCACCTACAGTATTTGATGCAGGACACTGAAACTTGTAACACAGTTCAGAAATGCAATGAACATATGCATAGGGAAAGCCTGGGAAGGCTTTGTTCTTCTAAGTCATGTGATGTGTGGGGTTTATGTCCAAAAACATCTAAGGTCATACGGAGACTGGACCTCGGTTTAAAGTCTCGTAAAATGTCAATGCAAATTTAGATTGGACGACATGGCATGTTTGTTTCTTTTTGGATATCAATAGCCCAGACAACACTATCCAGGATCCGAGGTTATAATTTTTTTATCTCAACTGAGCATGAAATTGGTCCTGCTCACAAATTTTAAAATGCCAACAATGTTGGCATTTTAAACAAATTTTAAAATGCCAACAATGTTGGCATTTTAAAATTTGTGAGCAGGACACGTATCATTCTCTGCTATCTGAGAAAGGAAAATCGCTCAACTTCTTAGTATTTTAATTTTTATGAGCACCACAAGTTTCATGCTCAGCTGAGTTGAGCATAAAAAAGTTTTATAACCTGGGGGCCAGGTCACCTTCTTCCTGAGCAGGCTTCCTGCTGCTGGTCATGTAATTACTGGCAATTTGAAAATTATTCCTGACTCTAGGATAAGGAATATAATTTCTAAAGGACCGAAATATCGGTTTCCTTCTAAAATTGATTTCAGTAAATGTAGAGATGAAATCGCTGCTTCCTTGAATGAATTCAGTAATCGATGGTGTAAGCGAGAGTATGTTGAGTGTAAAGCCCTAAAGGACTGGAAACTTAGCATTTTAAGACTAGTGAATAAACGCATTTCTTTCTATTCTCAAAATACTAACTTATTACCTCCTAAGCCCAAGACGTCTTTACGTCATCTTAAACTAGGTATTCAAGAATTTCATAAGAAGTTTGTTTTGGCCCCTGCAGACAAGGCCGCTAACAACGTCGTTGTTGTGTGACGGCTCCACTATGTTAACACGCTTAAGCAGGAGCTTGGTGGTACTAAGGCCTATGAACTTCAGCCTTTGGCTGAAGAGAGAGCTATAGTAGATAAACATGTTTGTCTTTCAGCCACCAAGTTTGCTGTGTGTGTTAACGAAGGCCAAGACAAGCTTCCTACGCTATACTGGTTACCAAAACTTCATAAAAAACCTTACAAAGCACGGTTTATTGCAAATTCTAGTTCTTGCACTACCACTGAACTTTCTAAATTATTAACTTCCTGTCTTACTGCTATTAAAACGCATGTAATTAAATATTGTGATAAAGTCTTTGAAAGATCAGGAAGAAATCTGTTTTGGTCTATAAAAAATTCGAATGAGGTTTTAAATAAATTGAAATCTAGACAGTTTCGTGCTTCTAGTCTGTCTACCTACGATTTTTCCACTCTTTACACTACACTTCCTCATAATCTTGTAAAAGAAAAGCTTAATGATTTAATTGAATGGGCTTTTCACAGAGAAGATTCTCTCTATCTCGCATGTAATGTCAGAAATGCATTTTTCACTTCTAAAGAGCATAAGAATTATACACTTTGGTCATGTCAGACAGTGTGTGATGCCCTCACCTTTCTACTTGACAATATTTATATTAGATTCGGTACTAAGTTATTTAGACAAATTGTGGGTATTCCGATGGGTACTAATTGCGCACCTCTTGTGGCTGATCTGTTCTTGTATTGTTATGAAAGAGACTTCATTTTGTCGCTTTCCATTGATAACCAATCTGAAATTATTGAAGCTTTTAGCTCTACTTCTAGATATTTAGATGATTTATTAAATATTGATAATACCTATTTTGATGGTTTGATCAGTCAGATTTACCCCCTAGAACTTCAGTTAAATAAAGCAAATTCTTCTGATACCGAGGCCCCGTTTTTGGATTTACATCTATCTATTGTAGATGGATTTGTTTCGTGCAAAATTTATGATAAACGCGATGACTTTGATTTTGAGATTGTAAATTTTCCTTTTTTGGATGGTGATGTTCCTCGTGCGCCATCCTATGGCGTTTATATTTCGCAATTAATTCGATTTGCTAGAGTGTGTAGTCATGTAACTGACTTCAACACTCGTAATAAATTATTAACGGCTAAACTTCTTAATCAGGGTTATCGGTACCATAAACTACGCAAAGCCTTTTCAAAATTTTATAGACGCCATTCTGATTTAATTTCAAAATTCAATATTGGACTTAAATCTCTTCTGCAACAAGGTCTATCGGAACCCGAATTTTATGGTGACTTAGTATATAAATTCAGAAAAATATATAACCGCAATGACTTCAGCACCCAATTTCGTAAAATCATTCTTCGATATAAAAAGATTGGGTACAACATGGATGTTATACGACAGACTGCATGCATGGTAGTTAACCCAATCACGGTTGGCAACTTTGCTTCCCTCTTTAATTGCACGCCGGTGGGTCAGGCCTCAGATTCTATGACGGCTCCAACGTAAAGGCTTATTGAAAATTAAAGAGATAATGTTGGTTGGTGCCTGATGCTCTGTCTCTGGTCGGGCTCATCGGAGTCTAACTGTTGGTTTTCTTTTGCTCCAGCATTTCAGTGGTTTCTTGCTGTCGAGTCCTCACCGTTGTCTCACCTCTGTGGTTCTTTGATTTCTGTGTTCACGGAGATGTTGCACTGATGAGTTAGGAGGCCTTCATGCGGACTGAACAAATTATTTGTCTAAATCGCGACGGAAGTAAGGGCGAGGATTGTGGCCACGTAAAATCGATTTAAGCCCCCCAGTTGAAATCTTCCACTGACCGTTCCAAGGCGGCTCTTCTGTGGCGATTTATTTATGTTGTTGTTTGTTGCTTACTGTGTGTATCACTTGTGTCTTTTATTTTGGATGGCCATATGGCCATTTTGTGGGAAAGTAACTGTCCATATGGCCTTCCTTTGTTTAGGTTTCCATTATGGTCTGGTCGCTTAATGTTTGTATTTCTTTCCCTTTGGTGTCTTTTATGGATGGAGTAAGTTAATTGTATCAATTCCTGATCTTTGTTTTACTTCTACTTTTGTCATGCTGTACATACATTATATATATTTCATAGTCGTTTAGGTGTGCTGATGAAGCGTAAAGTAGCTAGTCTTCCACTCCCCCCGCCCTCACACACACAAAAAAATAATAATCATAAAATAAAATAAAATGAAAACTTCACATATTTCAGATCTATGGTGTTTTGTTTGTTTCAGTTGAGCTTTAACCTCCCAACACTAGTTAGGTCTTTTTGAGACGCTCTTCCAATTTCGTAGGACTCACCCGATATTGGGATGAAATGACTTCTCGAGCCCTGCTGCCCAAACAGACTGTTCACATGCAACGTCAAAACTTATTTTCTCTGAGAAATAGTAATAAAAAGAAAGAAAATAAAATATATTTGATACTGACGCCGGCAAACGTCCTGATTGGCAGTTAAAGGGGATAAACCAACATTTGAAACCTCATATTTCTTTCCCGTAAATTCGTACAGTAAAGGACAGATGAATTGGCATGCCATTTGAAATTTTACCCTTTAATATTAGAGAGGGAGACAGCATTTGAAAAATCTTGCCCGCCCGCCAAGGTGTAGTCACCCACATCCTATGTTTGAGACCAAAAATAAGGAAAATAAGGTATTGGTATTCCCATGCAAACTCTCCTTGTATTTAAAGTGGTGTTAACAACGGGCCCCATAGTCTTTGGGGTAAAATCGATAACTCCTAATGTCGGAGTCTCATAACTCTGCGGTTCGAGCCTAACTCGGGTCACGTGAAATGTCAACGGAAGGTCAGGTGGTGTTTCTACGGGTACTCCGGTTTTTGCCCACTTCTGATAAACGATGGCTACGCAATAAATGAAATTATATTGAAAGGGCCATGAAACCAAATCAAACACAAGTGGGATTTATAGGGTCCTCCCAACTGAGGCGATTCTCACGCGTACCTACAACCATTATATAGGGAATATCGGGGTTTAGTGAAGATCTACAGTATTGCTCGTATTTCTGTCGATAAACCCCATCATGTAGATAAAGTAGGATTTACCAGGGCTTTATACAGGCCTCAAAGGGCAGCAGTGTCTCAAATGGATGATATATTCGTTACCCTAGAAAAATGTGAAAAATATCAGAAAATTTGAATCTGAAAATTTTTATTTTGCGTGGAAAAATATTTGGACAAGCCTGCTTTCGTTATGGTAGAAAAAATGAAGCTTTACTTTCCTGAAGAAGCCCAAAGCTCCTATCGTCTTTACAAGCCCATACTATGAACTATCTTATAAACACCACTTTATATAAGTAAATCTTTCGATAAAATGGGTATCAATAGTATCCGTTTCGTTCTAAAAATATTGAGCGTGGGTAGTTGTTAGAACCGCCTCATTGAGGCAAACGTCTGTATCCAGAAAAGAAAAATAAAACTAAAGCGATTCGTTTGAAGAGATATGAAATGCAACATCATAGCTACGAATGTCGTTATGGATTGCATTGGTATCCAGAACAGATTTCCTTTATACGGATGTGCGATAGAGATTAATGGATTAGTTGTCTTATACTTAGGTTCTTTTCTGATATCGGTCGGTAGTGCAGTTCTCAGCTACATGTAATGATCAGGTGCAGCGATAACGTCTCCCAAATGGCAATTATCCCATCAGTTACCTACAAATAAGTTACAATGACATGCTCTGAGATTACCATGAAATCCGAGAAGTGCATATGTTTGCGATGCTACAAAAAATGCTGTGTTTTCTTCTTCTTTTTCTTTTTTTTTTCTTCCTCTTCTTCTTCTTCTTAGAAGCCTCCGTGGTGCAGTGGTTACGCTACTCGCCTTCTAAACAAGGGATCACAGGATCGATCCCGGCTTCTCCAGACCTTCGGATGAGTCTTTAAACCGAGGTCCCGTCTCCGTATGACCTTAGCTGTTGGTGGGACGTAAAACTAAAACTCACTCACTCACACTCTTCTTCTTCATTTGAAGTCAAATTACTTAACGCACTGGTTGGTCGATTGTCCCCGAGTTTAGCAAGAGCTTGAACCCATTTCGTTGAACCCTTCTAAAGCTTTACTTTATGCGAACATAGTAGAACCTGATCAGCCGCCGCATTCGACTGATCCCGAGCAATTATTCCCGGTCGTTCAGTGTTTCTAGCTTAGACATTCTCGCAGAGAGAGAGAGAGAGAGAGAGAGAGAGAGAGAGAGAGAGAGAGAGAGAACGTAAACGAGTGCGTATAAATGGCCTTGTTTATCCCACTGTATACTGAGTATTGTGAGTACTCAATGAGATGGTTCCAACTTGGCGAGCACCCACAATATATGCTAGGAACATAAATAAGTATTATCCCACTGTATACTGAGTACAAGAGGATATATTTTCTATTTCTATCAATTGTAAATTGTGAGTACTCAGTAAGGCGGCTCATACAAGCCGGTCCAGCACCTACAACTTTTGTTAGAGTAAAAGGAAAGTATCTCAGTATTTCACCAGAAAAACGTTTTTGAACTATGCAGGATTTGTTATCGTTACAAGAGAGAGAGAGAGAGAGAGAGAGAGAGAGAGAGAGAGAGAGAGCATGAGAGAGAACATGTCCGTGTAGTAAGTACCTCTCTAAACACCCCTTCATATAGAGAAAACTGGGGTATACAAGGATATGCATCATTATGACGCGATTATAACGAGCATATAATCTATGTTTGGAGAAAAAAAAAAAAAACAGAAAAATATCACGCTTTTTATCAGAAAAGTCACCATTTTCGTGTGATTAAAGAATGCACTACGTCGCACGGATGTATTATCGTAAGAGAGAGAGAGAGAGAGAGAGAGAGAGAGAGAGAGTTTGAGAGAGTTTGTTTTATATCCCTTAGTTATGTGTTAGGAATGTCAATACTACAACTAGAAGCATCAGCTAAAATGAAAGATGGAATTTACAAGTGAAAATGTTATTTCCCTTCTTTGTTCCAAGCGATGATCTCAACCATGAGGCGTCACTTTTGCAGATACTAAGAGCAAAATTACAGAAATGTAACAATTATGTTCATTTTGACAAGTTTTAAATCCCCATCAGTTCACCCGACAGTTCTGCGAGTGCTTTGATTATGCGGGGAATGTGCTCTCCCACCTAAGGTAGGTTGCATTACGCTAATAGTTCGGTCTTCGAGACCGCTTATAGATATATGGGTCTGATAAAAGTGTATATATGTGGGTCTGGTATAAGTGTACATGTTTTGATTTGTTTGTTTGTTAATTTGAGGTTAAACGTCCCCGTCAACACCGTAAAGGTCATTTTGGACACATTGCTTCCAATTTAGTGGGACTTTTACCGACATTGAAATGAAATGACATTTCTAGCCCTGTCGCCCAATGAAACCAATAGGGTTTATAAGCATGGACGGTCCGACTCGTACGCAATGCTTTGCCCGGGCAGGCTTAGACCCCCAAGCGGTTCACCAGTACTCGTGCGCGGGTCGGAATCAGCTCTGCGTGGAAGCATCATGCAGCCCATATATTTCTTCAAGCTCCGAGGGGCGCGGGGAGGGGGGCCCAAGTGTACATTTCAATTTAAAATTTAAACTAAGTACAAAGCGAATGTGGATGACATGTCACGCCGACGGCCCATCATGCAGACACGCCTATAAAATTTTGACCCCTTTAAACCCCACTTTTATATACTCAAACTGAGTTTACAGTGGTTTACATTATTTTACACGGCCCCCGCCCATCGGGGCTTGAAGAAATAGATGGGCTGCACGATGCTTCCACGCAGAGCTGAAACTGACACGCACATGAGTACTGGCAAACCGCTTAGAGGATCTAAGCCTGCCCAGGTAAAGTGGTGCGAGTCGGACCGTCCATGCTTATAAACCCTATTGGTTTCATTGGGCGACAGGGCTTGAGACGTCATTTCATCTCAATGTCGGGTAAAAGTCCCACAAAATTAGAAGCAACGTCTCCAAAATGACCTATACAGTGTAGACGGGGACGTTAAACCACAAATCAAACAAAACAAACATTATTTTACACATTGTGAGGACTCGCAGGATTTTATCTGAAACAAAATGGTGGTTAAATTTTGCCAATGTATTTAAATATTAGGCGTGTGTTCGTAGTGTATATTTTTATGATTCCCCTTAATAGTTCGAGTGAGCCTGCACATAAATTTAACATTTCGATTAAAAAAACACATAAAAAACGTTTACTTCGTTATTTTTATCTATAGCCTTGCTTTTACGGTCCTTTCAAGACTATTTCACTTTTTCTAACCGAATCTTCATCAAAGGTGGGCGAAAACCCGATGCCTGGAGAAAAACAACCTAAACTTCCGATACAGAACTTGCCCCCCCCCCCCCCCCACCCCCAACTGCCCCTGTCATGGACTACAATGGTACCGTTCATACCTGTACAACCACCATTGTTAGATTATTCAGACGATTCATTATGTATTTCCTTATTTCAAATGTGTATCCTCGTTAGAACCGCCTCAGTTAGTACCCACAACCTACGCTTCAGAGCACAAACAAGGAAACTCACAGGCCATATAAAGATTTAAGTGGTTTTAGAATTGAAGAAAGATAATAATCAGATATGAAATCGAAATAAACGCAGGGTACATGTAATTATTTTGAGTAAAATTTAACCCATATGTACCAGAAACCCCAAAACTGTTATCCTGGCAAACAGTGCAGGCCCAGATCAGACATCACAGAACGCGGCGTCTGATCAGGGCCTCCGCAGTTTGCTTAAAGTTCAGTCATTTTCAAAATATATTTTGAAGTCATTTTCAAAATATATTTTGAAGAAAACACAACCTGTCCACCCTAAATTTTGAAATGGACTCCTGCTATATATAAGGAGGAAGATTCCATTGGGTACTAAAAGGGGCTAAAGCAAATAATAATTATGATCGATAGAACGGTCTATATATTTCCCTGTTCTTGTTTTCATTTTTCGGAGACACTGTAATATTTTGAGGTAGGATGACAAGTTCTGCAACGGATTGGCAAGTATTTTTTTCTCCAAATACTCCGGTTTGCGGCCAATTCCAATTAATGATCAGCTCAAACAAGTCAAATAGTATAAAAATGCCGATAATCCAAAACCACCACAAAAGTTGTGCATAATTACGTTTCGAAGGAGAACATTTTCCAAACTCTTATCTTTTGCTGCGCAATGTGGCCGTCAGAACAAGAAATCGATACCACCCACAGCTAAATGAGTTTTGTTGTCGGGTGTTATATATACTACAGGTACGTTTACGAGGTGATATATATTCTTATCTTGCAGTTAAATACGCTCTTGTGCTAACCGACACAAGGGAGACTACCGTGAAACCCCATATATATATAATCGCTACAAAACCGTGTTGCTAGCCAACAACCTAGGGAAAGTAAACTCGATGCCCTGAATCCACTGCAGGGCATGAGAAAATGCGGGGTGGTATGAACACCCCGCAATTTTTTCACACCCCACAGAAAAGGTTTTATATAGAAAAACACCCCGTATCTGGCAACTTTCTTAGTATATATATATATATATATATATATATATATATATATATATATATATATATATATATATGAAATGACTTCAGCACCCAATTTCGTGAATCGTTCAACGATATAAAACGATAGGGTAGAACATTAATGTTATTCAACAGACTGCATGCATGGTAATTAACCCAATCACGGTTGACAACTTCGCTTCCCTCAGTTGCACGCCGGTGTGTCAGGCCGCAGATTCTATGATGGTTCCATCGTAAAGGCTTACTGAGAATTAGACAGTATCTAATTTTATGTAATGTTGGTTGGTGCTGAAATGCTCTAGCTCTGGTCGGACCCATCGGTGTCTAACTATTGGCCTTGTTTTGTTCCAGTATTTCAGTGGTTTCTTGCCGTCGAGACCTCATTGTTGTTTCATCTCTGTGGTGGTGTGTTCACGAAGATGTTGCACTGATGAGATAGGTGGCCTCCATGCGGACTGAACAGATTATTTGTCTGAATCGCAACGGAAATAAGGGCGAGGATTGTGGCCGCGTAAAATCGACTTAAGCCCCTCAGTGGAAATCGTTTCACTGACAGATCCAAGGCGGTTCTTCTGTCGCGGTTTAATTTGTTATGGTTTGTCTTTGGGCGTGTGTATCGCTCATTTTATTTTGTACCGGATAGCCAATTGGCCCTTTTTGGGGAAAGTAACTGTACTTTTGGCTTTCCGCAATTGGTCTTTCCTTTTATAGGGTCTAGTTCGTGCTTCATTCCTTTTGGTGTCTTTGATGGGAGCTATGGATTAATTGTATCGATTCCTGATCAGTGCCTTCACTTCTTGAAGCACGAAAACGTCTGTATTTAAATTTATTTAAAACATCATTATATTTTTTTGTAGACCAAATCAGATTCCTGTGGTGTTGCACCGGATTGCGCATTGCGTTTTACTGTCGAGTCCTCAACCTTGTGTCAACTTGGCTTTAATTGTGATTTCTTTTTTTACCGTGTCGATTGGTTGATGAGTTGAAAAACCTTCACGAGGAGCAAACAAATACTTGGTGGAACCACAGTTCAAGTGAGGGTGAGAGTTGGGATCCCGTAAAGTTAACTTAATCCCACCAGTAATTTTATCTACCGTTCCAAAACAGAAGTGAAGGCAATGGTCAGAAATCGATACAGTTTACCTAAAGCGCGCATCAGGGTCACCAAAGGGCAAGCAACACAAACGTGAAATAACTAAACCCCAATGGAAATATCAAGAGCGGAAAGCCAAAATGACAATTACTTTCCCGCTTAATGGTCAATTGGCTATCCAAGCGATACACACACTCAAAGACAAACCATAACAAAAAATAAACCGTGAGAAAAACACCGCCTTGGAACGGTCAGTACACAGAGTTTAACTTGAGTGCTAAAACCGATTTTACGCGGCCGCAATCCTCGCCCTAACTTCCCCCGAGATTGAGACAAATAATTTGTTCAGTGCACAAAATAGAACTGATGGCAATGATCAGGAATCGATATAATAAACTAACAGATCACATTAGTGGCACCATAGGGAAAGAAATACAAACATGTAATAACTAGACCCTAATGGAAACATCAATAGTTGAAAGCCAAAAGGACAGCTACTTTCCCACATAATGACCAATTGGCTATCCGAAACAAAATAAGAAAAGCGACACAAACACTCAGTAGACAAACCATAACAAAACAAAACCGCGACAGAAGCACCGCCTTGGAACAGTCAGTGAAACGAATTCCATTGGGGAGGGGTGGGGGGGGGGGGCTTAACTAGATTCTACGCAGCTGCTGTCCACGCCCTTCCGTCGCGATTTAGACAAATACTTTGTTCAATCCGCTGAAGCCACCTAACGCATCAGTGCGGCATCTTCGAGAACACATAACTCAAACAACCACAGAGATGAAACAACGGTGATGACTCGACAGCAATAACCCACTGAAAAGCTGGAGCAAAATAAAACCAGTAGTTAGACTCCGATGGGCCCAACCAGAGACAGAGCATCAAACACAAACCAACATTACATAAAATTAAATTCTCGCTAATTCTCAGTAAGCCTTTACGCTGGAACCGTCAATGAATCTGAGGCCTGGCCCACCGGCGTGCAATTAAAGAGGGAAGCTGTCAACAAGTCTGTGCTTTGCTGTGGGTCGTTCATGTTTTGTGTTGGTGGTTCTGATTTGTTCTCTAAACATATATGGTGTTACGTTGATGTTCTGATTCTTCTCCGTGTTAATTTCCTTCCAGTTTAATGTTTTTCATGTTGGTGGTTCTGATTCTTTTCCCTATTATGTATATTGCTGCTTTTTAGTTAGGTTTTGATATTCTGAATCACCAACTGTTTGGGAAAGTGCTGCTGACTCGGTTAAACGGTTGCCTGTTTTGTTTACTGTCGTCACTTCATGTTTTCACTTCTTTCCCTAGTGATATTGTGGAAAAATGTGGGATCTGATTGTATCAGTTCCCGGTCGTTTCTCTGTTTATTTTTCTCCCTGATCTTTCAACGACTTTCTGTCTCTGGTCGGGCCCTTCCGAGTCTAACCGTTGGTTTTCCTTTGGCTCCAGCATTTCAGTGGCTCCTTGCTGTCGAGTCCTCACCGTTCTTTCGTCTCTGTGGTTGTTTGATTTTTGTGTTCACGGAGATGTTGCAATGTGGAGTTAATCGGCCTCCATGCGGACTGAACAAATTATTTTTCTAAATCGCGACGGAAGTAAGAGCGAGGATTGTCGCCACGTAAAATCGATTTAAGCCCCCCCCCCACACACACACACACACTGGAATTCGTTTCACTGACCGTTCCAAGAAGGTTCTTCTGTAATGGCTTATTTTTGTTATGGTCTGTCTTTGAGTGTTTGAATCGCTTATATTATTTTGTTTTGGATAGCCAGTTGGCCATTTTGCAGGAAAGTAACTGTCCTTATGGCTTTCAGCTATTGATGTTTCTATCAGGGTCTGTTGTTTCATGTTTGTGTTTCTGTCCCATTGGTGTCCCTGATAGGAACTCTGGTTTAATTGTATCGATTCTTTATCATTGCCTTTACTTCTACTTTATCGCAATCTATCTATTTTATCTATTGTCGCAATATTTAATCACATGTTTTTGGAAGTTCATAATTTTGAAAGTCCAGTGGTGGTACAAAGAGCTTGAAATTGCAGCAAGCGTTCTTAATATTGTCTTTTATAAAGTTTAGGTAACCAATATAACGTACCAAGCTTGGCCTGGCCTCCTGTAATACATACAGCAAACGTGGTGGCTAGATGACAAATGTGGTCATCAACGACCGCCCTCTCTACCGCCAAAAGGCTGCAGTTCATACGCCTTAGTACCACCAAGTTCTTACTGAAGAGTGTTAACATAGTGGAGTCGTCAAACAACGACCTCATTGTCAGCGGACTTATCTACTGACGCCAAATAAAACTTCTTATGAATTTCGTGAATACATTGTTCAAGATGACGTAAAGACGTCTTAGGTTTAGAAAGTAATAAGTTCATATGTTGAGATAGAAAGGAATGCGCTTGTTCACTAGTTCCAGAATGCATAAGGTAATCGATATTTCGGTACTCTGGTCAGACCTATCGGAGTTAAACTGTTTGTTTTCTTTTGATCCAGCATTTCAGTGGTTTCTTGCTATCAAGTCCTCACCGTTGTTTCATCTCTGTGGTTGTTTGATTTTTGCATTTTCGGAGAGTTGCACTGATGAGTTAGGAGGCCTTCATGCGGACAGAACAAATTATTTGTCTAAATCGCGACGGAAGTAAGGGCGAGAATTGCAGCTGTGTATAATCGATTTAAGCCCCACTCCCACCCCCTCAGTGGAATTCGTTTCACTGACCGTTCCAAGGCGGTTCTTCTGTCGTGGTTTATTTTTGTTAAGGTTTGTCTTTGAGTGTGTGTATCGCTTATACATTTTTGTTTTGCATAGCCAATTGGCCATTTTGTGGGAAAGTGGTGTCCTCTAATTTATGTTTGTGGTTGTTTACATTTGGTGTCTGTAATGGGAGCTTAGGGTTAATTATATCAATTCCTGGTCATTGCCTTCACTTCTATTTAGAAATAATTTTTCGTATCCTAGAAACAGGAAAAAAATTTAAATTGCCAGTTATTATATGACCAGCTACAGGCTAGCAATACACTGTGTTTTTACAGTCTATGGTAGCAGGAGTGTTAGTATCACTATCAAGATCAGAAACAAGTTTATTGAAATAAAAAATGGAAGACCTGACAGGCTTATTGCATTTATAGCAAATTATGGGTGTTTCAATATTGTAAAAAAGCAATTATGGATTAAATCACTGAACTGTTCCGGAAGATACAAGGTATATTTGTAAAATCCAAACCCTTAATAATGAAAAAAATTTTTGTTGTAATGATGTTTGTGACTAATTTCAGAATCGATAGAAGGACTAAGAGCATGCGGAGTATAACCTCTAGTTAAAATAGCAGCATCGTATTACTGATTGCTATTATCGTATAATTTATTAGTGGGTAATTAACTTAGAAATGCAATCACTATTTTTTAAACTTGACCCTGATCAAACTTTCCAAAGGATAACCGTTTTATAGAACATATTTAACTTCACTACAGCTGGTGTGTGGGAATGTGTGGCGTCGGTAAAACGTCTCCCTGCCCTACATCATAGTGTAGATTATATTTTCTTGTCCTTTGGGATCATTGATTCCGTTGTGGAATTTTGAAAATATCTGAGGGTCACTGATGAGGCCTAATTGGCCGAAACTAGCTAGTCTGGCCCAGAAAACATGTACACTCCATATTTTTCAGTGCTGTGGTGTATTCCTTGCCTCCAAAGGATAACCCTTTTATAGAACATATTTAAGGTATTAAGGACAACCGTAAGATCTTGGACAGGTTTGTATTTGAGGCAAATTGATTCACACGAGCGTTACTTACCCTTTAGTCTCACATTGAAATCTTTTTTGAAAACTTTGTTCAATGTGCAGTGGATTCATTTACGACAGTGGCTTCATTAAGCTTGCAGTCAACGAAGACAATTAGGTATTAAATATTTGACAATATTATTTTTGCTCATGTTTATGCCCAGCCACTCAAAACGGGGCGGAGTATTATGCGATAGCCTACGAACTTTTGAGTGTCCGCCCGTTAGCGCCTCGAAGTTTCGTGTCTACGACACAACTGTGATACCATTTGTGCTATTTTCGTGAACCTTCGTGCAGATATGTTGAACACCATTGGACGACATGCAGAATATATAAACCGTAACTCTGATATTCCTGCGTTTGGAGTTATTGCCCTTTGAACATTGAACAAAGCCATTTCTACCATATTTCCGTGTCTGCTCCATAACTCTGATACATAATGAGATAATTTCACGAAACCTCGTGGATATGTAGAACGCACTGAGTCGGCGTGAAAAACATATGAAGCTTTACTCTGATTTTCCTACTTTTGGCGCCATTGCTCTTTGAACATAGAACATAGCCATTTCTATCCTAGTTTCGTGTCCGCTCTATAACTCTGATATCATTTGAGATTTTTTCTCGAAACTTCACCGATATGAAGCGCACCAGGAGACGACATGCAGAATATATGAACCGAATCTCTGGTTAACCTACCGTTGGGGTTGTCGAAGTTCGGGGCAGATCAGACCATTCACACGAGAGTTACATGCCCTTTAGTCTCCCATAGACTTATGTTGGTTTCTTTTTGCTCCAGCATTTCAGTGGTTTCCTGCTAACGAGTCATCACCGTTGTTTCATCTCTGTGGTTGTTAGATTTTTGTGTTCTCGGTGAGGCTGTACTAATAAGCTAGGAAGCCTTAATGCGTACTGAACAAATCGTTTGTCTAAATCGCGACCGAAGTAAGGATGAGACTGAGTATGCATTTCTTTCTATTAAGACTAACTTGTTACCGCCTAAGCCGCAGACGTCTTTACGTCATCTTAAACTAGATATTCAAGAATTTCATAAAAAGTTTGTTTTGGCCCCTGCAGACAAGGCCGCTAACAACGTCGTCGTTGTGTGACGGGGTCACTATGTTAACACGCTTAAGCAGGAGCTTGGTGGTACTAAGGCCAATGAACTTCAGCCTTTAGCTGAAAAAAGAGCTATAGTCGATGAACATATTTGTCATTCAGCCACCAAGTTCGCTGTGTGTGTTACAGAAGGTCAAGACAAGCTTCCTACGCTATACTGGTTACCAAAACTTCATAAAAAGACCTTACAAAGCACGGTTTATTGCAAATTCTATCTCTTGCACTACCACTGAACTTTCTAAATTATTAGCTTCCTGACTTACTGCTGTTAAAACGCAAGTGATTAAATATTGTGATAAAGTCTTTGAAAGGCCAGGAAGAAATCTGTTTTGGTCTATAAACATTCGAATGAGGTTTTAAATAAATTGAAATCCAGACGTTTTCGTGCTTCAAGTCTGTCTACTTACGATTTTTCCACTCTTTACACTACACTTCCTCATAATCTTATAAAAAAAAAGCATAATGGTTTAATTGAATGGGCCTTTTACAGAGAAGATTCTCTCTATCTTGCATGTAATGTTAGAAATGCATGTTTCACTTCTAAAGAGCATAAGAATGATACACTTTGGTCATGTCAGAAAGTGTGTTATGTCCTCACCTTTCTTCTTGACAATATTTATAGTAGATTCGGTACTAAGTTATTTAGACAAATTGTGGGTATTCCGATGGGTACGAATCGCGCACCTCTTGGGGCTGATCTGTTCTTGTATTGTTATGAAAGAGACTTCATCAAGAGGGAAAGTAACTGTCCATATGGCAATACTTACTTTGATGGATTGATCAGTCAGATTTATCCCCTAGAACTTCAGTTAAACAAGGTAAATTCCTCTGATACCGAGGCCCCCTTTTTGGATTTACATTTATCTATTGTAGATGGATTTGTTTCTTGCAAAATTTATGACAAACGAGATGATTTTGATTTCGAGATTGTAAATTTTCCTTTTTTGGACGGTGATGTTCCTCGTGCGACATCGTACGGGGTTTATATTTCGCAGTTAATTCGATTCGCTAGAGTGTCTAGTCATGTATCCGACTTCAACACTCGTAATAAATTATTAACCGCTAAACTTCTTAATCAGGGGTATCGGTATCATAAACTACGTAAAGCATTTTCGAAGTTTTATAGACGTCATTCTGATTTGGTTTCAAAATTCAATGTTGGACTTAAAACACTTCTGCAACATGGCTTATCGACACCCGAATGCTATGGTGACTTAGTATATAAATTTAGAAAAATACATGCCTGTAATGACTTGAGTACCCGATTTCGCAATATCGTTCGTCGCTATATAAAGATAAGGTACAACTTAAATTTTATAAAACAGACTGCATGCATAGTGGTTTACCCAATCAAGGTTGGCAACTTTGCTTCCCTCTTTGATTGCACACCGGTGGGTCGGGCTTAAGATTATATGACGGTTCCAGCGTAAAAACATACATGGAATTTTATTTTATTTTAGTATTCTTTATGTTGGTTGGCGCCTGATTCTCCGTCTTTGGTCGGGCCCCATGAAGTCTAACTGTTGGTTTTTCTTTTGCTCCAGCAATTCTGTTGTTGTATGCTGTCGAGTCCTCAACCATTGTTTCATCTCTGTAGTTTTTTTTTATTTGTATGTTCTCGGAGATGTTACACTGATGAGTTAGGAAGCCTTCATGCGG
Source organism: Lucinisca nassula (assembly GCA_963580285.1). Lineage (NCBI taxonomy): Eukaryota > Metazoa > Mollusca > Bivalvia > Lucinida > Lucinidae > Lucinisca > Lucinisca nassula. The sequence goes on along the minus strand of OY757024.1, from coordinate 107,798,002 downwards.
ACAGTACAAAATAAGTGAATACCGCGACAGAGGTAAGGCCTAGGATAACAATCGATTTAAGCCCCCCCAGTGGAATTCTTTCCACTGACCGTTCCAGGGCGGTTCTTCTGTGGCGGTTTATTTATGTTGTTGTTTGTTACTTACTGTGTGTATCACTTGTGTCTTTTTATTTTGGATGGCCATTTGGCCATTTTGTGGGAAAGTAACTGTCCTTATGGCCTTCCTTTGCTAAGGTTTCCATTATGGTCTGATCGCTTCATGTTTGTGTTTCTTTCCCTTTGGTGTCTTTGATGGGTGGGGTAAGTTAATTGTATCGATTCCTGATCTTTGTTTTCATTCTACTTTACGACCGCCTGAACCCAAGTTAAGACCCCCACCCAGTGGTATTCTTTTCACTGGCCGTTCCATGTCTGCTATTCTGTTGCGATTTATTTTTGTTATGGCTCGAGTGTATGTATCGATTTTATATGTTTGTTTTGGACAGCCAATTGGCCATTTTGTGGACACGTAACTGTCTTTTTCGTCTTTCCGATATTAATGATTGCATTAGATTATTGTTATTTTATTTTTGTGTTTCTTTCCCTTTTGTATCTGAAGGGGCGGTGTGGTTTAATTGTATCGGTTCCTGATCATAGCCTTCACTTCTGCTTTATTATAATGCGACAGCTGTGGTCCAATAGACAGTGACATAATTTTTGATAGAAACATTTTCTAATTAGAAGTGAAAGCAATGTTCAGGAATCGACAAAATTAACCCACACTTCTCATCAGGAACACCAAAGGGAAAGAAACAAAAACAATAAATAACTCGACCCTAATGGATGCATAAATAGCGGAAAGCCAAAAGAACAGTTACTTTTCCACAAAATGGCCAATTGGCTATCCAAAACAAACAAATATAAGTGATAAACACACTCAAAGACAAATAATAGCCAAAATAAACTGCGAGAGAAGAACCGCCTTGAAGCGGTCAGCGGGAATATGTTTCACTGGGGTGTTGGTGGGGAGGGGGGGAGGGGGGCGTACATTGATTTTACGCGGCCGCCATCCTCGCCTTTACTTTCGTCGGATGGAGCGTAATGGGAGGAATCATTGTGACATGGAGATTCAAAACTGCTTAAATTGTTTTGTTCCAATATCAAAAATGGCTGCCTTGGTGACCGTCTTGAAAATATTCAAACAGCATTTCCTCCTTATTGATAATTCAATTAAGCCGAGACATAATGAAAGACAATTGGACAGCATGACGATTCGGAATTTCGAAAATGCAAGGTGGCTGCCGTCTGCCCCATCTTGAAATTCTTCAAAGGACATCGCCCAAAGCGTATGTCTGACTGCGCTGAAGCTTAACGGTAGACATTAGGACGACAGGAAGATTTAGAGTCGCAAAAATGTGTTCCTGTCCAATATTCAAGAATCGAAGACAGGGGAAACGACCCTCTTAAAGTATCTGGTTTACTTATTCCTCAATTTTGAAAAAAAAAGGAATTTCCTACAGAATCCTAAGTGGGCTGTGTTATTTAGAAACTTATGTGGCTGCATCAAGGGAACATACAGATTCATGATGACTGAAGCTATTGTCACCCAATAACCAAGATGACCCCATGAACAATGTGACGTATTGTGGTCAGTATAATTCAGTTGTGAGCAATTTCCGGCCCACTGCGGACTCTAGTGTCATTTGAAGCAATTGATCACGCGCGGCGGATCACTTTCTTTGTTCGTGAACAGATGTTGGAAAAACTTAAATGAAAGTCAAATATTACCGTCATTTCTTAATTATTCCAGAAAGGAGCAATGAACAAAATAATATTGCTGATGTTCAGCCATGCTATGGTAGCACGGTTGTGCTATGGTGACAGCTCCAGTGTCGACAACTCCAGTGCTCTCAAATGCAGAGTTGAAAACCTAGAAGACAAAGTTGAGGACATTCTAGAAGAATGGTCGATGAATGAAGAGGATGACGATGGATTAGAAAATGACATTAAAATCCTTCGGATGGAACTTGATGGAGCAAAAGCCGAGTTAGAAGGACTGCGAACTCGGGACAGTGGAAATGCTGCCTGTTGTGAGGCTCTTAAAATGAAGCACGGTAATCATTGTTATGATTATCACCATTTTTATTATTATTATATTGTTAGCAGTAGTAGTAGTATCATAAGTAGTAGTAGTAATAGTAGAAGTAGTAGTGGTAGAAGTAGTAGTAGCAGCAGTAGAAATAGTATAAATGGTTTTAGTACTTATATGACTGTTCAGAATGTCCATAAGTTATTTGGTTATGGAATTGGGGGAAAGACCCTCAAATGGATAGATTCCTTTCTTTGCTACAGAAAACAGCGGGTTGTTGTTAATGGTGAATCTTCAGAGTGGACTCCGGTTTTGTCTGGAGTCCCGCAAGAGACCGTTCTTGGTCCACTTTTGTTCTCCCTGTACATCAATTATATTTCCACTGGCATCGACTCAGAAATAAGACTGTTAGCAGATACTGTGTTTGTTACCGGGAAATTAAAGATACAGATGACTCATTGAAATGTTTCAGCCCGTTAAATGCAATATTATGCAGATAACTAGGAAGAGATCTAATAAAGTTGAGGCTTCTTACACCTTAGAGGGAACGGTCCTCGAGAATGTGGACTCCATAAAATACCTTGGAGTGACAATCTCACACAACTTGAGATGGAATACTCATACTAGCAACATGTGTACTAAAGCAAATAGAACGCTTGGTTTCCTGAGGCGAAATCTTCACCCGTGCCCTCAGGATGTAAAACAGGCAGCCTATAAAGGTCTTGTTCGCCCAATCTTGGAATATGGTAGTTGTATCTGGGACCCCAGTGGAATGGTCCTTACCGTTGAAATTGAGAAAGTTCAGAATAGAGCTGATAGATTTGTAACAGGCAATTACTGCTTTGAAACTTGAAGCATGACTGGAATAATTGGAAAATTAAAATGGAAGTCTCTCAAGAAAAGAAGAAAAGACAGTAGGTTAATCCTTTTATACAAATGCCTAAAGGGTGCTGCCAGCATTCCAATAGATTACCTTGTTCCCCTAGCTAGACACTGTAGAAATCACCATTCGTTGGCGTTTCAGACCCTTACTGCAAGAACTGACATTTATAAAGAGTCGTTCTTCCCCAGAACCATTAGAGATTGGAATGCCCTGCCCGATTCGATTATTGCGACAGCTGAAGGTGCTAATGATTGTGTAGCTAAATTTACCTCTTTGGTTAGAGCTAGGGACTAACTTCTCACATCATAGGTACTGGTTTATGAATGTCATTTGACGTGTCACCAGTAACAATTCTGATTCTGATTCTGACCACTACTCCTTCTACTTCTACTACTGATACAGCAATAATAGCCGTAGGCCCTATACTGCAAATGTTTGTGCAGTAATGCTAGTAAATATTTTCCTTTTTGTAAAAATGGAACTAACACTAGCTCTGCCTCTATTTGTAGTTCCACTACTACTACTACACCTGCTGCTGCTACTACTACTACAACTACTACTACTACTACTACTACTACTACTACTACTACGTCTTTTGTTTGTTTGTTCGTTTGTTTGTTTGTTTTTTATTGTTGTTTAACGGCCCTGTCATCACTATTTTAGGACAATTTTGAGTCAATTAGTTTACCCATCCACACTTTTCCTGGGCACGCTTATACAAGCGGTTAACCTGTACAGTGCACATTCTTACGCCATAAAATGACATCTGCCCTTCTTGAATCAGCGGAAGGAAGAGAGTGACCGTAGAAAATATTGCATGATCAATATCCACGGAAGAATGTTGCCGACCCCGGCAGGTATCGAACGGGCAGTTATCGAACCCGTGTCCTCCTGATCACGAGTCAGGTGCGCATCCGACTGAGCGACCGAGGCCGGCACTATTTCGTCTACTACTACTACTAGTAACTTCTACTACTTATAGTACAAGTAGTAGTTGTGGAACTACTAGTAGTCAGAAGTAAAGCTAGTTGCAGTTCTGTATCTCCCGGAGGGACAATATTCAGCCACATCAGTGCAGTAACACTGCTATGATATAGCTATAACTTTTTGCGCCATTACTAGTAGTTTGAGCTACAAAAGAAAATACGGGGTTGCGTTGCAAAACAAAATAGGTGTTACGTCATTGCGTAAACGTCATCAAATGTAATGTCACCTAACGATAAAACTAGAACAGATACGAGTACATCACGTGAATAAGTCCGTGTAATGAACATCCCCGAAACCCCACTTTATACAGAGAAATCTGGGATTTACGGGGGCATACATTTTTCGCTCACCTGGTCCGAAGGCTACAGGGGAGCTTATAGTATAGTGGGTCGTCCGTCATCCGCCCGTCCCTCCACACTTTTAACCAGTCATATCTCTGCCACCTGCAGGCTGATCTCAAAAATTTCTCATCTGTAGCATGCATCTGGTGGCGATAATGACATTAGTTTTTTTCGAAATCGACCGAAAACTTTGGTTGCTATGGCAACCCAAAAGTTCCATGGACTAACAATGGAAAAATGCTTGTCATCACTGTATCTCCTTCCGTTTTGATCGGGTCTTTCTGAAACTTAAATGTAAGCTGGCTTGGGATAAAAACTCAAATTCGAAAACCGGCCAAGTCGGTCCATTAATCATAGAGTTACATGTACTTCCCTTGATTGCTGAAATGCCTATTTTAAACCTTGTGATCGCCGTAGCCCCTTCATTTTTATCGGATCTTCCTAAAACTTACACACAAGCTAGTCATGGTTGAAAGTTCGAAAGAGTTCGAAAACTAGCGATCTCGGTTGATTACTTACGGAGTTATGTTCCCTACTTTGCTGAAAATGCTTATTTTTTTACCTTGACATCACCGTAGACCCTTCAGTTTTGATCGGAACTTTTTGAAACCTACAAAGAAGTAAGTCAGGGATAAAAGCTCGGATCAGTTCAAAAACTGACGAGGTTTGCATATCTATTGTAGAATTAGTCTCCGTGATTGCCGAAAATGCCTATTTTTGACCTTGTCATCACTGTAGCCCCTTCAGTTTTGATCGGAACTTTTTGAAACCTACAAAGAAGTAAGTCAGGGATAAAAGCTCGGATCAGTTCGAAAACTGACGAGGTTTGCATATCTATTGTAGAATTAGTCTCCGTGATTGCCGAAAATGCCTATTTTTGACCTTGTCATCACTGTAGCCCCTTCAGTTTCCATCGGATTTTCTTGAAACATACTTGTAAGTAAGTAAGGGCTAGAACCTCGGCAGAGTTTAACAATTGATAAGGTCGGCCAACATTTCAGCGAGTTATGTCTCCGTTGATTTAAGAAAATGCATAATTTTGACCTTGTCATCACTGTAGTCCCTTCAGTTTTTATCCGATCTTCTAGAAACATACATTCGTGTAAGCAGGCTAGGGATAAAAGCTTCGATGAATTAAATAAAAACTATGAGGCCAGTCTATTTATCGTAGCGTTACGCCCCACTAATCGCAGAAAATGCCTATTTTTTAACTCCTACAGATTTCACCATGTCTTCTTGAAAATTACAAACAACTAAGTCAGGGATAAAAGCTCAAGTGAGTTTGAAAACTAGCGATGTCGGTATATTACTCACAGCGTTATGTCCCCTTCTTTGCTGAAAATGCTTGTTTGCAACCTTGTCATCACCGTAGCCCCTTCAGTTTTTATCGGATCTTCTTGGATTTTGAAACAAATAAGCAACTCAAGGATAAATGCTCGAATGCGTTCGCGAACCGGTGGATCGGCTTATTTATCATAGAGTTACATCACTTTGTTTGCAGAAAATGCTTGTTTTTGACCTTGTCATCACCGTAGCCTCTTCAGGTTTGATCAAATCTTCTTGCAACTTACATGTAGGTAAGTCATAGAATAAAAGACCTGATGAGTTAAACAAAAGGTTCGGTCGACCTATCTATTACAGAGTAATGTCTCTTTTATTGCTAAAAATGCCCATGTTTGACATTGCCGTGATCATAAGTCTCTACGTTTTTGAACAGACCTTCCCGAAACTTACATATAAGTAAGTTAGAGATAAAAGCTTAAATGTGTTTGCAACCTAACATTGTTGGCACATTACTCATAGTTAAGTCACCTTCTTTGCTGAAAATGCCTATCCTGTACCTTGTCATCACCATAAGTCCTTTAGTGATGATCGAATCTAGCATATAAGAAGGTCGTGATTGAAAGTTCGGTCGAGTTGGAAAACTGGTGATGTCTGCCTATCTCTCATAGAGTTACATCCCTTTGAATGCTGAAAATACCTGTTTTGAGCTTTTCATCAGCAAATTCCTTCGGTAAAGACTGGAGCTTCCTGAAACTTCTAATTTGTTAGCTCAGGTGAGCGATATAGGACCATCTCGGTCCTTTAGTTTCGATCGAATCGTCCTGAAACTAGCAGTTTGGGAATAAAAGTTCGGGTGAATTTGAAAACTGGTGATGTTTGCCTATCTTTCATAGACTTACGTCCCATTGAATGCTATAAATACGTGTTTTTGACCTGGTCATCAGCTTAAATGCTTCGATATAGATTATGACGTCCTGAAACATTGAATCTGTTAGCTCAGGTGAGCGATATAGGACCATCACAACCCTCTTGTTTGCTTAATTCTGCTCCAAGGACGAAGGTTGCGGGTGCTCGTTAGAACCCATCACGAAAACACGCCTATATAATTTTGACCCCCTTGAACCCTCTTTTATATAGTAAAACTGGGGTCTCCAGGAGTATACCTTATTTTTCTTATTTCTGCTCTAAAATATAGATTGTGGGTACTCGTTAGAAGCGCCTCGATGAGGCGATTCTAACGAGTGCCAACAATATATATTTTGAGCAGAAATAAGAAAAAAAATCACAATTTTTCATCATAAAATTTTCATTTTTTTTTCGGCGATAAAGGTGGCAATTTATTTGAAATGCGTGTTTGCATAATGCGCCCCATTGAGGTGGTTCTAACGGGCATCCAAAACCTATGTTTGCAGTATTTATAAGAAAACAAGTAATAGGCTTTTCATCAGAAAAGTAGCCATTTTGGAGCTGTGAACAACTGCACTATGTTGAACGGTGCGTCCAAAATCAAGCTATAGTACAGTGGTCGGGCAATATCAACAAGAGGTTTCCTCGGACTTTAATACCGGTATTTCTAATCTGTATAAAGTGTTTCTTACACGTATGGTCATTTCATATGAATTTATTAAAAGAGCGCCGACGATGATCATAATTTTCATACAAATTAAAACGACTGTTGGTTCCTGCTTATCAATAGAGAAGTTACAGGATCTATATACAACATTATTACTATCTTGTATTGATTGGAGGTCATCTGTACTAACATTAGGCCAACCAATATTAACTGTCGTGAGTTAAAGTGGCGTCAACAAATCAATAATCATGATTTCTAATTGTGTCAATTAGTAAAATTGTCATTTCGTAATGACCCAGTTACATGTCTCCGGTAAGCTGCATTAGCCCCCGGCCTTCGCCCTCGGGCTAGCGCAGCAGAACTTGGACCTGCACTTGGGCCAATACAAAATTACCAGATTAATAACATTATATTATGTTGTCAGGGACTTGGCTAAGACTCCGAGCGCCAATTACTATGCGTTGTTACACGTGTGTGTTTTTTTTTTTTGTTTTTTTTACTTTACCCTAATATCACCAAAGTAATAACGATTTAATATGATTGAATGAATAATATTTCGGCTGTCTGTTCCAACTCATAAATGTAAGGGGGAACGTAAGGGGCACTGAAGAGTAACAAACACCTATAATCTTTGTTTAAAGCAATGATTTACAATACGATTTTATAGATACTTCAGAAAGATTTATGTGTCATCCTTTAGGCCGTTATGACATTTTTGCGATGCCTTCAGGTTTTGACGAAACCCATGCCTGAACAGAGGCACCTGTTATGCAAAGAAGAAAGATCGAATGGGAGTGTGGTTGAACCGCCCGTTACTAAATCTGGTCTGCAATTAAACGAATGAGTAGAACTCTTTAAAATATCAATAAGGTATCGTTTTTGTGCTCTTCAGAAGTGAAAAACGCATTTCTTACATTACCTGCAAGATAGAGGGAGTCTTCCATCTGAAATGTCCATTCAATTAAATCAATCAACCGTGCTTTGTATGGTCTTTTATGAAGTTTAGGTAACCCATATACCGTAGGAAGCTTATCTTCGCCTTCTGTAACACAGACAGCAAACCTGGTGGCTGAATGACAAATATGGTCATCAAATAAGCCTAAAAAATCTGACACTTTCTTGTTCCGTCATTTCAGACGTACAGGTCATTCTATAAAAGATATTTAAATACAGCCAGTGGAAAAAAAAATACTATGATGTAAAATTCTACATCTATATTTAAAATTATTAAACGGCATGAAACTGAATTAAAATGGATTAAATTGTTACAGACACCTTTTCCATTGGGCTTTAATGACAACATTTATCATGAGGGCAATATATCGAAAATGCCCGACTTTGAATGTTTTCATTGCTCTTAAAGGAACTCATTTTTGATTTTTATTTGATATTTTCTCGCTCCTGTATGTGGAAAGCGTAAATCTAGATCGCACGGCACCAAAAAAAAAGGTAATTATAAACATAAATTACGTGCTTTTAAAAGAAACAATACCAGACTGAAGTGACTGTCGATAATATTATTAAATCATGGACGCCACTCAATGCTTGCTTTTCTTTGTTAATTACCCAATTCTGTATTACGGATTCTGGATACCGAGGCGAATAAATTCTACGATAGTTCTAATCAGTTATACGACGCTGCTCTTTTAACTAGAGGTCATACTCAGCATGCTCTTTGTCCTGTCATCAATTCGGTAATTAATCACAAATGCCATTACATAAAAAATATCCTTCATTAATAAGGGTTTGGATTTTATTGATTTAGCTAGTATCTTCCGGGACAATTCAGTTATTTCATCCATTCCTGCTTATTTTCAAAATACTGAAACACCAATTATTTGCTACAAATACAATAAACCTGTTAGATCTATCATTTTTAATTTCAATAAACTTGTTTCTCATCACGTGAACAAGTCCGTGAAACGAAGACCCCCCTACACCCCACTTTATATGGAGAAAAATGGGATGTATGGGGTATACATTATTTTTCTTATTTTTGATCCAAGACATAGGTTGTGGGTACTCGTTAGAACCGCCTCAATGAGGCGGTTCTAACGAGCACCCACAACCTATGTTTGCCGTATTTATAAGAAAAATATCAAGGAATTTCATCAGAAAATGGCCATTTTGGAGATGTGAAAAAATTCACTATGTCGCACGGGTGTGTTATCGTAATGTGATCTTGATATCGACATTAACTCTCCTGATACATGTGATTGTAAAAATCCAGTGTATTCCTATCCTCCAGCTGGTCATATTATTACTGGCAATTTAAAAATTATTACTGATTCTAGGATACTTAATATTATTTCTAAAGGACCTAAATATCGAGTTCCTTCTAAAATTGATTTCAATAAATGTAGAGGTGAAATCGCTGCTGCCTTGAATGAATTTGGTAATCGATGGTGTAAACATTAGTATGTTGAGCATAAAGCTCTGAAAGAATGGTAACTTAGCATTTTGAAATTAGTGAACAAACGATTTTCTTTTTATTCGCAAAATACGAACTTATTACCTTCTAAACCCAAGACGTCTTTACGTCACCTTAAACTATGTATTCAGGAACTTTGTTTTGGCTCCAGCTGATAAGGCAGCTAATAATGTTGTTGTTGTTTGACGGCTTCACAATGTTAACAATCTTCAGCAAGAACTTGGTGGTACTAAGGCCTATGAACTTCAGCCTTTAGCTGAACAGAGGGTTTTAGTTGATGACCACATTTGTCATTCATCCACCAAGTTTGCTGTCTGTGTTACAGACGGTCAAAATAAGCTTCCTACGTTATATTGGTTACCTAAACTTCATAAATGATCATACAAAGCACTGTTTATTGAAAATTCAAGCTCTTGTACTACCACTGAACTCTCCAAATTATTAACTTCGTGTTTTACAGCCATCAAAAAGCATGTGATAAAATATTGCGACAAAGTATTCGAAAGATCAGGTAGAAATCTGTTTTGGTCTATAAACATTCTAATGAAGTTTTAAATAAATTGAAATCCAGGCGTTTTCGTGCTTCTATTTGTCTACTTACGATTTTTCCACGCCTTAAACTACACTTCCTCATAATCTTATAAAAGAAAAACTAACTGATCTAATTGAATGTACATTTCATAGGGAAGACTCCCTCTATCTTGCATGTAATGTAAGAAATGCGTTTTTCTCTTCTGAAGCGCATAAAAAGTATACTTTATGGTCATGCCAGAAGGTGTGTGATGCTCTCACCTTTCTACTTGATAATATTTACATAAGATTTGATACTAAGTTATTTAGACAAATTGTGGGTACTCCGATGGGTACTAATTGCGCACCACTTGTGGCCGGTCTGTTTTTTTTTTTTTTTTTTGTTGTTGTTTTTTTTTTTTGTTATGTGTCGCCATCCTATGGCGTTTATATTACGCAATGAATTCGATTTGCTAGAGTGTGTAGTCATGTAACTGACTTCAACACTCGTAATAAATTATTAACGGCTTAACTCCTTAATCAGGGTTATCGGTACCATAAACTACGCAAAGCATTTTCAAAATTTTATAGACGCCGTTCTGATTTAATTTCAAAATTCAATATTGGACTTAAATCTCTTCTGCAACAAGGTCTATCGGAACCCGAATTTTATGGTGACTTAGTATATAAATTCAGAAAAAATATATAACCGCAATGACTTCAGCAACCAATTTCGTAAAATCATTCTTCGATATAAAAAGATTGGGTACAACATGGATGTTATACGACAGACTGAATGCATGGTAGTTAACCCAATCACGGTTGGCAACTTTGCTTCCCTCTTTAAGTGCACGCCGGTGGGTCAGGCCTCAGATTCTATGACGGCTCCAACGTAAAGGCATATTGAGAATTAGAGAGATCTAATTCTTGGTAATGTTGGTTGGTGCATGATGCTCTGTCTCTGGTTGGGCCCATCGGAGTCTTACTGTTGGTTTTCTTTTGCTCCAGCATTTCAGTGGTTTCTTGCTGTCGAGTCCTCACCGTTGTCTCACCTCTGTGGTTCTTTGATTTTTGTGTTCACGGAGATGTTGCACTGATGAGTTAGGAGGCCTTCATGCGGACTGAACAAATTATTTGTCTAAATCGCAACGGAAGTAAGGGCGAGGATTGTGGCCACGTTAAATCGATTTAAGCCCCCCAAATCCTTCCACTGACCGTTCCAAGGCGGTTCTTCTGTGGCGATTAATTTATGTTGTTGTTTGTTACTTACTGTGTGTATCACTTGTGTCTTTTAATTTTGGATGACCATATGGCCATTTTGTGGGAAAGTAACTGTCCTTATGGCCTTCCTTTGTTTAGGTTGTCATTATGGTCTGGTCGCTTAATGTTTGTATTTCTTTCCCTTTGGTGTCTTTGATGGGTGGAGTAAGTTAATTGTATCGATTCCTGATCTTTGTTTTACTTCTAGTTTTCATTATGTCCCTTACTGCTGATAACCATTCTGAAATAATTGAAGCTTTTAACTCCTATTCTAGATATCTGGATGGTTTATTAAATATTGATAATACCTATTTCGATGATTGATCAGTCAAATTTACCCCCCAGAACTTCAGTTAAATAAGCAAATTCGTCTGATACCGAGGCCCCGTTTTTGGATTTACATATATATATATTGTGGATGGATTTGTTTTTTTGCAAAATGTATAATAAACGCGATGATTTTGATTTTGAGATTGTAAACTTTCCTTTTTAGGATGGTGATGTTCTACATGAGTCATCCTATGGCGTTTATATTTCACAATTAATTCGATTTGCCAGAGGGTATAGTCATGTAACTGACTTTAACACTAGTAATAAGTTGTTAACTGCTAAACCGCTTAATCAGGGTTATCGATATCATAAACTGCGCGAAGCCTTTTTCAAAATTTTATAGACGTCATTCTGATTTAATTTCAAAATTCAATACTGGACTTAAATATCTTCTACAACAAGGTCTATAGGAACCTGAAATTTTATGGTGATTACGTATATAAATTTAGAAAAATTTATAACCGCAATGACTTCAGCATCCAATTTCGTATAGTCATTCTTCGATACAAAAAGATTGGGTACAACATAACTGTTATACGACAGGTTGCATGCATTGTAGTTAATCCAGTCACGGTTGACAACTTTGCTTCCCTCTTTAATTGCACGCCGGTGGGTCAGACCTCAGATTCTATGACGGTTCTAACGTAAAGGCCTATGGTTGGTTGGTACCTGATGCTTTGTCTCTGGTCGGGCCCATTGGAGTCTAACTGTTGGTTTTCTTTTGCTCGGGCATTTCTGTTTTTTCTTGCTGTCGAGTCCGCACCGTTATTATATATCTGTGTTTGTTTGATTTTTGTGTTCACGGAAATGTTGCACTGATGAGTTAGGGGGCCTTCATGCGGACTGAACAAATTATTTGTTTCAATCTCGAAGGAAGTACGGGCGAGGATTGTGGCCACGTAAAATCGATTTAAGACCCCCAAGTGGAATTCGTTTCCGCCGACCGTTCCTAGGCGGTTCTTCTGTCGCGGTTAATTTTATAATGCTTTGTCTTTGGTGCTTGTGTTGCTTTTATTATTTAATTTTGGATAGCCTTTTGACCATTTTGTGGAAACGTAACTGTCCTCTTTCCGCTTTTGGTGTTTCCGTTGTGGTCTGTTGATTCATGTTTTTGTTTATTTCCCTTTGGTGTCTCTGGTGGAAGCTGTGGGATAATTGTATCGATTCCTGATCATCATCTTTTTTGTAATGTCTCAAACGAAACTTCCTATACACTCACCAGACTGCATTAGCAAATGCTTTATGAAGATGGTCTACAAAGCAGAAAGTTGTGCTTAGTTGACAAACAGCTACATAGCGTCCTAAATATTAAAAAATCTCTACGCAACTTGTTGAACAGTCCTTCATGCGGACTGAACAATTATCTGTCTAAATCGTAAGCCCCCCCCCCTCCCCACTCCACCAACAGTGGGATTCGTTTTAAAGAACGTTATAAGGCGTTTCTTCTGTCGCGGTTTATTTTTGTTATGGTTTATCTTTGAGTGTGTGTACCGCTTATTTTATTTTGTACTGGATAGCCAATTGGCCCTTTTTTGGGAAAGTTACTGTCCTTTTGGCTTTGATGTTTCCATAAGAGTCTAGTTGTTTCATGTTTGTTCTTCTTTCCCTTTATTGTCTCTGATGAGAGCTGTGGGATATTTGTATTGAATCCTGATCATTGCTTTCTCTTCTATTTTGAATATGAAATGACCTTAGATTAAGATACAAGTACATCACTACCATTCACCAATGTTGCTTTTGTACATTTGGTATTTCTTGGACGACATCTGCAGATACATGCTGAATTAAGTCTAATAATTAAGATCGGCTGTGTTCAGACATAATAGTAGAATTTAAATATATACTTGCTTTTAATAGTTCTATTTCTTACACAAAGGTTTCTATCATGTCATCAATAGTACCTAAACACAAACATTCACAAACCGTATCAATTCAAATATCTTAATTGTTTTTGAAACAATAAATGTCACAAGGTTTCGTAAATTTTATTATTATTTATTAATCAATGTGCCATATTTGATAAATAAGTTTTAAATATTTTTATTGAATACTTCTAACTATACTTTACACAAGAGAGACTATAATTTTATAATTGTTAAACTTTCAGCCAACATATAGAACCGGAAAATAGTTAGAGTAAGATGTCCTACCTTGCTCGGTACGGCGATTTCCCGTAACCAGTCCATTTTCCTAATTGCAAAGTAACTGACCAGCGCACAACAAAGTAGAAGTGAAGGCAATGATCAAGAATCGATACAATTTACCCACAGCTCCCATCAAAGACACAAAGGGAAAGAATCACAAACAAGAAACAACAAATCCTAATGGAAACATCAATAGCGAAAAGCCAAAGGGACAGTTACTTTCCCACAGAATGACCAATTGGCTATTTAAAACCAAATAATATAAGCGACACAAACACCCAAAGACAAACCATAACAGAAATAAACCACGACAGAAGAACCGCCTTAGAAGGGTCAGAAAAACGAATGCCAACGTGGGGTCTTAAATCGATTTTACGTGGCCACAATGCTCGCTTTTACTTCCGTCACGATTTAGACAAATACTGTGTTCAGTCCGCATGAAGGCCTCCCAACTCATCAGTACAACATCTCCGTGAACCCAAAAAATCAAACAACCACAGAGATGAAACAACGGCGAAGGCTGGACAGCAAGAAACCACTGAAATGCTGGCGCAAAAGAAAACCAACTGTTAGACTCCGATAACCATCCTGGTCAATTGGTATCAAAGCACACCTATGACGTAACACACGTCATAAAGAGGGGTATTACCAACCAAAATCGTATACTTTTGCATTATTCTAAAAGTTAGTATTTTTCAAATATAGCAAAAAGTTTTTTTGTCAGTTTTTCTCTTGAATATCAGACCATTGAAAAATCGGTCTCCATAAAAGACCATACAAAGCACGGATTATTGCAAATTCAAGCTCTTGTACCACCACTGAACTCGCTAAATTATTAACTTCATGTTTTACTGCTATCAAAAAGCATGTGATAAAATATTGTGACAAAGTATTCGAAAGATCAGGCAGAAATCTGTGTTGGTCTTTAAAAAATTCTAAAGAAGGTTTAAATAAATTGAAATCCAGGCGTTTTCGTGCTTCAAGCTTACGATTTTTCCACCCTACACACTACACTTCCGTATAATCTTATAAAAGATAAACTTATTGATTTAATTGAATGGACATTTCATAGGGAAGACTCCCTCTATCTGACATGCAATGTAAGAAATGCGTTTTTCACTTCTGAAGAGCATAAAAACTATACTTTATGGTCATGTCAGAAGGTGTGTGAAGCTCTCAACTTTCTACTTGACAATATTTACATAAGATTTGGTACTAAGTCATTGAGACAAGTTGTGGGTATTCCGATGGGTACTAATTGCGCACCACTTGTGGTTGCTGTATTTTTGTTTTGTTATGAGAGAGACTTCATTATGTCCCTTTCTGCTGATAACCAGTCTGAAATCATTGAAGCTTTTAGCTCCACTTTGGGTGTTTGTGTGGCTTATGTTATTTTATTTTGGATAGCCTTTTGGCAATTTTGTGGGAAAGTAACTGTCCTTTTGGCTTTCCGCTGTTAGTGTTTCCGTTGGGGTCTGTTGCTTCGTGTTTTTGTTTCTTTCCCTTTGGTGTCTCTGATGGGAGCTGAGGGTTAATTGTATCGATTCCTGATCATTGCCTCTACTTCTATTTTAAATAATTAAACGAGATCATTTTAGTCAAACGAAACTTTTACTCAAATCGAAAGTGAGGCAGCCTGAGTCCAGGTCGAATCATAGCCCGGTTCGGCACACACTGAAGACTAGAGGAAACTTACTTGACCTGATCAACCTGTACGTTTTATATGTTTCAGAGCATTCCAGAGCTTTTGTTCTTAAGTTAACACCGTTTCCGGTTATTCCAATTGTCTATTATTAACTAACAAGTTAAAATTATTTCAGCACCTGCTGAACTCCTTTACCCACACCTGCAGTATATTTTATACCTGAAAGAATGGCCAAAATGCCCACAAAACTGACATAAACAGAAACATGCATCTATATGATTGACGTTTTGCACATACATTTTAGATTTTATGGAAACTTGCACTTGCTCTTCCGGCCAAACCTAGTTTAAAATATAGAAGTGGAGGCAATGAAGTGAAGGCAACCTATGCTGTCTACGTATTCAATAACTGAAAAATCAGTTTGGAATGTCTATGATTCGAACAGACTCCAACGTAAACATCTCTACGTATAATGTGGTTTTCGGTATATTGTGCAAATCTGCAAATAATTGAAAATAATATTTTGAAAGGA
The DNA here is from genome assembly GCA_963580285.1 of Lucinisca nassula. Taxonomy (NCBI): domain Eukaryota; kingdom Metazoa; phylum Mollusca; class Bivalvia; order Lucinida; family Lucinidae; genus Lucinisca; species Lucinisca nassula. The sequence goes on along the minus strand of OY757024.1, from coordinate 107,782,015 downwards.
AAAAGCGTTTCAAAATCTAACTAAAAGCGTATGATGTTTCATACTGGCCCCGATAGCTCAGTTGGTAGAGTGTTCGCTCCGGGGAACGGGAGGTCACGGGTTCGATCCCGGGCCGCGACATACCAAAGTCGTTAATAATGGTACTAGCTGCTCCTCGCTTGGCACTCAGATTTACGTGGTAGAGCTACGACTGGTCGACAAAGTGTCAGGATAATGTGACTGGGTGTGGTACCGTGTAATGTGTCTGGGACATGATACTTCAGTGAGGCAGCACTATAAAAGTGAGCATTGAGCTCCCTGTCGCAACCAGACACTATCGTGATATGACTGAAAAATTGTTGAAAGCGACGTTAAACCCGAATTCACACACAGATTATAATGTTTCATAACCCAATCAATATAATTCTAAATACATCTGTTACCCATTCAACAGTAAATTGGTTATATGAAAAGTAGAAGTAAAACAAAGATCAGGAATCGATACAATTAACTTACTCCACCCATCAAAGACACCAAAGGAAAAGAAATACAAACATTAAGCGACCAGACCATAATGGAAACTTAAACAAAGGAAGGCCATAAGGACAGTTACTTTCCCACAAAATGGCCATATGGCCATCCAAAATTAAAAGACACAAGTGAAACACACAGTAAGTAACAAACAACAACATAAATAAATCGCCTCAGAAGAACCGCCTTGGAACGGTCAGTGGAAAGATTTCCACTGGGGGGGGGGGGGGGCTTAAATCGATTTTACGTGGCCACAATCCTCGCCCTTACTTCTGCCGCGATTTAGACAAATAATTTGTTCAGTCCGCATGAAGGCCCCCTAACTCATCAGTGCAACATCTCCGTGAACACAAATAATCAAAGAACCACAGAGGTGAGACAACGGTGAGGACTCGACAGCAAGAAACCACTGAAATGCTGGAGCAAAAGAATACCAACAGTTAGACTCCGATGGGCCCGACCAGAGACAGAGCATCAAGCACCAACAAACATTACCTTGAATTAGATCTCTCTAATTCTCAAGAAGCCTTTACGTTGGTACCATCATAGAAGTTCCTCCTACTCATCGACATTTTTTCAATTGGGCAATTAAGAACACACGCCTATGTCATTATTCTACATCCTCTATTTAAGACGACCAAATAAATAAGTGCAGTCTCGCCGGAGCCCTCGCTGTTTGCCAAAAAATGTCAGGGAGACCTTTGTGGGTCCGGACAAACAGTCATGATTCTAGACCTATCATGCAATTATCAGTAACATAAGAAATAATAGGAAAATACTAAGACTTCATTTCTCATGTGACGGCTTTTTAGATTTTTATTTGCCTTCACTGCAGCCAGCTGGTGTTGTGCCGTGTGGCGGCCGTAAAACGTCTCCCCGTACATCAACCATAGTGCAGTTTATATTTTACTTTTGGTCCTTTGAGATCGGCCTGAATATTCTGAGAAATCAGAAATAAATTATTGGTTTAGACTCATATTCTAGACAGGTTTTTAATTATTCGGACCCAATTTTGATTAATATCAGTCTGCTTAATGTTTGTATTTCTTTCCCTTTGGTGTCTTTTATGGATGGAGTAAGTTAATTGTATCAATTCCTGATCTTTGTTTTACTTCTACTTTGAATCGACTGCCTATTCGAAATTCGCAAAATTGCAGTATGTTTCCTCTGGCTTTCTTTGCCGGATCATTACAGGGTCACTGATGAGGCTTTATTAGCCGAAACTACGTAGTATGACCCATCTTCTTTCTTATGAATGTTTTCATTGCTCTAAAAGGATCTCATTTTAGATTTTTATTTTATTATTATTGCAGCATCAACCACCACAACCAGCCCGACAACGACTACCAGACCTCCTTGTAAGTACTTAAATATCGTTTTTGAAATAAAGCTTTAAAAGTTCTTTTCAGTTTAAGATAAAAAAGAAAAAGAAAAATGAAAAAAAATAACAAAAAAAAAACAACAACAAAAAAAACACATAATTATCACAAACGACTAAAGGGCTTCTCGGTTATATCAAGGGTATATAATTATGTTTTATCAAATGACGTCGCGTCTGAGAGTGTAATGAAGCCATGTTATATTTTTGATAATCAACTAGTGGATTAAATATGCAAATTAGCTAGATACGTCCCGTAACGTTACACGTAGGACATCCTTAATGACATGGCGTTTACTAACGGCGGAATATTGACATTTTTGTAAACAATCGTGAGTAGAATGCGCTTTAAATAGAATAAATAGAATCTTGCATTCGTGCTCATGTATTATTTAATTCGTAGAGGAATAGGGACAAAATATTCGGCACAGCCTCGCATTTTATCCCTTTTCCTCCAATCGTTTAATAAATTTAATAATACCTTCTTCTTCCTTTGTGGTTGTTCATTTTCTTCCAGTGTATTATTTGTCATGTTCGTGATTCAGAGTCTTTCCCCATTATATCTATTGCTCCCTTTTAGTTAGGTTTGGCAATTTGTAGTCACCATCTGTTTGAAATTAAGGGGTAACTATACTTAATTTAGTGTCACAGGGGCTTTTCTGATATTTAATCTTCATCAGTGTGTCTAAACCCCGAGCACACGCCGATCGACGTAGCTCACGAGACATGTCAGCTGGAGGCATCAGGCAAGAAACGCCCGATCCAGATAGGCGTACCCCACTGAGCCAACATCAGCAAACATGGTCCACGCTCCACGGAAGTCCTGGGCATCAGGAAGGAGATTGTCGAAGTAGCGAGACTTGCAATATTTAAACTATTACAAAACGTGGTAACCAAATCCGTAAAGATACATGTCTCACCTGACAAGTCAGTCTTAGTTTTAGAAAAGTTAGAATTTTATACCGCAACAGTTAAAGATATAATATAGTTATTTAAATCAGTACTTGAGTGCTGATGTCAACACCGCAGTATCAACCTCACCACTAAGGAACTGGTACTGAGCTGATGATATCCTCGGGGACGAACGAAAAAGAGCTGTCACTCCGTGTTTCGATTTCTTTACCTAGTGACATTGTGGGGAGAATTTGGGAGCTGGTCGTTTTCTTTTTAATTTTCAATATGACCCTGCATAAATGAGATCACTCAATGTATAAGTAGATTAGAAACTCTAAGTTGATAAAATTTGAATAATTAAAAATGGACGCAGATTATATGAATGGGAAAAAAATCATGCCAGATAATAAAACTGCAGATACATTTCCGACCCCAGAATTATTTTGATATGTGACTAAATTTTGACATATTATTTAACCGTTTTGCGTGACTTTGCTGATAAAAGAAAGTTACAAATAATCAATAGTGACAATACTGCAGTCGATGGCGCCGATAATAAGATATGCAAAGTGTACCAAAGCCCTAGAAAAACGCGAAAAATGTTAAATGTGTAATACATTAAGTGCAATCAACCACAAAACTAACTGGGTCTGTAGGTTTTATCTGGTCTGCTGTATCTCTGGTCGGTCCCATCGGAGTCTAACTGTTGGATTTCATTTGCCTCAGCATTTCAGTGGTTTCTTGCTGTCGTTTCCTCATCGTTGTTTCATCTCTGTGGTTGTTTGATTATTTGTGTTCACGGAGATGTTGCACTGATGAGTTTTGAGGCTTTCATGCGGACTGAACAAATTATTTGTCAGCGACGGAAGTAAGGACGAGGATTGTGGCCACGTGAAATCGATTTAAGCCCCCCAGTGGAATTCGTTTCCGCTGACAGTTCCAAGGCGGTTCTTCTGTCGCGATTTATTTTTGTTATGGTTTGTCTTTGGGTGTTTGGCTCGCTTGTGTTATTTTATTTTGGATAGCCTATTGTCCATTTTGTGGGAAAGTAACTGTCCTTTTGGCTTTCCGCTGTTGGTGTTTCCATTAGGTCTGTTGTTGCATTTTTGTGTTTCTTTCCCTTTGGTGTCTCAGATGGGAGCTATAAGTTGATCGTATCGATTCCTGATCTTTTCTTCCACTTCTATTTTATCCTCAGGATATGCTGCAAATATAAATTGCCAAAGATGTAAGTTGGTCACTAATACATCTGTTCAAAAAATGACTAATCTTGCCAGGATTTTGCGAGGGTTTAATATTTTAAGTATAAGCTTTCTTGTAAATACTGCTGACGTCACTGATATTCAATATCATATTTTTAAACAAGTTTCATTACAATGATTCTAGAATGATACTTTACCTCGCAATATCGACGCTACTTGTTCTTATATTAGTTCATTTTGTATACAATGCGACCGTGAGAGAACATGACAGTTTTGACGATTAAAAATAAATTGCTCCTGGACGACCAATCAAATCAAGACCAGCAGTATCTTCATGTTCCAAACCTGTGCACCAAGGAAGAAGACATTTATAGAAATATCCTGTTACCGCAAGATTCTGTACAAATTATGGTGTTTGTTTGTATTGGAGTTTTACGGCCTAGTCAACACTATTTATGTTATTTTTGAGCCGGTCAGTTTACTGAACCACACTTTTACTGGGCAGGCATATTTAGGCAGGTTGTGGGTATTCCGGTGGGTGCTGGTTGCGCGCCACTTTTGGCTAATCTGTTTTTGTTTCCTTATGAGAGAGACTTCGTGATATCCCTTTCTGCTGATTGCCGGTCTGAAATCATTGAAGCTTTTGGCTCCACTTGTAGATGTTTGGATGTTTTATTAAATATTGATAGTGCCAATTTCGATGGTTTGCTCAGTCGAGTGTTCCCCCAGAGCTTCGGTTAAATAAAGCAAATTCGTCTGGTACCGAGGCCCTGTTCTTGGATTTACGTCTATATATTGTGGATAGGTTTGTTTCTTGCAAAATGTATAATAAACGCGATGATTTTGATTTTGAGATTGTAAACTTTCCTTTTTTGGATGGTGGTATTCAACGTGTGCCATCTTATTGCGTTTATATTTCACAATTAATTCGATTTGCCAGAGTGTGTAGTCATGTAATTGACTTCAACACTCGTAATAAATTGTTGAGGGCTTCTTAATCAGGGTAATCGGTACCATAACCTACGCAAGGCCTTTTCGACATTTTATAGACGTCATTCTGATTTAATTACAAAATTCAATATTGGGCCCATCGGAGTCTAACTGTTGGTTTTCTTTTTGCTCCAGCACTTCAGTGGTTTCTTGCTGTCGAGGCCTCACCGTTGTCTCACCTCTGAGGTTCTTTGATTATTTGTGTTCACGGAGATGTTGCACTGATGAGTTAGGAGGCCTTCATGCAGACTGAACAAATTATTTGTCTAAATCGCGACGGAAGTAAGGGCGAGGATTGTGGCCACGTAAAATCAATATAAGCCCCCCAGTGGAAATCTTTCCACTGACCGTTCCAAAGCGGTTCTTCTGTGGCGATTGTTTTATGTTGTTGTTTGTTACTTACTGTGTGTATCATTTGTGTCTTTTTATTTTGGATGGCCATATGGCCATTTTGTGGGAAAGTAACTGTCCTTATGGCCTTCCTTTGTTTAGGTTTCCATTATGGTCTGGTCGCTTAATGTTTGTGTTTCTTTCCCTTTGGTGTCCTTGATGGGTGGAGTAAGTTAATTGTATCGCTTCCTGTTTGTTTTACTTCTACTTTAAGTCTCTTCTGCAACAAGGTTTATCGGAGCCCGATTATTTTGGTGACTGCGTACATAGAACATAATTATAACCGCAATGACTTCGGCGCCCAATTTTGTTAAATCATTCTTCGATGTAGGGGGTTGAAGGCGGCACGGGTGTTGTGCGACAGACTGCATGCGTGGTGGCTGGCCCAGTCGCGGTTGACAGCTTTGCTTCCCTCTTTGTTTGCGCGCCGGGTGGCCGGGCTTCGGGTTCTGTGACGCTTCCGGCGTAAAGACATATGTTGGTTGGTGCCTGGTGCTCTGTCTCTGGTCGAGCCCGTCGGGGTCTTGCTGTTGCTTTCCCTTTGCTCTGGCGTTTCTGTTTTCTTGCTGTCGGGTCCTCGCCGTTGTTTCGTCCCAGTGGTTGTTTAGTTTTTGTGTTCGCGGGGATGTTGCGCTGGTGGGTTGTTGGGCCTTCGCCTTCATGCGCACTGAGTAAATTATTTGTCTTAATCGCGACAGAAGTAAGGGCGACGATTGTGGCCACGTCAATTCGATTTAAGCACCCCAGTGGAATTCGTTTCCGCTGACCGTTTCAAGGAGGTTCTTCTGTCGCGGTTTATTTTTGTTATGGTTTGTCTTTGGGTGTTTGTGTCGCTTATATTATTTTATTTTGGATAGCCTTTTGGCCATTTTGTGGGGAAGTAACTGTCCTATGAGCTTTCCGCTGTTTGTGTTTCTGCTGGGTCTGTTGCTTCATGTTTGCATTTCTTTCCCTTTGGTGTGTCTGATGGGAGCTGTAGGTTAATTGTATCGATTCCTGATCGTTGCCTCTACTTCTTTTTTTTTACGTAAGCAGTTAATCAGTACAAGGCACATTCTCTCGCCAGAAGCCGACAACTGCCATTCTTGAATCAGGGGAAGGGAGAGAATGACCGTAAAAAAGTGTTCACGATCAATCTCCACGACAAAATGCTGTCGATCCCGGCAGGAATCGAACCCGCGTCCTCCTGATCACTAGACAGACGCGCAACCGACTGAGCTACCGAAGCCGGCAAAATATGTTGAACCATAAAATTGGGTGTTTATGTCTTTTATATTATTTTATTTTGGATAGTCTATTGGCCATTTTGTGGGAAAGTATCTGTCCTTTTGGCATTCCGCTATTGATGTTTCCATTAGGGTCTTTGTTTCATAACTGTGTTTCCTTCCCTTTGATGTCTAATGGAAGCTGTGGGTTAATGGATCGATTCCTGATCATTGCCTCCACTTCTATGTTGTTTAAAACCAGACTGTAAGAAAAGGGCGCTCAGGAAAAGCCACAATCAAAGAACGCAGCCATCGCAAGCCATCTAAATACAATAGGTGACCTTGAGGCCCACACAAAAGCAGGCGAAACATGAACCAACGGCACAAAGCCAATTAACAAATAGTACACTGTCAAAATTAAGAAAAAAACAAACAATACAACAACAAAAAAGTCCGCCTAGGACGGTCAGTAGTAAATTAATGATGCGCAGTGTAGAATAATGTAGTGGTAAGATTAAAAATTTCGCTGAAAAAAAAAACATGTATCTTTATTACCGACAAGTGACCTGAATACGGCCCCAGCCCATCAGGGCTTGAAGAAATAGATGGGTTGCACGATGCTTCCACTCAGAGGCGAAATTGACCGCAAGCGAGCACTGGTAAACCGCTCAGAGAATCTAAATCTGTGCCGGAAAAGCAGAGCGAGTCGGACCGTCCATGCTTGTAACCATTTTTGGTTTCAATGGTTGACAGGGCGTGAGGTTTCATTTCATCATAGTGTCGTGTAAAAGTCCCCCAAAAAGTGGAAGCAATGATTCCAAAATGACATATAAAGTGTTGACGGGGACATGTATCCTCCAATTAAATAATCAAATGAAAGTAACCTCAATATGGAGACAGAAAATATCCAAAGGACCTATGATTAAATAATATATATGCTCTATGATGTAAAGTACAGAAGCGCTTATGTGACTGCACAAAGTTGCACACATCGCATTGAGTGCGGCCTCATGGCATATGTATGGTTCCTTCTATGTATCACTTATAATAAATAAGCCTTTGCGGTGCGGAATGTCCTCGTTTCTGACAAAGTTTGCAATCTACAGACCGGTGGGTGGGTAAATCTGCACTGTAAAATGTAATGCATATATGTTAAGGAGGGTGAAGTCATTGGTGGAAAGTATTACACCTACTGGTATGGGTGGGGTACAAACTATTTCAAAAGCAAAAATCAACAACAGCAACAACAAAGAAAACAAAAATGTTACTTCCGACCTGTTACATTAGCCTGAGGATAGTTTCAAGCTGATACCACACACATTAACCAATGTATGCCGGGTGGACTAACTTAGACCATTCTTCTGGAATAGTACTATTGCAGGTAAGGTTCATTTCTGATTCTTAAGTTTGCACAAAGATAGCAGTTTTTAAGATTAAAATACAGACCAGCTACCGGTAATAACCCATTTTTTTTCCGCGGTAATAGGCGCGGTAATAGGCTTTTTTTTCTCGGAGAACAAGCGAGATATTTCTCCGAGAAGAAAACAAATTCGCGTTTAAAAAAGGTTAATTTCTCCGCGAAACGCCGCGAAATTTCTCTGCGAACATCGCTTTTTCTCGGCGAAAGCAAATTAGTACAGGTGAAGTCGTTTACGGTGTTTCTCCGCGAAATCTGCCTATACCTACATGTATATTTGTTCATGTGTATGCAGTTTTTCATGCATTAAAATTTGGTACACAACGTTTGAAGCATATGGCGAAATGCATGTTCTTTGTACAAAGATCGACAACTCTAGCGATCGTAAAGTATGATTTTGATCTGGTTCGAATCATAATGATTTGCATCTTATGCACTTTACAACGCAGTATGAACATGATGAATGTTTTCTGTTTTCCTTTTTTTACTGTTGTGTAAACGCTTCATAAATTGAAAACTGTTGATTTTCTATCGGTTCACCATATTGGGAGTACTTTATTTTTTCTCAAGTAAATACTTTAGAAAATTCAAACTCAATGTATATAATAACGGGGATCCTGCCTGTACATGTATGCGTGGGGGCTGATCTCACTCTACATTTTGGTTGATCATTTTCTTACACTACGAGTAATTAAACATCACTAATGCTTACACTTAGGCTTACATGTAGCCCGAGTGAGAGATCTAATGTTTGAGAGTAGGCCACGGAGGCCCGCTTGTGTTTCTTGACTTTACAATTCAATTTTGCTCATACATGTACATTAACCCATTTCAGACTGGAAACCCCTAAACGGGTACCGTGGCAAACAGTGCAGGCCCAGATCAGATGCCGCAGAACGCGGCGTCTGATCAGGGCATACACTCTTTGCAAAAAGTGCGGCCATTTTCCTAATAAATTTTGAAGAAAACACAACCTGAAACCCTTAAATTTTGAAATGGACTCATGCTATATATAAGGAGGAAGATTCCATTTGATACAAAAAGGGTTATTATGGGGAAATTTCGCGGCAAGCATTCCAAGGCTGCATATAAGTCTGATCTCTAATTTGGAGCAGAACTACAAAATTCTCGAAGGTAATCAGCGAAGTTTGTACAGACATGCAACCTGGGTATCTTGTTAAGTCTACTGTATACCCCGAAGGTAACTGGCCCCCGTGTCCTAATGGGTAAGAGCGCTGACTCTTAACCCGTTCAGTACCAGAAACCCCTAAAGGGGTACCTTGGCAAACAGTGTAGGCCCAGGTCAGACACCACGGAATGCGGCGTCTGATCAGGGCCTACACTGTTTGCAAAACGTTAAGCCATTTCCCGAACTAATTTTTTTAAGAAAAAACAACCTGACACCCCTAAGTTTCCAAATGGTCTCCTATATATATAAGGTGGAAGATTCCATTTATTACAAAAAGGGTTAATCATTGGGTCATTAGGTCTCTCCACGGAGGTTTGCGCCTCGCTCGGGCCACATATGAGACGCCAAGATTTGCAACAGAAGGTGGTCTTACTCCGGTTTTAGCTCAACTCTGATTAGCGGTTCGTACGAAATAAGTGAAATAATATTGAAAGTGTCGTACCCCGAGGATAACGGGCATCCTTAAAGCGTATTTATTAGTTAGGGGTGCGTGAGGGGTCGGGGAAGGGGACTTGGTAGCGCAAATAATGCGTGCGAATGCAAAGTAGCATTCCTTTTTCACGCGTCTGCATGAAGCATGGCGCGATATAGGTGTCTGGGTTTTCGTCCGTTCGTCCGCGACATAGACCTAGCCTGCTGTGGAATTCATGTGTTCCTCGTTAAATGGTCACTAACTTTGCATTCAAAGCACCGCTTGCTGTACCAATTTGAAAGTTTGTAAACATAAATGAGGCGAATCTGGGCTTTTGGTTTTGTTTGTTTGAGGTTTTACGTCCCCGTCAACACTGTAAAGGAGATGGCGCTTCCAATTGTGTGGGAATTTTACCCGACATTGAGATGAAATGACATCTCAAGCCCTGCAACCCCATGAAACCAACAGGGTTTATAAGCATTGACGGTCCGACTCGCACCACTTGCCTGGGCAGGCTTAGACCCTATAAGCGGTTTACCAGTACTAGAATGTGGGTCGGTTTCAGCTCTGCGTGGAAGCATCATGCAGCCAATCTATTTCATCAAGCTGAGCTTTTGTTAAATGTCACACATCATTATGGTGTTAATAACCTACATATACGACTCATTATGAGAACTCTCCTATTCAAATATATTGTAAAATTTTACCACTAAAAACGGAACATTTTCTGATAAAAATTCTGGCGTTTAATCATATTTCTGCTCAAGATTTTTGGTACACTTTAAAACGACTTGGCGAGGCGGTTCTAACGAGTACCCACAATCTATGTGAACAGAAATTAGATAAATAATGTATACCCCAGTAAACCCCAGTTAAAAGTGGGGTAAAAGCGGGTAACAAATAAATAGGCGTATTTTCGTGATGTGAATGAAAGTTGTCATGAGACTTTTAAAAAAGGGATTATACAAAGGAGAAATAAATTAATAAAATGAAACTATGTAACATGAAAGAATATTTGATAATAATTTAACAATGACTACCATTTGCCTTCGTTTACAAAAACAACGCCAAACAAACGAAGAAATAATAATGAGCCGAAAATTTCACGTAAGCCCAGTTGTATTTTTTTCTCCGCGAAACGCTGGTAATTTCATTTTCAATGAAAGCGAGAATCTCCGAGAATTTTCTCCGCGAAACCGGGAGAAATTTCAGCAATTTCTCGCTGATTTTATCTTTTTCTCGCTGTTTTGCGGAGAAAATAGCCGATTTCGCGTTAGGCGGTTTCTCCGCGAAACAAAAAAAATGGGTTTTTACCGGTAGCTGGTCTGAAGAAGTAGAGGCAATGATCAGGTGTCGATACAATTAACCCACAGCTCCCATCAGAGACACCAAAGGGACAGAAACACAAACATGAAGCAACAGACCCCAACGGAAACACCAACAGCGGAAAGCCAAAAGGACAGTTACTTTCTCACAAAATGGTCAAAAGGCTATCCAAAATAAAATAATATAAGCGACACAAACACCCAAAGACAAACCATAACAAAAATAACAGCGACATAAGAGCTGCCTTGGAACGGTTAGCGGAAACGAATTCCACTGGGGGGGGGGGGGGGGGGGGGGCTTTAATCGATTTAACCATGCATTCACTATGTAACGCTGTGTGCATGAGTCCCTTTTATTAAACGTCATGCAGACATGTTTCCTAGAGGGAGAGAGAGAGAGCATGACGTAAACATGCCTTGTCATTTTTCTACCCAGTGGTAATTCGGAAATATTGCACTTTGTGTATTTCTTTTAAATTTAGACATTGTTTGATGCCACATTTTTTAGTTTGCGTTTTGGGCCGTTAACACTGGCGGAGGTCCATATGTCATGCAACTCTGTCTGACCTGTCTTCTAAAAGGAACTCTAGAAGATCAATTTTCGTAATATTTTGTCTCTTTTTGCGCGAAGGGCGAGGATTTTGGCCACGTAAAATTGATTTAAGCCCTCCCCCACCCCAAGTGGAATTCGTTTCCGCTGACCGTTCCAAGGCGGTTCTTCTGTCGCGGTTTATTTTTGTTATTTATGTCTTGGTCGTTTGTGTCGCTTAAATATTTTATTTTGGATAGCCTAATGTCCGTTTTGTCGGAATTTAACTGTCATTTTGGCTTTCCGCTATTGATGTTTACATTAGAGTGTGTTGTTCCGTGTTTGTATTTCTTTCCCTTTGGTGTCTCTGATGGGAGCTGTGGGTTAATTGTATCGATTCCTGATCATTGCCCCCACTTCAAATTTGCGTAGTTTATGATACCGAAAATACTGATTGAGAAGTTTAGCAGTTAAAAATTTATTACGATTTTTGAAGTCAGTAACATGACTAGGCACTCAGGAAAACCGAATAAATTGAAAAGAAAACCGACATAGGATGCACCAGGAGGAACATCACCATCCAAGAAAGGAACATTTACAATCACAAAATCAAAATTATCGCGTTTATCATATATTTTGCAAGAAACAAACCAATTTACAATTGATTGATGTAAATAAAAAACGGGGCCCGTTATTAGAAGAATGTTCAATATTTAACTGAAGTTTTGGGGGTATATGTGACTGATCAAACCATCTCGAAGTAGGTTTTGTCTATATTTATTAGATCATCCAAATATCTAGAAGTCGTGCTAAAATCTGCCATGATTTCAGCATGGTTTTCAACGGAAAGGGACATCATGAAGTCTCTTTCATAACAAAACAAGAACAGATCAGTCACAAGGGGTGCGCAGTGTGTACCCATCGGAATACCAACAGCTTGTCTAAATAACTTAGTACCAAATCTTATGTAAATTGTCAAGTAGAAAGGTGAGAACTTCAAAATTTTTCTGACATGTCCATAAAGTATATTTTTATGCTCTTCAGAATTGAAAACAAAACAACATTTGTTACATTCCACGCAAGATAGAGGGAGGTTTCCCTATGAAGTGTTCATTCAATTAAACCATAAGGGTTTTTTTTATAAGATTGTGATGAAGTGTAATGTAAAGGGTGAAAAAAATCATACGTAGAAGACTTGAAGCACGAAAACGTCTGGATTTTAATTTATTTAATTTATATCTTTAGAATATTTATAGACCAAAACCGATTTCTCTCTGAACTTTTAAAGAATTTGTCGCAATATTTAATCACATGTTTTTGATGGCAGTAAAACATGCAGTAATTAATCTATAAGGTTCTGTGGTGGAACAAGAGCTGAATTTACAATAGATTGTACTTTGTATGATCTTTAATGAAGTTTAGGCAACCAATATAACGTCGGAAGCTTGTCTGGGCTTTCTGTAACACATACAGCAAACTTGGTAACTGAACGACAAATGAGGTCATCAACTAAAGTAGAAGTGGAGGCAATGATCAGGAATCGATACAAGTAACCCACAGCTCCAATCAGAGACACAAAAGGGAAAGTAACATAAACACGAAACAACAGACCCCAATGGAAACATCAATAGCGAAAAGCAAAAAGGACAGCCACTTCCCCACAAAATGTCAAACAAGCAATCGAAAACAAAACAACATAAGCGACACAAACACAAAAAAAAACCATAACAAAAATAAACCGCGACAGAAGAACCGCCCCGGAACGGCCAGCGGAAACGAATTCCACTGGGGGCTTAAATCGACTCCGCGCGACCACAATCCTCGCCCTCACCTCCGCCGCGATTAAGAAAAACAATTTGTTCAGTTCGCATGAAGGCCTCCCAACCCAACAGCACAACAACTCCGCCAACACAAAAACCAAACAACCACCGAGACGAAACAACGGTGAGGACTAAACAGCAGGAAACCTACGAAATGCTGGAGCAAAAGAAACCCAACAGCCAGACTCCGTTAGGCCTGACCAGAGACAGAGCATCATGCACCAACTAACAAAAGCCCCCAAGCCGGAACAGCCACAGAACCCGAGGCCCGACCCACTTACGTGCAACCAAAGAGGAAGCAAAGCTGCCAACCGTGACCGGGCCAACAAAGTAGAAGTAAAACAAAGATTAGGAATCGATACAATTAACTTACTCCACCCATCAAAGACACCAAAGGGAAAGAAACACAAACATTAAGCGACCAGACCATAATGGAAACCTAAATAAAGGAAGGCCATAAGGACAGTTACTTTCCCACAAAATGGCCATATGGCCATCCAATATAAAAAGACACAAGTGATAAACACATTAAGTAACAAACAACACCATAAATAAACCGCCACAGAAGAACCGCCTTGGAACGGTCAGTGGAAAGATTTCCACTGGGGGGCTTAAATCGATTTTACGTGGCCACAATCCTCGCCCTTACTTCCGTCGCGATTTAGGTAAATAATTTGTTCAGTCCGCATGAAAGCCTCCTAACTCATCAGTGCAACATCTCCGTGAACCCCAAAAAAATAAAAAAAACACAGAGGTGAGACAAAAGTGAGGACTCGACAGCAAGAAACCACTGAAATGTGAAAAGCCTGCAGTTCAAAGGCCTGAGTACCACCAAGTTCTTGCTGATGAGTTTTAACATATTGGAGCCACAAAACAACGACCACATTTTTAGCGGCCTTATCTGCTGGCGACAACACAGACTTCTTATGAAATTCTTGAATATCAAGTTTAAGCAGGCGTAAAGACGTCTCAGGTTTCAGAGGTTATAAGTTCGTATTTTGAGAGTAGAAAGAAATGCGTTTGTTCACTAGTTTCAGAATGCAAAGTTTCCATTCGTTCAGAGCTTTATGTTCAACATGCCATACTCTCGTAAACACCATCGATTACGAAATTCATTCAAGGCAGCAGCCATTCAATCTCTACACAGATTGAAATCAATTTTAGAAGAGAATCGATATTTCTGTCCTTTAGAAATTATATTTCGTATCATAGAATCAGACAGCCCCCGCCCATAGGGGCTTGAAGAAATATATGGGCTGCATGATGCTTCCACGCAGAGCTGAATCCAGCCCGCACACTAGTACTGGTAAACCGCTTAGAGGATCTAAGCCTGTCGAGGAACCGCGGTGCGAGGCGGACCGTCCATGCTAATAAACCCTATTGGTTTCATTGGGCGGCAGGGCTTGAGATGTTATTTCATCTCAATGTCGGGTACAAGTCCCACAAAATTGGAAGCAACGTCTCCAAAATACCCTTTACAGTGTTGACGGGGACGTTAAACCTCAAACAAACAAACAAACAAACAAACAATCATAGAATCAGGACTCATTCTTAAATTGCCAGTAATAATATTACCAGAAGCAGGTTAATAATACGCTGAATTTTTACAGTCATGGGTATCAGCAGTTTTAGTGTCAATATCAAGATCAAAACAAGTTTATTGAAATTAAAAATGATAGATCTAATAGGCTTTCCGTATGTATAGCAAATTATGGGTGTTTTAGTATTTTGAAAATAAGCAGGAATAGATGAAATCACCGAACTGTCCGGAAGATACTAGGTAAATCTATAAAATCCACACCCTTATTAATGAAGGATATTTTGATGTAATGACGTTTTTGATTAATTTCAGAATCGATGAAATGACGAAGAGCATACTGAGTATAACCTCTTGTTAAAAGAGCAGCTAGAAGTCTATTTTTCCTTGACGGATAGTGCTAAAAATTCGATAGCAACCCATGGCATAGCATGCAGTCTGTCGTATAACATTTAAGTTGTACCCAGTCTTTTATTATCGAAGAGTGATTTTTCGAAATTGGGTACTGAAGTCATTGCAAGTATATATTTTTCTGAATTTATATACTAAGTCCCCATAAAATTCGGGTTGCGATAGTCTTTGTGGCAGAAGAGATTTAAGTCCAACAATGAATTTTGAATCTAAATCGGAATGACCGCTACAAGCTGAGATCTCAGCAAAGCTATCAGGCTGCTTGAACAGTTCCTGCACAGAAGCCTTGGAAGTGTTGACAAACACCATTCCTATTGATCTACAGCTTACGATTAGACAAGCACAGGAAGTACTCAGAACAAGTGCCGAATATGCAGATGATCCACTCAGGGAAGAATTTGACTCATGGTTTAAATAGGGATAATACTGTCGGTAGGACAGCGCCTATTTTTCATTTATTGGTGTCGCGGTTTAAGGAAATGAAGTGTATGGTAGAGTTTAAAAACATTGAGAAGGAACTAGGGTATACCAAGGAATCAACGCGGCTTATTAAATAGAAAGGTAGTATAGAGAAGGAAGAATTCCATTTTTCTACAGAAAAACAGAAGGAAAATATAATCGAGCTACTGAGTCATTTTTGTGGAAATTTTGTACTTTTGTTCACAAGTGGATCAGCTGGTGCCGCAGTCTAATTAGAGGGTTACTTCAGCACACAATTTGCCCGACTCGGTAGCTCAGTCGCATTCGCGTCTGACTGATGATCAGGGGACGCTGGTTCGATACCTACCCGGGTCGGCAACAATCTTACGTGGAGGCTGATCATGAAATCGTTTCTCATTCTCTCCCTTCCACTGATTCCCTACGGGAAGCTATTAGTTTTTGGCGAAAGAATGTGCACTGTACTGGTTAACCGATTATATATAAAATAGAAGTGGAGGCAACGATCCGGATGATCAGGAATCGATACAATTAACCAACAGCTTCCATCGGAGACACCAAAGGGAAAGAAACACAACCATGAAACAACAGACCTAATGGAAACAGCAATAGCGGAAAGCCAAAAGGACAGTTACTTTCCCACAAAATGGCCAATAGGCTATCAAAATAAAATAATATAAGCGACAAAAACACCTAAAGACAAACCATATCAAAAATAAACCGCGACAGAAGAACCGCCTACGAACGGTCAGCGGAAACGAATTCCACTGGGGGCATAAATCGATTTTACGTGGCCACAATGCTCGCCCTTACTTCCGTCGTGATTTAGATATTAAATAATTTGTTAAGTCCGCATAAAAGCCTGTCCTGGAAAAGTCTGGATAGATAAACTGACCGGCTCAAAAATGACTTAAAAATGACCGTTCCAAGGCGGTTCTTCTGTCGCGGTTTATTTTTGTTATGGTTTGTCTTTGAGTGTTTGTATCGCTTATATTATTATGTTTTGGATAGCCAATTGGCCATTTTTGTGAAAGTAACTGTCATTTTGGCTTTACGGTGTTGATATTTCCATTAGGGTCTGTTGTTTCATGTTTGAGTTTCTTTCCATTTGGTGTCTCTGATGGGAGCTGTGGGTTAATTGTATCGATTCCTCGTCATTGCATTCACTTCAATTTTTTTTAAATGGTGTTTACTGGGCCGTTAAACTCCAAACAAACAAATCAGCCCCGTAAGCGACAAGTGTTGTTTCCTTGTGCAAGAGACATTATCCACATTGCTTAGTACTGGTTTCTACCCAGGACGAGGGTAAAAAGAAAGCCACATGAAGTACTAGTTAACTAAATGTGTTACCCTCTATGAATAAAGTCGATTATTATTATTTTTATATTCTGATTGACGGCCAACGCATTCAGTAGTGAAATGCCAACAAACAAGAGTGGAGTCAAACTGTTGGTTTTCTTTTCCTCCAGCATTTCTGTTGTTTCTTGCTGTCGAAACCTCACCATTGTTTCATTTGTTGTTTGATTTTTGTGTTCACGGAGCTGTTGCACTGATGAGTTAGGAGGCCTTCATGCGGACTAAACAAATTATTTGTCTTAATCGCGACGGAAGTAAGGGCGAGGATTGTGGCAACGTAAAATCGATTTAAGCCCCCCATTGGAATTCGTTTCCGCTGACCGTCCCAAGGCGGTTCTTCTCTCGCGGTTTATTTTTTTAATGTTTATCTTTGGGTGTTTGTGTCGCTTATATTATTTTATTTTGGCCATTTTTTGGAGAAAGTTACTGTCCTTTTGGCTTTCCGCTGTTGGTGTTTCCGTCGGGGTGTGTTGCTTCATGTTGGTGTTTCTCTCTTATGGAAACTGTGGGTTAATTGTATCGATTCCTGATCATTGCCTCTACTTCTAATTTTTAGTATCGAGGAGACCTAAGCAAATGTAAGGAATAGGGAAAATATTATCAAAGTCCATTGTGTGCCTGGACACAAAGGTATTACGGGTAATGAAGTGACAGATCAACAAGCAACGGCAGCAGCATCATAATGATAAAAAACAATGAGGTGAAACCATCTTAGACAAGACAAAAGTAGTACAGGAGGGTAAAATACATATTATGGAAAAGTCAGAACGGAGATACAAGTGCTCAGACAAAGATAACGTACTGCAGGAAATATTTGGGAAAGTTGGACAAAAGAGCTGCCATGGCGATGGGGACAGAAGGACATTCTCTGCAGTGAATCCATTGCTCATTTGAAACTCACTTTTAAATGATTACCAGGCCAAGATTAACAAAGATTTGTCAGGTGCATGTGTGGTATGCAACATGAAAGAGAATGCAGATCATTTCTTGTTATTCTGTCTGTAATTTACTGCAGTAAGGGATATTTTAGAGCAGTTGAAAAGATTCTGAGTAGGATGTATTTTGTGTTGATAGCAGACATTAACTTGAAAGTGTTGACAGGTATGGTGACATTACGCAAACACGCCTATACAAATGCATTGTCACCTTTATCGCCGAACAAATGAAAATTTTATGATGAATATTGTGATATTTTTCTAATTTCTGCTCAAAATAAAGATTGTGGACACTCGTTAGAACCGCCTAATCGAGGCGGTTCTAACGAGTATCCAAAATCTATATCTTAGAGCAGAATTAAGAAAAATAAGGTCAACCCCGGAAACCCCAGTTTTACTATATAAAAGTGGGGTTCAAGGGGGTCAAAGTTATATAGGCGTGTTTTCGTGATGAAAACATTAGTTAACAAGGACAGAATGAGATAATGTTTGCACGGATAGATTCCAGCAAGAGCACAAAAGGATTTTGAATTGCAACATTTTTACGCATGCGCATATATAGCAGTTGAAGTTTAATACCCAGGCATGAGACTGGAAGACTGCTAAAAAAATCTGAAACCAGAGTGAAAAATTCTGAAACCCCTATTACCCCTTCCAAAAATGTCATTTTTACAACTTTCAGACAAAAACAAGCAACTTTGCAAAACACATTTTTAAACAAAAAAATCTGAAATCTGCCAAAAATCTGAAAAGTCTCATGCCTGAATACCATAAGTAATGCACAAGAGGTTTATTAAAGCATCCAGTGGTTATAGGCAACGATATAATGCTTCATTAGAAAAACAACAATAGCTGAAACAAAAACTGGTTAAGCAACATCTTGAAAGCGCTTTCTGTTGTACTGAATGAAAATAGAAAAACAAAAACAATTATAGTGTTAAAACAATTAAGATTCATGAATACAGTTACCAAACTTACGCCTAATTTAGTGGTTTTCTTTCTCTCTTTACTCAAGATACTGCCCCACGCCCTCGCAGACATTCTTGGCAGGTTTGCGCTGTTGGGCTGTAAGAAGAATGAAATATAGACAAAAAAATAAAGACAAATAGTGAGAGGACTAGGGGTGAAAAGATTACAAACTGTTAGTGATGTAGAAGGATTAAATTAAAAACATTTTCATGGGAATAGGGGCGGGAGTGGTGCTGTTTACCAACTGCTTTCAAGAACGCATCAAGGGTTGGCAACCAAAAAAAACGACTCATGAAAGGCATTCATGTAATTCATGGCTAGTTCATTACGAGAACACGCCTATATAATTTTGACCCCCTCATATCCACTTTTATATAGTAAAACGGGGGTTTATTTTTTTTGTGAAAATATTTGAGGGTCACTGATGAGGCCTAAATGGCCTTACTAGCTAGTCTGACCCAGAAAACATGTACACTCCATATTGTCCAGTTCTGTGGTGTAGTCCTTGCTTCCGAAAGATAACCCTTCCTAGAACATATTTAACTGCACTACAGCTGATGTCTGGGAATGTGTGGCGACCGAAAAAATCTCCCTGCCCTAAATTACAATGTGGTTTATATTTTCTTGTCCGTTTGGATCATTGTTTCCATTGTGGAATTTTGAAAATATTTGAGGGTCACTGATGAGGCCTAAATGGCCGAAACTAGCTAGTCTGGCCCAGAAAACATGTACACTCCATATTTTCCAGTTCTGTGGCATAGTCCTTGCTTCCGAAGGATAACCCTTTCTAGAACATATTTAAGGGGGTTTACATTATTATCCCCACACTTTTAAAAAAGCGTTCGGGGATATTGTGAACGCCTCCGTCCGTCTGTCCGTCCGTACGTCCGTCTGTCCGTCACGCTATCTCCTCCTTAACCACTGGTCGGAATGTAACCAAATTTGGTACACAGATTCCTTACATGATGAGGACGTGCAACGTCACATTTATTTTTGGCCCCGCCCCAAGGGGCCTTGGGGAGGGGTCAAAAGGTCAAATATCAATTAAATTCAATTTCAAAGTCAATTTCATAGATTTTGAAACCAAACATGCATAAGTAATGATTAATGATATGTGTAACACATATTGAACGGGATTTTGGCTGCGACCCCCGGATCATGCCCAAGGGGTCGGACTTGGGGAGGGGGGGTCAAAATTCAAATTTTAACGAATATAGTCATATGGAATATCAAATTGAAGGGGGTGATTAGTAGAATACAATACAAGTAAAATTTTGACCCTGGGTCAGATTGGGGCCCTGGGGGAGGGGTCAAAGGGTAAAAATTTAAACATTTTGGAACATAGTCATGTGGCATATCAAATTGAAGGGCATGATTAGTAGAATATAATACAGGTAATATTTTGACACTGGGATCAAATTAGGGCCGAGAATGAGTGGTTTTCGGTACTTGGCCCCTCTGTAGAAAGCGTGGGGTTCCAACGAGTCCCCAAAATCTATGTTTTGAGCAAAAATAAGGAATATATCACAATTTTTATCTTGTGTTTTCGTGATGTATAGAAAGTCTTGTGGGTATGGATCTGTCGACATGTCAATGAGGGGCAATTGCTAGAGGGCTATCTTTGTGGTTCAATGTAGTCTGGGATAGGAATTGCCATAAGTCCATAGACAACGCGGTAAAATAAGCAAAACCGGTCACCGGACCTTCTTTGTTCGGCGCTGTACCTTCTGTATCTGTGAAGTTTTTCCCAGTGTGTGGGATAAAGGAGAGGCATATTCCAGTCTGGTACGTACTAATGTGTTGTAAGTTGTCTCTCTCAATTTCGGGAGTTCAATCTTTATATTTCTTTTGTGGAAGTCAAGTGTTTGGTTTCCATTTGTAGCTACTCTGTCTATGTGGGAGTTCCAAGACAGGCCATAAGAGATGCTAACCCCCAAATACATAGCGCCGGTCACCTCTAGGACATTTCCATGTAAATAATTTTGAGAATTAATACATCTCCTAGACCTTGTCACACTCACCACCAGACACTTCGATGGGTTCAACTTAATGTCCCACCTGGACTCACACTCAGACAAAATGTCAAGTTCCCTTTGGAGCACCTTGTCATCATTAGGACACTTCACTGATAGATAAACGGTCGTGGCGTCATCGACCAGACGAACGTTCGAAGAGATATGAGAAGTCATTAGTATAGATGAGCAACAGAATCGGCCCCAGCACAGAGCCCTGAGGCTCTCCCAATGTAACTGGGACCGAGTCTTACTCCTAACAATCCAGAACAACTGACTGAGAACGGTTACCCAAGAAAGCCTTTGTCTTGCACACCAGATAAGGAAATCCATAATTTTAGCTTGGGAAAGAAATTCTGTTCTAAACCTTTGGTTCTTACAAAATATTGAATATTCTCGCGTGTTTGATAAATGCACTGGTTGAATACCATCACGAAAACACGCCTATACAGTTCTGACCCCCTTGAACCTCATTTTATTGAGTAAAAGTGGGGTTTAAAGGGGTAAACTTTATTTTTCTTATTTCTGCTCTAAAATATAGATTATGGGTACTCGCTAGAACCGCCTCGATGAGGCGGTTCTAACGAGTACCCACAATCTATATTTTGAGCAGAAATAAGAAAAATATCACATCGAGGCGGTTCTAGCCAGTACCCACAATCTATATTTTAGAGCAGAAATAAGAAAAATATCACACTTTTTCATCTCAAATTTTCGTTTTTTAGGCGATAAAATTTACAATGTATTTGTATAGGTGTGTTTTCGTGATGTATAGAAAGTCTTGTGGGTATGGATCTGTCGACATGTCAATGAGGGGCAATTGCTAGAGGGCTATCTTTGTGGTTCAATGTAGTCTGGGATAGGAATTGCCATAAGTCCATAGACAACGCGGTAAAATAAGCAAAACCGGTCACCGGACCTTCTTTGTTCGGCGCTGTACCTTCTGTATCTGTGAAGTTTTTCCCAGTGTGTGGGATAAAGGAGAGGCATATTCCAGTCTGGTACGTACTAATGTGTTGTAAGTTGTCTCTCTCAATTTCGGGAGTTCAATCTTTATATTTCTTTTGTGGAAGTCAAGTGTTTGGTTTCCATTTGTAGCTACTCTGTCTATGTGGGAGTTCCAAGACAGGCCATAAGAGATGCTAACCCCCAAATACATAGCGCCGGTCACCTCTAGGACATTTCCATGTAAATAATTTTGAGAATTAATACATCTCCTAGACCTTGTCACACTCACCACCAGACACTTCGATGGGTTCAACTTAATGTCCCACCTGGACTCACACTCAGACAAAATGTCAAGTTCCCTTTGGAGCACCTTGTCATCATTAGGACACTTCACTGATAGATAAACGGTCGTGGCGTCATCGACCAGACGAACGTTCGAAGAGATATGAGAAGTCATTAGTATAGATGAGCAACAGAATCGGCCCCAGCACAGAGCCCTGAGGCTCTCCCAATGTAACTGGGACCGAGTCTTACTCCTAACAATCCAGAACAACTGACTGAGAACGGTTACCCAAGAAAGCCTTTGTCTTGCACACCAGATAAGGAAATCCATAATTTTAGCTTGGGAAAGAAATTCTGTTCTAAACCTTTGGTTCTTACAAAATATTGAATATTCTCGCGTGTTTGATAAATGCACTGGTTGAATACCATCACGAAAACACGCCTATACAGTTCTGACCCCCTTGAACCTCATTTTATTGAGTAAAAGTGGGGTTTAAAGGGGTAAACTTTATTTTTCTTATTTCTGCTCTAAAATATAGATTATGGGTACTCGCTAGAACCGCCTCGATGAGGCGGTTCTAACGAGTACCCACAATCTATATTTTGAGCAGAAATAAGAAAAATATCACATCGAGGCGGTTCTAGCCAGTACCCACAATCTATATTTTAGAGCAGAAATAAGAAAAAATATCACACTTTTTCATCTCAAATTTTCGTTTTTTAGGCGATAAAATTTACAATGTATTTGTATAGGCGTGTTTACGTAATGCGACCTCATATGCGTCGTCGTTAAGGCTGACGTCACAGCACGATACGAGACGTCACTAAACAACAGTGTAGTGTCATCACAATATGGCGAACGCCGACAACCAAGGTGACTGCAGTATAAAAAAATCAACGCTCATAAATGGAAAGTGTGCAAGTAAAATAATCCTACATGGGCGCTAGGGTGTATAGAAAAACCTGTTCCACGGGATCACTGTCCGGCATCACTCGGGATGTCTCGTGATGCCGAAAAGTGACCCTTGGGATGGAAGTTTCCATCCACCCTCACATCCATGTAAAATTCTTATTATCCAGCTAGGCGCTCTTCCTCTGAATCTTAGACCCCGTCTATTGGGACTTGAAGAAATAAATGGGCTGCATGATGCTTCCAGGCAGAGCTGAATCCGACCACGCATAAGTACTGGTAAACGTCTTAGAAGATCTAAGCCTGACCAGGCAAAGTGGTGCGAGTCGGACCGTCCATGCTTATAGACCCTGATGGTTTCAGTAGGCGACAGGGTTTGAGATGTCATTTCATCTCAATGTCGGGTAAAAGTCACACGAAATTGGATGCAACGTCTCTAAAATGACCTTTATAGTGTTTACGGGCACGTTGCACATCAAACCAAACAAAAACCTCCTTTGAATCCATACTGATGGAGAGTCCAAAGCAGTTTGGCATGATTCATTTTGTTAAAGGCTTTCGAAACATTCTGATAACACCCCTATACAAATACTTTGTATTTTACCGCCGAAAAAAATGAACGTTTTAAGAAGAAAATTGTGATATTTTTCTCATTTCTGCTTAATATATAAAGTGTGGGTACTGGTTAGAACCGCCTCATCGAAGCGGTTCTAATGAGTACTCACAATCTATATTTTGGAGCAGAAATATAAAAAATAAGATAAACCCCTGTAAATCGCCGTTTTGCTGTAAAAATGGGGTTCAATCGGGTCAGAATTATTTAGGCATGTTTTCGTGATGAAGTCAAAGAATACAAGGTTTGTTCCCCGTGGCTCAAATCTGCTGGAAGCCTGCATTTCTGTACGAGTAGGTACCACTCGAACAATATTTGCAGCATTGGTGCTACATCTTCTGCAAACATTTCAGCAGAAGGGACCAGGTGCTTGCCCTAGTTTGAGCTTTTTAGGAGGTTACTGAGATATTAAATTCATCCATAGTTAGAGTGGTGTTGATTGATCCAGTAGCCACATATTCATGAATTCTTGAGCAACCATAGTTTGGATTTTCATACTACTCAGTCTGGATGGTTCGTTCGACGTAAAGGCAGACTGGAACTGATCGTTCAGGACATTAGCTTTTTGAACGGTGTCAGTTAAAAGTTTATTGCCATGTTTTAGGGATGGCGAGCGAACCCGATCTTGCCGAGAGTTTTTTTTTCCAATATATATATATATAGTGGGGGTACGGCGACATATTCGTTGTCCGTCAGCACGGACAATGAATATATCACCAATTTGAGCATAAAAAAATTATCGCCCCCAAAAAAAATTCACACACTCCAGAGGAAGGGGTACTGTAACTAAAAAAAGAGAGAGTCGGTCTATGAAGAGATGAGGCGGGTAGAGCACAGAAAAATAAAATAAAGTTAGGAGAGGGGGAAAAAAACATCTACTAGAGTGACCTCGGAAAAATTGTAAAAATGTAAAAAAAAACACCCACTATAAAATCAGTCCGCGGACTCCGGCATGGGGTGAGGAATTCTACCTAAAATGTTTCACAGATTTTAAAAATCAAATCAAAATTTAGCAAAAGCCGCATCTGTTACAGCACTTTTAACCACCCGGCACTGGGCAGAATTCTTTACACACACACCCCAGCACCGGGTAGTGGCTGCCAGCCCCCTTTCTTAAGAACTCCTGCCTGTAGGCTCACGACAAGCTCTCCGCCCCAGGGTCACCTTTAACCCCATATTCCCAGCCTAGCCGAAACGAACAGCTAGACCGGTCTGAGGTAAGGTGAGCACAATGCATTGTGAATGGCGACTTCAACGGGGAGAATTCTATTTGTGCGCGCGCAACCCATCAAAGTCACCCTTCACAAATGCATGGCATCGAGCAAGCCATTTACCCTTAAACAGACAGGTGAGCGTCATACTCAGAGACCAGACAAACCATGCTGTAACAGACACAACCAAATATTGAATGTGAGTCTCTTATATATATACATAGCACTTACGAATATCATTAAAAAATGGGTTTTAAATTTGCATATTTTTAACAAATGTATCTTTTTATTGTGTTAAAATGTGTACTTTTTGTTTCACTATCTAAATTGCCAAGAAAACAACTCACCATAAAACTTCCTTCTAAAATAAATATCCTTGAATATAAATGTTTTAACACCATAATAAAACGAGGAAGTGAAAATATGGAAGTGAAAAGATAAATGCGTACTTATTCTATATATAGAACGAGCATGATAAATACCAGTCCAATTACAAGTTTTAGCTTTTATCAATAGCCATACTGTTAACTATTGATAAAGGTATCTTTTAGCATTTATGAATAGGGAAGACCCTGACCAGACTGCGCACCCTTATAGTCCGAAAGTCGTTACGGATATAATCAAAGTACAGAAAGGCCTGGAAGTCGTTACGGATATAATCAAAGTACAGAAAGGCCTGGAAGTCGTTACGGGAATAATCAAAGCACCGAAAGGACCGTGAATCACCGTAGCTTTTAACAGTCAGTAAAAGAAATTTGTATATTTAGTTTACGCTCCTATAAATAGGTGGTGGGTCATTATTTACTATTGTAATTTTATTAAATAAAATCAAGCATCCCCTATTTTTTTTTTACCTCAGCTAAAGCCTGGGCCTTTCCTTCCTCAATAAGTTTTTTTCTTTCCGCCTCACTTAATCCTGTTTGTTTTGAGTGTATGCTATCTTTCAGTTTATTATATTTGTCTAATTCATCTAAAATCAATTTCAAAAAAGGGGGCGTGTTATTATCACTTTGTACCGCAAAACATAATACGTAATACCTTCCCACGATAAACCACTTACACAGATAATGAAGGGACTATTTTACTTAAGTGTATTAATATTTGATAAACCTTATCAAAAATGTGTGATGCGTCTCAGTCAGTGTTCAGATAACAATAATTAGAGGTGATATTAAAAATCTGCTCCGACAAAAGTCGCGGATAGACACTATATAGAAACATATTAAAAAGAATTTTGAAAATTCCACTTTGGGGCAAAAACTTTAACCCCTCCTGAAAGTGCCTTTACATAATCCAATGACCACCAGATTTTGCACATATAACGAGACTTTAAGGCTGTATAACATATTAAAATTCCAAGTTCCTATGACAACTTTTGGAATTTCTGAAAGTCTTTGAGTCTTCCTAAAAGTGGAATCCCATCAACCGATTAGTCTCAGATTTTGCATATGTATTTGGGTTGCATATATACATATTATCACAAAATTTCAAAGTTCTAGCATCATTTTGGAATTTCCTGCAAGTCTTTGAATTGTTGTAAAATAACATTGGTTCAACTAATTACCACCAAACTTTGTACATTTGTTTCAACATACAAAATGCACATTCTTATAAAATTTCAACATTGTAGGCCAACTGGAAGTGAAGCAAAAAAATATTAACTTTCATATTTCGGTGGTGGGTCATTTACTATTGTAATTTTATTGAATAAAATCAAGCATTTTCTATCTTTTTTTTCATTTCATTCTTCGCTTGAGCCTTGCCTTCCTCAATAAGTTTCTTTCTCTCACTTTCACTCAATCCTGTTTGTTTTGAATGTATATTGTCTTTGAGTTTATTATATTTGTCCAACTCATCCAACACAAGTTTAAATTCATTCTCAGATATCTGTCCGTCTGTCAAAGCCTTAGAAATCAAATCCTTTATACTATTCAACTTACTATCAGCAATAGTTTTAATCTCATAATGTTTCTGTGCTTTTGAAGTCATTTTACGCCTAATTAGTTTAACACACACACCCAAACTCCCACACACAACAGCACCAATCTCTAAAGGCAACATAATTGGAACAGTTAATCCAACACCTGCCAAAATAACACTTGTTGATATCAAACCAGTATCAACTCCATCAGTAATATTTATTCCACGTTTGTATTTTTTGTATAATGCTTTTCTCACATCTCTCTCATTAATTAACGTCTTCTCTATCTCAGATATCTTCTGTAATCTATAATTTTGCCCATCTTCAATAGGCAACTCTGGATATAGCGGTGCATTAGGTTGTTTCATTTTTTTCTTGATAACATATATTTTTTTTATTCAATAAATAATTCAATTATCATCGAAGCCACAGTATTAACACATGTAGCATTATTAGTCTGACAAACAAAATCAATTGCATCACCAGCCTCAACCTTTAACGGTGTATCAAAGTTATCGTGTTTTCTTAAAATATTATTCAATGATATATCATATCCTGCTTGTGGATTTCCATTAATTGCAATCGCCACAGACACATCGCCTTTTGTTCTTTTACTCGACAGTCCAACACCTATTATCTGGCCAGGAAAGTTCATCACATATCCAACACCTACTTCTCTACCACCATTTCCAAAGCCAAACACTTCATTCTTCTGTAAGGAACCTTTACTCTCCGCACAAATGCTTATCAATTTTCTGTCTGACATATTATCAACCTTATTAAATAATAATCGATGATTGACATACATATCCCGAAATCTATCTTGAAGTCCTGTATGTCTATCATTCAATGTATTTATTTGTGTAAATGCTTGACTTCTCATATTAAATATTTCTTGTTTCAGCCCCAATGCATCTACGTGTTTTCTCTTAGCACCAAATATACTCATTTTTTTATTATAATTATATAATTTCCAAAACGCAATTAATTGGTAGATGATTAATTACCTTGTTGTTATTTTCATCCCTGATTTCTAATTTCAATTCTGCTATAGCATCATTCACCAAACACTTATATTCTGGATGCTCAAATCTCACTGTTGTTATCTCTCCAAACTCTTTATTTTCCACTGGAACAACAGCCAACACAGTACTCGGCATACCATCTAAATAATTATTTGAAGTATTAATCTGTTCCAAATGAACATACAATGATTTATAAACAGCAAAATCTACAGCTCTCTCACCATAATGAGTTTCATTAACAGCAAACTTTCGCTTATTTCCAAACCCCAACATTTGTTTTAAGCCCTTGCTTATCTTCAATTCATCCGGTGTAATTAAAGAAGCAATTCCATTTGTTTCATTTACAGATAATGTAATATTATTACTTTGAAATAAATCTGCTATTTGTTGGAAACTATAATAACCATTTATAATCTTATGAGGTCTCTCTTTAGTCTTCTGCAAATATTCATCAACAACATTATACCATCCAACACCATATGTTATAGATTTCAAACCAATACGTTTATTCCCATCTCTGTTATCAATGTATTGTTGCAAGTTTATTGTCTTGTCAATATTCGAAATTGTATGATACATTTTTATTTTTTATATATAATCAATAATAAAAATGATACCTAAAGAATTCAAGTACAATTCCAATGCATCATATAACCCCAATACTAAATATACCGAAAAGAATATTGAACTTATAAAACAAACGATTTATGTTAATAAAGACGACCATTTTCCAGTAACGTTTCCCGACTTATTTCAAAACTATCAAAATCCAACATTACACACCAATGAACCGTGGAATACATGGCTTCATTCATCATTTGACTGGTGGCAATGTCAATTAAATTTTGCTGTCTGCTGTGCCACTGCAGGATGTGGAGTAAGTTATCAAGACCATTTGCAAAACACTTCAGGACTAACTAAAACAGTATATACATTTCATGTTTATTATTGTATTGCTCGTATTTTGAAAGAACTTAAAACACCTTTACCAACAGATGCATCATTTTGTTATTACAAAAACCCATACGACAAAGCAACCTATCAAAAGTTATGCAATGAATTCAATGTTTCACCTAATACAGATTGGCGTCAAAAATTAGAAAGTAGTTCTAAATGCAGTGGTCTAGGGAGTTACACACAATATTTTAAACCAAGTGGAAAATATAGACAAGCTCATAGAAGTGATGGACCATTCTTTAATCCAAATGATAAAATAGCACATACAGTAGATATAAGTGACGCCTGGACAATGTTTATATTAGACAAATCAAAAGGATTAACAAAAACAGGTATTGAACGAATTAACGAAAGTATTAGAATGTTTGTATGGGCTCTATTAGGAGCACAATCTCAAACACGTGTAGAAATACTAAAAATAGGCACAGGATTTGATGCTCAGAAACAATTTCTTGCTAACATTGAAGACGCTATTAATAGTCCAGTTGATTTACCAAGTCAAATACAAAGATATCAAAACACACTCAAATATGCAAGAAGTAAAGTAGATTTTGTTTATGGTATTGGATTATATATGTCTCCCAGTAATATGATTTTACAAATTGGCACTATCGCTGGATATAATAATAAAATTGTAATTGCAACAGAAAATCAAACACTTGGTTTCAATAGTGATGTAAATGTTAAACCTGTTGCACCTACTACACAACCTGCAACTATACAAGGCACACCAACAAAGAAATCTCTACCAGAACCAAAACATCAGGAAACAAAGAAATCTCTACCAGAACCAAAACATCAGGAAACAAAGAAATCTCTACCAGAACCAAAAATCAAATCTCTACCAGAACCCGTTGAAAAAAAAGAAGCAATACAACACGAAGACAACAAAACAGCATTAATAGTTGGTAGTATTGCAATTGGACTATTAATTATGTATGAAATTTATTAAGTTCTTTTTTTTCTTATAAACTCTCTTGCAGATGCATATAACAATCCAGCAACCAATACAACTAATGCCCATAGATGTTCTCCAAACCAATTAACAACTTTACCCGCAGAAGACAACAACCAAGACACAATAGAACCAATAACACCTGGTAACGCAGTAGCTACTTTTCCTGCAAGGGTAGAAAGTAATTTACCAAGATTTGATAATTGTTTCTTAACCCAATCTTTAACACCACCTTTTGGTGGAGAAGGAGGGGTTGAAGTAGTACCACCAGGAATAACAGCCTCAACAATAACTCCAATAATCATTCCAAAAGCGGTTAAAATACTAACAATTGTAATGCCTTGTTCTCTGAATAATGTTCTAATTCTTTCACCCAATGTAGTGTCTTCTTTTAATACTTTGTTTATAGTCTCTTTGATTCTATTTACCTGACTACGTAGTTTATCTTTATTAACATTAATAACTTCCAATCTTGCACTTCTCTCACTTTCTAACTCTTTGATTCGACTACTTATCCTTTCTATTTGAAATTCATCATTGTCTGCTTTGGCTTGTTCTAATTTTGTATTTTCTTTTGCTAAGTCTTTATTTGTTTCATTCAGTTTTGCCAATTCATTTGCTATCTCTTCTTTGACTGTTGTCATTGCATTTGCTATTCCATCAATCTCTCTTTTTGTCCAATCTGTTTGTGTTCCTGCTTCACTACTAACACTTTCAATGAATGATGTCTCTAATGTTTTCACAGATGTTTCTGCATTATTTGCAGTTTCTAATAGTTCTTGTGCTTCTTGTTGTGATGATACATCATTATCAAGATTCTTGAATTTTTCTGATAATAAATCAGATTGTGTCTCTCTCAACTGGTTTTCTATTAAAGTTGTAAGCTCAGCTCTACCTTCTTTAAGTCTTGTAGCAGATGGTTTAAAATCATCTACACCTAATACATTCCTAACAAAATCAACACCATATTTCCTTTGCAAAGTATTAAATGATAAAAATGTTGCTATTTCATCTGGTGCATTGGAACGATAATATGTTAATGCAATATCCTTTCCACCTTCATCTTTAACATATAACATTGGTCTCCCTATATCATCTTTCTTGAGAGACAAACCTTTGATTTTACGTTTAGGTTCTTCATTCCTTTCGTAAAATCTATCTATCATTTTTTGACCTATGCTATTACGCAGAGTTTTCCAATCATCACCGGTTAAATCATTCAAACCAGCAAACTGACTATTTAATGTTCTCTGAAACTGCTCTTCATCTGTAAAAGATGTTTCTGCTTCTTCATCATAATCCTCCCTGTCATACTCAGGATTTTCATATTCAGCCATTATTTATTTATTATTTAAAAATATTTTTTATCTTTTAATAAAAACATGTCAGCTTACGGAGATAAACTAAACCCTTACAGAAAAATAAGAGAACCACGTGGTGTAAAAGGCATTCGCCAAAGTGTAGTAATAACAAATAACCCTTCAACTATTGACCAAAATCAACAATTGTTAGTGAGATTTCCTAATCTAAGTGGTAATGATGTTATTGTTCCCGGAACAGTCAGATTAGCATTTGAAATTGAACTAACCTCTAAAGATGCAAATGCAACTATATTTCAAAACATAGGAAGAGCAATAATTAAGAAAACAACAATTAGAATAAGTGGAAATGAAGTTATGTCCATTGACGATAGTGACATCTATCATTGTTATATTGATTTATGGAAGACTATTACAGAACGTGTAAATATGGTATATCAAGGCGTTGGCAAAGAGAACATGTTGAAACATAGAGTGGGTGCAGGAAACGCAACAGCAGATAAAGAAGATCAAGCCATCGCAAAAGCATATGGAAACAGGTTTTGCATCCCACTTGATTTTGAATTATTGGAAACCCATATGCCTTTTTATCAAGCTGGATTAGGAGATAGACTTGAATATGAACTTACTTTCAATGATTATAATAAAGTAATTAAATCAGGCGATGCAACTTCATCTTATACAATCAAAAATATTTGTTTGGAATTTGATATTGTTTCTGATACTGAATTAGCAAGACAAATAAGACAGCAAGTTGATGGTAAAATGGTTATTTTGTATGACAGAACACTAAGACACAGAAAAATAACTAAAAACAAATCTGATACACTATGGAATATCAATCTAAATGTTCCTGCAAGAAGTATG